>ML682028.1:4302710-4648938 GCA_007922195.1 Podocnemis expansa
GTGGTCATTACAATTAGTTATTTGATTAAAGCATCTTGACTGGAATTATTATTTCAGTTCTTATACACAGCTAGAATTTATTTTGATTATTATATAAATATACATATTATATATTTGATTTTTCTGACTTTCTGGGAAAGATAGATGCATCCAGCCCACTAGCCCTACCTCTCTCTCTCCTTGTGACTACATACTTGAAATCTTGAACTTCATTCACATCTTATATGATCAGTTCATCTAACATAAATCTCATGGTCACGTCAGTGATGAGAAAAAGATTCATGTCTGTCTTTCTGTCTTTCTCATCTTCCCTTCTCTTCGAAACCAAGACAATTATCACTGAAACAGGTATTGATATGACTGACATCTAAGTTGTTAATAGCACATAGATGAAAATGCTCTTTGATTAATCCTTTGCAATGCAGTGAAGCGCTAATATGAAACAATATATTATTTATTATTTGGTTTCTGCACCAGCTTTTTGTGTCTGTGCCTTCACCAGTAATTCTTCGGAGAGGAATCTTCACTTACAGCAAACTCTCTCAAGAAACAAGAGAAGATATAATTGGTCTAGACCTTTTTGGTGAAAAGAGGCATTAATGAACTGATATGTACTAGTAAGAAAAGGACCTTACAATGGACTAAGTGTCTCCAGTTAGGAGTTGAGTGCTCTCCAATACCATTAACTTCAGTGGGAACAGAAGGTAGCCAGCCCTTCACAGGAGGCTCTCAGGCACCAACTGAGGTCCAACCCACAGCACAGTTCATGTTTCTAGCCCAAACAAGGGAACTACAAAAGATCTGATGCAGAAATTCACAGCATCAGTTACAAACTGTTCTGTTTAAACAAAATACATCTACTTTACTACCCTGTATGCAAGTGATTTGATTGAAGAGGTAAAGGCTGGATTCACACTAATACACACTCCCATCTTTTGCGCTTAACTCTCAGTATGTCAGTATTTGTCCTTTCTCTGTGAAAACTGTAGTTGAGTAAAAGTCCTGCCAACCACATTAACTTTACAAAACAGGACAATATACCTTAATATCTTCAAAAAAATATAGCCCTGAGCAGATGAGATACTGATGCTGAAAGGCTGGTCTTTCAAATCTATCATCATTATAAAAACATTGTTAAATCTCAGATGCTGTGTGCCCACGTGGATTAATTAATACCCACCAGTCGTTGACCTTTCACTGAGAGCATGGACACTCATTCCCCCAAAGATAGATGATCCTCTCATTTGCCTTATATGGATGATGCATGTAGGTCCTTTTATGCAAAAGACAAGAAACAGCATTTTAAAATCCCAGTGTCTGTCACATTTTCTTTCATATTAAATTGTAAATCACAGAATATTCATAAAACTCTGGATCAATAATATTTGCACCACATCTACTAATCCAAATAAAATTCCAGACTGCACTGACTTACTTATGTGCATCTCCACTGAGGTTACACAGCATGTAAGCCATTGCAGAACTGGACCAGTATAAACACATCTTAACACCCACATGTAATATCACAGTCAAGAATACAAGCCTCAGCATTTTTCCACACTGTGTTAAAAATAGTATATTAATTCTGTTAGGCCACTCTCCTGAAAAATTTCATGAAACTTTATGCCACAAAGAGTTTTAATGAAGTTGTTCTTCAGTGAACTGTAACAACTCTCTAATAGTACATATCACTATATATAACATGCACACAGGGAAAGAGTAAGAAAGAAACCAATCCAGCTGAAATGACAGGGGAAGTTTTGGTAGGAAAAATAAAATTGCTGGAGTTGGAATTTGGCCAGGACACCAGGACTAATGCCTTTACTCTTGAAATACATACTACAAATGGTCAGAAACTCAGTATTATACTTTATCAAGCTAAATGCTGACAGCTTTGGCAGAATATTGCCCGTTCACACAATTCAGTATCGAGTCAGGAGGAGAAGTGTCATCTTCTGATTAAACAAGGGCATTTCTATCATTTGAAGTCCCGTCTAAGTACAGTCTTGGCCTGACCCTGTTTCCCATCACCCTGATGTTGGGATAACAGTCCAAAAAGGTATAGCTACAAACTAAGGTCATGATCTAGAAAATAATTTAAGCATATGCTTTAATTTTAGACTCATTGAAGTCAATGGAAGTATTTGTGTGCTTAAGTTTTTGGATGGTGAGCACAAGATCAGGACTGTAGGAAACAGGGTCAGGCCAGATCTGTACTAATGTGTGTCTAAGGATTTTAAATAAGGCACACTGAATAACACAATGCATGATGGGGCAGCCTCAGTATTGTTTTTTCTTCCATCATTGATAATTCTATTAAGCATAATCAGAGCTTCAAAAACTTGGTCCTCTTGTGATTTCTGTTCACCTTAATTCCTAGCAATCACAGGAGAGAGTCTCCTTTTCCCTGCACCTGGTGTAAAATGCTATCAGATCAGGAAAGTACTTGCAAAAGGTGTAAATGTCTACAGATGGTGCAGAGCAGCTGTAGCAAATTGAACCACATCTCCTTTCTGCATCAGAATCTGCTATTTGTCCAAAAAATGAGTTTTCAACTACTTCTTTCCCAAGACCCCACAGCTAATACCTTATAGTCTTTATCTCTTCTAATAAAGCTACAGGCAAGAGTCAGAGGTCTTACCAGCTGGAGTATTACTGAATCTAAATGTTGCTGATGCCACTTGTCTATTTCTGTGACTGACAAGTAGAAAACTTTTGGGATGTATCAGCTCCAGGGTGCTAAAGTAGTAATAGAAATCTAAAAGGCCTATGGATTCCTCTTTTAGGCAGGGATCAAGTCAGGCACAGAAGAAGATAATGGTGAGCAGGGATAGTAGGATGAGGACTAAAGGAGGGCACTGAGGGTTAAGTGAAGGATGGCAACTTGGGAATCAGAAGGAGAACATATAAACAGACTGGGTTAATTCTGCTTTGCTCAATGGAGTCTATTTCATGGCTAAATTATGAACCTGGGACTTTTGACTAGCTAGATTAACAGTTAAATAGATTTTATAAAAAGCATTGAATATGTCTATCAATCATATTTGAAAACATGCCCTAAATTATATACATTGATGTAATTAAAATAGACTCACAGAAGCACTGACTAGTTAAATAATATATTAGCTGTATTTGTATAACCCCTCTGCAAACTCTCTGAAGGCCAGTAAGGTAACATAGGTGATGTTAAGAATGCAATCCGAAAACTATAGGGATGTATAGGAACAAATAATGGCCTCATTTTGGCCTGCAGAATCTTTTTAATTGATATGTGAGAAGGGGAGAACAAGAACTCAGATTGACTTTGAGACACCAGCAATTTGAAAGAAAAATAGCTTTTTACTTGCAGACTCAGTAAAATTGATTTGGAAATAAGAAAAATGTGTGTTTGCACATTCAGCATCACTTTTCAAGTTAGCAATGTATTTTAAAACATCCAGGAACATTGAAACAAAAGGAAAGAATTGAAACTATTATTAGAACCTAGACAATCGTGAAAAATACAATAAGAACTTTGTGAATAGCTGATAAATTAATTTATTCACTGATTTGTGATTTTCTGTTTTCAATTTCTTTAAATGTATTTGCTAACAAAAATAATCTTGTCAATTGTGACATGCACAGGACAGACAAAGCTATGAGGGACAACTATGATGCTGAAGTTTTCTGAAAAACAACATGGAGTCTTGTGGCACTTTTAAAGACTAACAAATTTACTTATTGCATGAGCTTTTGTGGAAGAAAGTCCCACTTCGTCAGATGCTTTAGCATTAGCTCATCATGGGCTTCCATTTCCCTATGTGCCTTAGAAGTAGCTGAATCTTCCTACATTACAGACAAGAGGTAACAACTGACAAGCCTCCACCACCCACATGGACTCCAGGACAAGCTGATCACCATAGGGCAGAGGTTGAAGTAAATCCCAACCATGGGTCCAGCCATATTGGACTACCATATACAAATCACACCTTCATAAGGTAACTCAGTGTCTGAATGTCCCCTTAAGATGGAGACCCTTGCAACGGAGAACCCAGTAAGGCTGAAATAAAGTTCCAAACAGGGAAAGGACTTTGGAAGGAGCAGAGAGGCCGCAACTGCCTGAGCACAACACCAGAAAGAAACCCATCCCACCCAGTCCCAAAAGGTTTAAATATGATAGGAATGGATTACTTAGTCTCAGACGCTAGTCAGGGAACAGCTCCCACTCATCAACAGCCAGCAGATTAGTCACGTTCTGGCAGCATCTTCTGTGATAATTACATATTGACATTTTAATGGTAATTAATCTGTATCATTCTAGCAAATACACAATGACCCAACTTTACAACTGATAAACCAAAAGAACAATAGCATTAAAATAACCAACAACAAAACAAAACAAAATATAAACACCATACAGTATACGTAATAAATTGAAAACAACATGGCAGTGAGCGAAATACAAAATGGCACATCACTTTTCAGACTACCCTTAACTCTAACTGTGGCCTCTCCACTCATCGATTACATGGGAACGTGAATAAGTAATATTATTTTATTTTGTTCATTCTATACCATAAGGTAGGATATTCAAAAGTGTTCAGCCTGAGCCTAACTCTGCTCTCAAAGTCACTTTACTGTATACTTCAGTGAGACCACAAGCAAACAATGAGCACTTTTGAAAACCCATCCATAAAGTAGATAAACAGAACATAAAATAGTTCCTCCAGCAAACAGTAGGGATGGTTGGTACAGCAGCACTGAAAGCAATAATAAATTATGAGATCGAGCCATGCAGAGGCAAAAAGATGTTACAATTAGCGCTTATCATCTTACCTGTAAAAAAGACTTGGTGATTTTTGGCCTGTTTTGCATCATGCATTCAAACTACAGAATTTTTTATTCTGTGTTTTGCTGCCCTTCTGAATGTATCCTCCACAGTCAGTTGTACCATCTGGTTGGCAGTTTGCCTACACGTCTTGCCTGCTTTCTCAGAAACTAAGTGCGGATGTGCTTAGGAAAGAAATTGGAGATAATGCTACTCAAAGGAGAGTCCACTCTAATTCTGGGGTTGCTAATGTCCTCTCTTTTCTCCTCCATAGTGGTATGGTATTTCTTATTCTGAGTGCCCAGTTAGACAAGTATTAGGCTATCTTGCATGTGGTGATCTTGGTTCATTTTCAAGTAGCTTCTTAAAGCAAATGTCCGCATGTGTTCCTTCTGTTGATTCGTTTTCTACACAAAGAGCAGCTTGCATTAGAAAAAAAAATTCCCTTGAAAATGAAGGGTTTTTTTTATTCAGGCTGGCTGGCAATAGAGTATTGTACTGTAGGTGGGTAAATCTGAATACCCGCTTCACCTTTTTACCCCTTGTTTTAACGTGAATATGCTTAATTTCCAGGATCTGCCTTTTTACACAGCTTCCATTTCTCTTTGTGCCTCTTATGGTTCTTTTTTCACATAAGCAAGTGATGAACTGTAGGGACAAAATAGTGAAAATGCAAATAAGCACTGATTTATCTTTTTGCATCTAGTAAGGACATCCGCACTGTAAAACACGTAAAACACTTCCACACATAGCATTCGCACCAACGGTTCTCAATATTCTCCAGAGCAGAAATGTTTTAGAAATGGATTAATAAGAAGCTTATGCTACACCCATCTGAGTGTCCAGTGTTTCTCATTCAAGTTTCATAATATCTCTCCAAAGTGTTGTAACCAGCCCAGTATATGTTTCAGCTGGTCTCAACGTGTGCTGAGGAGAGCAAGGACCAGCTGAATAAACCCTGAGCCACACTCAGGCTTGCTTAAAGAGACAACCCATGTGGGAAATATGGCACATGTCCAGATTGCATGCTTGCTGGCAAATATATGGATGGTGGAAAATAAAACACTTCCTGATGGCAGGGGCCAGGTAGAGAACACCACTGTGGGATACTCCAGTGTAGCTGAAATATCCTCGTTTTCCCATCCACGGTAGCAAATTAGTAGGATTGGCTGCCCCAGTGCAGTCAGAGGAATGTATAAGACTTGCTGCCAAGTTGTGCCCTCTCTCTGTTGGTACTGAAATCTTTTCAATGCCAGGGTGAATTTAATGGGTGGAGATGACGCACTGCAGAAGCTAGGGGTTGCTACAATTAGTAGGGATAACCCTTTTTTGTCTGGTGTGGGACAAAACAGTCTTCTCTTTTTCCTTCTCTCTAAGCCCTCATCTATACTTGCCATGTTTCTCTGCAGCAGTCAACGGGAGATACACAAGGTACATAAAATACCTTGTGTAGCTCTCGACGACTGTCTAAGTAGCTCAAACACATTAAGGTAAGCTGAATGCAAATGATTTGCAGTTGGCTTACAGCACCTCCAGTTATGAGGCAGGAGTTGCTAAGGCGACTTCTAAAGTGCAGCAATGAGTTCATATTCGCTGCTGAATCACACCCAGAAGATGGCACTGATGATGACGATTTTGCCACCATCAATATAGACATACCCTAAGTCTCTTCAACTACTGCTGCTTCACCCCACATTTTGCAGTCAAAATCCACAACCAGAGTCCTCATTAGAGGAGTCTTCACATCTGAACCAGGGCTGAAAAAATATAGTAACGAAACCTAAAAGATAGTCTGAGGAGAAATATCCAGAACAAACACAAATTATGGAGTGCCACAGACAACAGTAAATTCAGCAATAACAAATGGAAACTATGCATTGAAAGGGCTGTCATCTGACTCTATGTGTACACAAGGCCTAGTAAAATACTCGATAACAACTAGGGCCTCTTTGCACTACTGAGCTAACCATAGTTATTACCACTATTACTGAATGGAATTTGTCATCTCTTTTGTGTGCTGGGCCAAACTCTGCTCCACTGACTTCCATGGCATTGCCTGTGAGGTTATATCCACATAGGACAGTATGGTAGATGTGGTGGCGTGTGCCTTCCACATGAGCTAGCTGCCCAAACGTAAGACCACCCAGGAGCCTGGGTCTGTCCTTGGGTTGATAGCTTGTGCTGAGGCCCATGCTGTCATGCCTGCACTATAGTTGTTACATGTGCTAGCTAGATTGAACTACGGATGTACCTACCCGCACTATAATCACACCTTTGCTTGCAGTGTAGACAGATGCTACACGTTGAGCTGTATTTTGTGGAGTTGTCTCTATGAACAAGCCTTGCGGTACAATATGAATTTCACTGATTCCAGTAACACACAATGCATATAATAGTACACAGATTTCACAGGATTACTGTAGATAATGGATTATAAAAGCATACTGAGCACACACCAACAATTTGCAGCACTGAACAGACAAGCATTAACCACAGTTAGTTCATCTATAGCATCCTAGATGCAGTAATTATGTTGTATCCTAAATACTGTGACGTACTGCAGTATTTGATATGCCAGAATATGGTAACTGTAACTATGACTTTTTAGTGGGTAACATGTATATATTTAAAATACGATACTCCACCCTCATCCCATATAACTATAGACATCTTATGCAGCTCATGAAGATTTAGCTACCTCTGAGAACAGATGTGCCAAGCGATGCACTGAAAACAAGCATATATTGAATGTAGTTATTAATTCATAAAGTGCCCACCTGAAAACAGTGCCTATGATCCTAAATGAACTAAAAAAAAAAAGAAATTAAAAACTGGGCTAAATGCCCAGAAAAGAAAAAGCCATACCCATAAAATTGGGGAAGGGAGAAAGAAAACTGTTCCGAAAACATATACACTTGTCTCCAGATGCTATGCCATGTTATTGGTCACACCGCAACATCAACCCTGGAAGTTACATCTTCCAGTTACAATATACAGCAAGACTACAAGTATGTGGGTAAAATGGGATAATTATAGCAGAATTAATTTACAGCAATTGAAACCCAGGTACAAGACAATTACAACTGAGAAAATAAAATGTATATTAATTTTGAATGAAGGTTGAGTGTACATACTGTCAGGGCCCCCACATGGGGGGGGAGGAGGGTACACTTTACTGAGGCCCAGAGGGGCACCCCAGGCTGAGGGACTGAGGTATGAGTGTGGGAGGAGATCTGTGTTATAAGTTTGTACTGGGCCTGCAAAAATTATGCTTCAGCCCTGCTCACCGTCATATTCTGCCTGTATTTTAGCTGAGGTTCCTGATCACATTCTGGCCTTACTTTTTTTTTTTTTTTTTTTTTTTTTTTTAGTATGTAGTATATGTAAGCAATACGAAAACAACAGGAAAATATGCCCCAAATACTTTTGTGAGGAACTAGTGGCGAGTATTCCTTCAAACATACCGTACTTGTATTCTATCATTATCCTCCATTCCATATTTTATTTATAACACATCAGGGTTTTTAATCCTTTTTAAAAATTTGATGACTTAGATGAATAATGATGAGAAGGCTGTCTAAATATGGAGCTACAACTAGGAAATGCTTCTGAGATCTACAGAGAGCAGACAATATAAAGAAATGCATTTTTATTTTTAAAAGACTCAAAGACCAAGACACACAGCTTAACACAATTTTAATTGTGTGTCACCTCCTGATTCTGACTTTCTTTTTATAGTTATGTTATTTTATCCCCATCGCCTAGTGTGAGCCTGTCATCTCTGTCGTCTTCTACCTTTATCCCTCCCAGTAAAGCCCAGTATCATCCCAGAGTGTGACACGTGGAAAATTTTATATTTGTTCACAGCAGATAATGTTCCCCACTCCCAGCATAATGACCTATCATCTACATACAACTCCAGAATTTCTACTGTAGCAACCTTCCCCCCTCGAGACCAGTCACAACTTTTGCAACGCACTCAGATTCTCTTCATCCAAGAAATAAAATTCCAGAGTCAGATTTCAAGCTGAGGTCAGGATCACAGCAGGGTATGGCACTGATGTTGTGCCACTTAGCCTTGCAGTTCGATCCATTTAATGAATTGAGGAATTTTTACTGCATGTTAGTAGCAGAACAATGCTACCAGAAATTTCAGCAGTACAGATTCCACAGCTCCAAAGGGATAGTCATGTTAGTCTAGTTCAGCAAAACAAACGAGTCCCATGGCACTCCCATCTTCAAGCTTATGATGAAATGGGATTTTCTCCCACAGAAGCTCATGTGATAAATAAATGTGTTAGTCTTTAAAAGTGCCACAGGACGCCTTGTTTCTTTACAGCTCCAAAGTAAATGTGAACAAACAAGAATCAGGGGCAGGGAGGCATATAAATAAAACAGCTGCAAACTGAGGTTGGCTAATAATCAATATGCCCTGACTTAACTCACTTCATTTATTTTGTATTGAATATGATATTAGTATATCAAGAAAGATAATTTCCTAGAAGATGTGTTACCACATTTGAAAAAGAACAAAATGGTTTGAAGTTTGTTTTCAATATCTTTCCACTTCATTTATGAGTTTAAAAAATTTAGGCTAAATCTTGTGAAAATCATTAATTAATCACAGAGAAGCTAAGTAACAGAACTTGCAACCCCATTATTATTAATTATTATTATTACTACTATTATTAAAGAATATTTTAAATTATTAACCAGGAAATTAAGGCAAAAAAATCTTGAGACTTCTGCATAGTACCTTCACAGTTAAAATTATTTGATGTTTAAAATTTCTGTATGAATATTTATTTCAACTGTTGAGTATCCCTCATGAAACATACATTGCATCTTCAGAAAAGGGGTGTGTGTGTGTGTGCGTGTGTGTGCGTGTAACAGACTACAATAGACAATATAAACTTTTGCTTTGTTTCGTTTAAATATGAAGGCACCAGTGGAAATTGTCCTTATAAGCAAACACATGACCAAAAAATAATCTAAAGTTTTCATCTTTTCTTTCACTGAGACTTGTTTGTTGATTAGAGATAACAACAGAGTCTCCTTGCTCCACGGGGCTGATTGATTAGGGCTCTGGAAGATGTTCGCCTTCCTCTGTAGCACAGGGCATGGCTCACCTGCTGGTGAAGTGTCTGTAGCATACAATCCTTAAATCATGATTTGGGGACTTCAATAACTCAGTCACAGATTAGAGGCTTATTGCTGGCGTGGGTGGGTGAGGTTTTTGTGGCCTGCATCATGCAGGAGGTCAGACTAGATAATCATACTGTCACTTCTGACCTTAGAGTCTATGAGTCATCCTTCCAAACTCACCTGGGTCATAACATGGATCAAGTTATCCTGGAATCCGGAAACATTTGTCTTTAAAAAGCCAAATCCTTTCTTTATTGTGATTATCAGTTCAAACTTCAACATTACTCCTTTTTCCACAGTGATACAAATAACTTGTTGTGTTTTGTTCAAACCAGCACACTGCACCTCACTGTTTTGAAATGTTTCCTAAAAACAATGGCAATTGGAAAAGACCTTCAGCAGCCTCTCTTGAGCAGTCATATTATACAATGATTGTCAAGACCCCATATCACAATTTTTATGCTTAACTAACATGATAAAGTGAGAGAGAGAACTGGATCCTAGCTCACACCTCTCTGATCACCAAAATTCTGTAAATGGATAATCCCAGTTACCCACGAGTTTCCCCAAAACAACAAACCATTCACAAATGTTTCCAGTTCTACAGCTTGTATAGAAAGTCCTATTTAAAAATAAAATCCTTCTGCCTACTCTTTTGGTCTTATTTTCATGGAATGCTACCTTTAGTGTAGGTGTAGCACAAAGGGACTTACAGAAGTGACTTTACAAAGTAGTGCCTTCACATCTGTGTACAATATTGCCCTCAAAGAAAACAACTGACATCTTCAAAGTGTCTGATGACGTGGGATTTTCTCCCACGGAAGCTCATGTGATAAATAAATTTGTTAGTCTTTTGTTTAACTGACAATTTGTTACAGTAATCAACGTTAGCCATACCTCCTCAATCTGAAACTCCAAAAAGTCTATCGCCTTTTAATTTTACTTAAATTCTCTTGACTAGTGAAGCAATCTCCATTACAACTCTTCAAAGCGATCATATACCTTGCTCAGTACTGTATGCATCTTTGCACTTACGATATCTTCCCTTAGGCTTCAACCAGTGACTAAGTGAAATTACATGCATTCCAGCCGCAAAGAGTAAATGCTATTTGCAGAAATGGCACTATTTTCAAAAGAGACCATAAAAGCTAGTTTATTAATCGACTTATTTTCTAATTATTTTCTATTTTCTGTCAGGAATTAAATATCTTTCGTAGGGCCCCCAATTCTGATGTTATCTCCAATGTGCAGTTTTTAGATCACCAAAACAGGCTCCTCATAAAGTGTAATTTCTGCTGGTGATCTGCAGTCACAGAAGTGCCAGCCTTTATCAAGGTTATTCATAACAATAACTCCACTATGATAGTCATTCTACTCCTTATCCTGCTTTTTCTTGCAAGGAAAAAGTCTGCTATTCTTCTGTGCCTTCAGCATGCTTGCAACTACAGCTCTCCTACGTAATGAACATGCCTTCCGTTGCCACGGTTCTCAAAACATTTGGGCACAGGTGTTGGTTCCTTGTCAGCCTCCAGGGCCAATACATGGAATCTCTGCAATGTAAAATAAGACAATACATTCACAATGTCATTCTGTTTTCCCAGGACATGCTAAGCACTAAAATAAATGCATTTTCAAACCTTGTAAGACCTCTGTATTCATAAGGCTCGTTGCTGTTTTGTTTTGTTTTTTTAATTTTGCTTCCTTCTTATTTACAGCCTCCTCTCCTGCTTTGCTTCAGTAATGAAATTGTTGCAACTGATATGCCTAAATGGAACAAGGCAAAAAAGCAAACAATTTCAGGAATATTTGGTCTCTAACTAGTGCCACCATGAGGCCTCCTACTGCCAAGCCAGCAGCATATTAAAAGGTTAAAAGAACTTCTTCCAAATTCCTGTATCCTCTTTAATCTCTCTTGTCAATCTTTTAAAGTGGCTTTTTGGCAGTAGTCATTGCTATCCTATGACAAAAGATTTTCGGCAGAAGATATGACCTTACAAGCAAAATTATGATGTCCCCGTAATGGCTACAGCTGCCTTTTTATTATTTTCATAGATACAAAGCCGTTTTGATGAATGATAAGTAATGCAACTTTTTCTTTATATGAAAATCCCAAATCCCAAGGAATAAGATTGTTAGTAGAGCCTCACATCTTTTGCTGATCAGATCTAGTACGTAGCTTTTGTAGAGATCCACTATGTAGCTCTGCTATAATTTCTAATAATACTTCCCCAGAGACATAATATCGTGGTGCCCATGTGTGGCACAATAACTTGCCTCAGTTTTATCATCTTTAATGAATCATATGCTACTAATATTGAAGAATCTGCATTGTCCCTTGGAAACCCTGTGGAAAGTCCCTCAGAGCTGCTGGCTCACTGCAATGCAACCTGTGTTGGACTTCATTGATACTGCTGCAAGCCTACATTCATCAGGCTACACAAATGCTAACTTGCCCCATCTCAGACGTCATGTTCCACAGGAACCACAAAAGTTTACATGGGTTTCTCTCTCTGAAATTAGAAAGGTGTTCCACTTTAAAGCCTCCTGGTGATCTGAGTGAGGACTACCATTTAGTACAAGCATCTCTTGTCTTACAGTGCAAATAAACGTTCCAAATATTGATATTCATTTTAGCTTACTTCCACGCATATTAAGCTAACACTGAAGATATTCTCAAAATATATTGTGTGACACTGAACATAGAATTAAAATAGAGACTTTCAGGGCAAAGATGATAAAGTTCCAATAAAATACACTTATATACAAATATTTCACATTCTAATACAAACAAGGTGTTTGAAAATTGACCATTTTAGCTTCAAGGACAAAGAGTAAAAGGCCAGTGTTGTTTTCCTAGGCTAGATGGGAGCTGTAAAAATAACATTCATTTTGTTTAATGTATGCCATTGTTTATTCTTAGTTTTCCATGAATAACACTGCTTGCATAGTTTACTTCAGCCAATTTTTGCTTGATTAATAAATAACTGTTCTCCCTTGTATAGCACTAATATGAAAATAATGCATCCCAAGGCTGAAAAGGTGTTTTACAATTATGTCTCCTAATATCCCTTCTGAAGCATATCGTATTTTACAGAAAATGAAGACATGCAGGCACAGAGATGTTAATGTGATGTGCCCAAAAGTCTTGGTCAGGTCAGCGATAGCGCTAGAAAGTGAATCCAGATGTATTCATTCCTGGTTCTGCACTCCACTCCTGGTAGATATGAATAATTATCACAATTATGACTAAATTTATGAGAAAAAAACATACAGAACTATATACTGATAAGGGAGCTTCAAATAGCCACTTGAAATGTTTATATCTTAAGATCACTAAAACACAAAGACATAAGAAATTCAATATAACAGACAATAATCAAAAGATACTAATGTAGGACATGCCATAATTCTGAATTGCTTGGGTCACATCTAGTGACAAGTAGACTATTTGCTCTCCAGAGTTCATTTCCAGATGCCATTGTTGCAGATTTAGTCAATGAAACTATTTATTATTACTGAATGTGATGACGAGTTGTACAGTATGTCCATAGGTCTACTAAACAACTGAGCTTGGACAACAAATTCATGGGACATAGATGACAGCTAATAGACATTACCAGGCCGAGCAAGATTTTAACTAGTGGTCAAGCATCTTGATGCTCCCTATCTCATTAATAATCCCATTAGACACCAAGTCCCCCTGTCTCTGCTCTCCTTGCATTACCCTGTTATTCATGACATATTAGGAAAATAGTTATTGCCATTTTCCAGCCAAGGAACATAATTTTTTTTCTGGTACTCCCATCTGAATAATTCCATATTGAAAAAATAAGCACATTAATTCACCCAATTTGGAAGAGTTTGCATATTCCTTTAAATATCAGCATGTAACGTTAGAAAGCATGCCCATGTGAAAGGTTCTTTCTGAGTCTTCTATTCTCAACAAGCCAATTAGATCTTAATGATTTCATAACTGTGTGTCTAGATAGCACAGTATGCATTCACAACTCCATTTCACTATCACTTCTGCATGAAGTAGTATTGTGCTTAGATTCTTTAGAAGGACAGACAACAGAATACAACACATGGCATCTCTTTAACAAGAAGCCCATCCTCCATGGTCAGACAGACAAATGGATGTTATAGGCCTCTCTAAATTTGGTTGGACCCACTAACATTTTACACTTCATACCAACGGGGATGGAAAGAAAATCATTGAGATTGCAGACTATTTAATTAATAGAAATGCAAACTATTTCTTAGCTGGCATTATAAAGCCTTTACAAGGTGATACTCTGTGTGTATCAATAATATCTATAAAACCCTACTAGTTTCATTGCTGTGAATTTCTATAGGGACTTTTTCATCAGAGTTTTGATGGTAGTTTAAGCTCAGATAATACAAACTCATACTGTCTCTCTTTCATGGTTCTGTCTATTTTGAGTGTAAGCTCTTCAGGGCAGGGATGCTCTTCCTGTAATTTCGCAACTTGCTCTATGGGGCCCTAATCTCACTGGAGGCACATCAGCAATTTATACTTGTGTGAGATCTGAACTTACCAGTGTCTCCCAAAAATTAAGCACAGAACATATGATCCCCTTTTACATGAAACAAAAAGGCAAAATGAGGCTTGAAACAGGTAGACAACTGCACTACATTAAACTTAAAGGACCAAATTCTCCTGTACAGCATGGTTGCATTAAACCATACTGCTAGAACAGACTGGATGGAATCTGTCCCAAAAGCCATCCATAAATGTTCATTGAACAATCACCCCAATGCAAGGGTGATCCTTTGGCAATGCAAAATCAGGAAATGGGCTCTCACTCCCTGCTCCTGGCATAGCATAGAAAACTGGGAAAGTCTCGAGTAGTGTGAGGTTGGGTCACACCAATCCCCAGCTGGAACTTCAGCCCAATGAGGTTGTGTGCAGCGGGAATAGGTTCAGGGTAGCCAAGCAAAAATATCCCAAGCCATTACACAGATCATCACCAAAATGATACAATTATTCCAGCAATTCCTCCAGGGTCTTTATGTTAACTTTTCAGCTTATACATAGCTGCCAAGTTTTATGCCATTCCATATAACATTTTATTCAAATTTCTTAATGAGATAGTTTACATAGAACCATACATTTATACTTATGGCCAACATGTCCTGCTTCAAGCAACGTCAGAGATAGGACAAAGTATTTGTACAAAACCTGGTTGCTGTCGCAAAGGGTGCTCAAGGGTGTCACAGGACATAACTGAGTGAGGAAGCCTGAGTGGGGTATGGTTGATTGGAGGGAAGTATGTGGTGAGGTTTCTGGAGTGGAGAGGATCCAGGGGAGCACAGTTCTGGAGGTAGATGGGGCTCGGGTTCCTATGCTGCATGTAGCTTCTGAGAAAGATGGCACTGGTAACTCCTGAGGGACAAGGTGGGTGGTGAGATCCTGGAATGCTAGGGACTGTCTGTTCATGGTCACCTGTGACAAAAAGAAAGCAAGCATGCATGCCTGTTCTGACACAGGACATTTCACTTTGGGCTGCTGCCCAGTCTGGCTTCTCACAGGAAGTGGATGAGAAATATAGTCAACTAGCTGTAACCCATCAAAAATGATGGGGAGGAATCAAAAGGGCATTTATTAAATACTTATTTTAATCAGTTAATAGCTCTTTAATTACAACATTTTTTGCAAAAGTTCTGTGGTCAGCTAAAACCTTTCCTTGGTAGTTCATATCCTTCGTGTAAACTTTCAGATTTTCATGGTTTGTTCCCTGAGTGCGCACCACATACAATTGTCTGAAGATTCAATGTAAAATACTGGAAACAGCTGAAAGCATAGCTGAGAGGTTTATGATTTTGAAATGTTCCAAAGGGACAGCCATGTCACCAGAGTGAACCATCCCTGGGTTTCACTGGCTGTTACTGTCCAATTTTTAAATCCTCAGCCATTTCGCCTTTATGGATTACAATGAGGTATGCAGCTACAATAAGGTATATATCTGTGCCATGCCAAAACTCCTATACCATTGTGATGTCATAGGTGACTCAACCAATCGCTCCCAAGGACAGCAAATTAAGAGAGTTGATTAGAGCAGTCCTGCTGCTCTGCTAGAGTGCAAGGAGATCTGCTCTGCATAGAGGCTGCACTGGCTCAACAGAGCACACACTTATCCTGACCTGAACTACATATACTCCCAGGATACAACCAAGGACTGCTCTTCAGAATATAAAGACCCATACAAGTATAACTGTAACCAGCAAAATTATGTGGTAAAACAAATGCAATCAATTAATAATAATCAAAGAAAGGTATGAGGTCCCATTTCTTTAACAGTAGAACAATCAATTTAACAGACAAAACCAATGAAATATCTATTCTCCAGCCACCACTAGCTTCCTTCCATCCTGCAATCTGGATCTTTTCATTCTATCTTGAAATGCATAGATGACAACAGGAAAATCAGAAAAGATGGTCATACCTTTCTGTTCCTTTAGGAGGGAGACCAATGGGAAGATTACTAAGGGCAAGTGCGTACAAATCTCATGTATTCTGCCCACCTCACGGAATTTTTAAATTTGAATCTTATTGACAGAATGAACATTGAATACCGAATATTTTCTGTAAACGGAACACTTGATGGACTGTCAATACAAGTATTTATCCCAAAGCAGAGGAAAAGGGATTCAGTACTCAGCAATCACAGAGGTTTTTTTCATACATTCAAGATAACTGTTGTATCTCACAATAGTGGACATTAGATATGGCAAGAATAATTGACAAGTTAGGTCTGATATAAGCTTTATCTTCCTGAGTGAGGAATTTAACTTATGAAGTTGTGCATAATTGTGATTTCTCTTTCCTCACAAAATCATACCAGACACACATCATGAGTTTTTGACATACACATACTCTTCATAATACACGTGTGCAGAAATGTGACTGGTTAATACATCATTTTAATGTAATTTAACAGACATTTTTGGTATTGTAAATAAGACAGATTGTCATTAAAGGCTATAATTTAAGTCCTCAGTTACCACACAATGGCTATGTCTACATTACAGGGCTCAGTTAAGTTGACTTAATAAGGTCTACTTAAAGCAGCTCATTGCATTAAGTCAACTTTAAATGGGTCCCCTGGCTTAAGTCAACTTTTTAAACTCAACTTAAACGACCCCGTTGCACTAAGTCGACTTTAATGGCCACATTGTGTTAAGTCAACTTAATAAAGTCAACTCAACCAGGGGTTAAAGTATAATTTGGGGGTGGGGGGGGACCAAAATGCTCCCGTGCTGGTTGGCCCCCCAGACCCCAGCTCCTACCGCTCCACATTTGGCAGCACCCCACCCCGTGCCCCAATATGCCCCAGCACAAGCCAGGTTGCCCCCGCACTTACCGTTGATGGCGGCATGGCTGGGGAAGTGGGGTCGGTAGGCCCCAGGCCTGGGCTGTGGCGCAGTGCCACTGCAGGCCCCAGGTTGTGGTGGGGCGTGGAAGGGGAGGGGTTTGGGGCAGAGCTTGAGCCCTGCCCAGGAACACTCTGGCCCTGCCCTCTCCTCTGCCTGCTGGAACACAGGGTAACGCCTCTCTAGGGTCTGCTATTTGCAGAGGCCCAGAGTTCAGGCCCCTAAAAACACAACATGGTGCCAGAATGCTGTGTTCCAGGCCCTGCTATTTTTCAGTGGTGGGCCCCGGAATGCAGCATTCCAGCCCCATTTTCAATTTTTAGGGGCCCCGGAACAGCGTTCCGCTGCATTTTGGCTTAATTTAACCCCTGAATTTAACTCTTAAAGTCAACTTTAAGGGCAGGAGTTATTAAGTCGACTTAAGCAACTGCTTAAGTTGACTTAATGAACTGCAAATGTGGCCAGGCTGTTCCTTAAGTTGACTTAAGCCCATAGTGCAGACATAACCAAGGCAATCTGAGGCACCACAGTTATTTCCCAATCTTCAATGCCCCCATGTATTAAATAAGGATAAATGTTGATATTTTTATTGACAGCTATTTTTTTTTCACATAACATTGTCAATACTTTCTATTAATTCCAGGTAAATTGAGCAGAGCAGGGTTTATAGCATTTGAAAAAAAAATTACCCCTTGAAGTTGAAGTTAGTTACAATTAAGGTAACTTGATTAAAAAAAAAAATCCAGAAGTGGCAGAAATGGCATAAAGCTGTTTTAAAAATAAAATTAATAATATAAATAGTAAAATGCATTTTTGTCCAAAAGAAATTTGAAAAATTTGCTGTGTTTTCATGAGAAGGAAAGCAAATTTTAGCAATGTCTTATTTCTCAATTTTAATGTTACATTAATTTCTTTTCCATTGTTTTTAAATATAGCTTCAAGAAAACAAATCCTTTAAAATTAGCTGATAAGGAAAATCAATCTTTTATGAGAATAATTTATTCCTTTAGAAAATGGTGCAATGTTATAAAACCTTCCCCAGTGAATACTAAGTACTGTGCCTTTTGTAGGAACAAGATCTGCTGTACGTACTGATTGTTCGCAGAACTTAATCCGGCTCCTTTTAAAGTTAATGGGAATTTATTCATCAACTTCAGTGGGAGGAGGATCAGGTCCTTTAATAAAATCTTTATAAAAATTATGGGAATTAATAAACTTTGAAAGAATGTCTGGAACAGTACTTTGCAGCAAGGTTAATGTTTCTAACAAGTTTCCGTTGTATTGCTGGTATATTGACACAGTCACATACCATACCACACAACAGCCGAATAGTGAGGAGCAGTATATGAAGGACTTTTTAATACAACATTTTCAGTTATTACTATTAAATTGTAATTAGGTAGTAAATTAGAGTGTTAATATTCACTTTGAACAAATAAGTGTTTGTAGTAGTAGAAATGTGCATTATTATGGTAGCATGGGGACCTATTTACCAAGCAAAGCATAGACTTTCTTCCGAAAAGTTACTCTCCCATTTTGTGGAGTTTCTTCTTTTAAACTTTACTTGCATGAAAAGTGAGCTCTATTCATGTGCTATTTACTGAAGCCATCTTCAACCACACAGAAATCTTCACTTCCCATGTTGGACATGCCAAAACAAGCATTTCCACTGCCCCCCTCTTCCCAAGCATCACTAGCTATAGCAGGCAAAGGAAAGAAAGGGAATCATTTCCCAAAATAAGGGAAAGAGATTGTGTAAAATCTACTACATATATTTAGTCTGGACACTTATAAAGGAACTTTAGGATTTCTTTCTCCTTGGAATGTTAACTACAGATAGTTAAGGTTGTTAAAGTATTTTCCATTTTAATCCTTCATTCTCAGTCGCTCATAACTTTGTGATAGTTCCTCCTATTGAGACAAAATTTTAGGTGTAATTGCTGTCATCAAAAGAGATTTTTTCAGAAAGTGTGAATACAAAAATTTTAGCCATTTTTAAGTACAGGAAAAGAAAAAATACTCCAACTCCTTGTGCAAAATACTGTAAGCTATTTTGTACATCTATAGCTATAATGTAAATATAAAGCTGAAATCTAGCAAAGACTTTACAGAGAAAGGCTTTGAGTGTTCGAGTAAAGACATGCTGAGATTTACCAGTTTTGAAACTTTAAAATTCATAGTTCATGCCTGCAAAATTCACTTTTAACAATGATCCACCAATATTCAGAAGGATGATTGGCTACAGTACACATAAACTTAGCAATGAATCAGTCACCTCAAAAGATGTTTCATTCTTTTCATATAATGTCAGATGCGTATTGATTGAGAAAAGGGCTCCTACATGCTTCCGGAAAGTTGGGAACTGCTACTTCTCCAAGTGGATGCTACCATTTCTAATACTTTAGGGATGACAGATAACAAACAGTCATAACATGTATGGATAGAAAACCTGCCCTTGGCACAGTACCGACACTTGCCTATCATAGGCCTAACATCAAGCTCAGGCCAGGATACTTCCCTTTTGGGAGAACCAGGAGGAAACATTGATGTGGCAGGCTAATTTTAAAATATCGTAGTTAATTGAAGTTGCTCATAGCATTGAAACAGAATAAGTTTCAGCCCTAGTCTCCAGTTTTTCATATAGCTACGAAATATGTGGAGGTGATACTAACAGAAAAATTAATTTATCCCATATCTGTTCAATTTAATACTGACTTCTGATCATTTTGCTAAGTGCCAACTTTGGGACACTCAATTTGCTAAACAAACAAGGACTCCTGTGAGACTTTTAAAGACTAATGAACTTGTTTATTGAATGAGGTTTCATGGGAGAAAATCCCACTTCATCAGACACTTTGAAGATCTTCAAAGTGCCCCAGGACTCGTTTGTTTTGCTGAACCAGACTAACACATCTACCCATTTGCTAAGTTTTCAATGTCCAAGTGAATTTGCAAATTTGGGACTTTCAATTTGCTAAGTGCCAAACAGGGGATACAACATATGTCAAAAAAACCCTCAAATGAGGAACATCCAAAAAAAAAAAAAAAAAACCCCAACCAACCATTCTGGCAGAATGCTTAAAAATATATGAATTCTTTTAATTAGTGCAAACAACTCTTTCACTAACTGTAGTTTCATGAGCCTTTATTTCTGATGTAAATATTTTCCAGCTATAAAAGTGAAGAGGCACACAGGTAATTGAAGGAGTAAAATGAATGATGTCCATCAAAAAGCAACATATTTAAGTGGTGTGATCACATTAGTGGCTCCTTTCCCCCACCATCAATCTCCCTGATATACAATACATTCCAAACCAACTTCTGCTTGTATTTATTTATTTATTTGTTTGTTTATTTTAAATTAGTCTGCTGGAGAAATAGTTTCTTCTCTCCCTTTTTTCAGCCACCCTCACCAATCAAACCATTGACCAAGGCCAAATAATAGTAAGATTCAGTCCTTGCAGGCACAATATCAGTTTTAAAGAATGACATTTTGCATATACCAATGATATTTATATTATTAGTTTGGTAGGAAAGTGTCTTATCTGTAAAGCAATGCTCTTTTTAAAAAAAAAAAAAAACTTTTTAACAGAGTAACACTGTGCAATGAGTGGTACTAATTGCACTGTGACAACCACAGTAAGTGACTAAGACTACTATATCACCAATTGGGGGGCAGGGAAGCATGTCTGCTAAGTGTTCAACCAGTTTGGATAAGATCCATTATTTTCATTAATGGACTTCATTTTTATTTTCTTGGGGATTTTTACTATCAGATTAAAAGCACATTTTTAATTGTGCTTCCTAATGCTGTTTTGTTTGTTTGATATGTTCAGAATGGATGGAATAGTTATTGTTTTAATTATTTTTTCATTTTGTTTTTATCCTCTTTCTGTTTCCATTATTTACGACTTTTAAGTTTACTATTATACACTATAGTACATCTATTGTGCACTGTGTATGTGTGTAAGCCTCTACAGTAAACATGCATATGTATACATATTATGTTACATCCATATGCATATATATATATACACACCCACATAGGTATCTATAAAATGTATTAGAGCATTTATTGTTCTGGTGTTATAAATAGAAGTAATAGGATGGACTCATAAACAAACCTACATTATCACTTATACTTTATGTGTATTTACATAATGTATATAATCCCTTTTCACTTTCTATGACCAAAGACAGCTCTGCTGAACAGTGAAATTAAATTCACATTCCAAAGTGAGATAAAAAAGTTTAACTACTTCAAATACGTTGTTCACTTTTAAAATATTAAAACCGCTATTTAAATATTAGGATCATGTAAATTCCAATGGCCATTAGTGTACAGTATCAAACATAAACAGATACAAAGGTCATTTTTGTAGGAGACTATAGTTTGTAGAATTAGAGATGGAAAATCAAGAGGCCCCAGACTATACTGTGAAATCCTGGTACCACTGAAGTCAGTGAGAGTATTGGGATAGCATCTCACCATTGAATGCTAATACATAACTTCCTGAGCTAGTATAGTCAATAACATTTTTTTTATGTAATGGTAAAACATGTTTCATTCCTTACATCTATTTCTAGAATGACTTTTTTTTTTTGACAGTCTATGAAAAATACTCATGGTATCCCTAGACGGAGTTCAACTGCAACTTCTGTACGCATATATTTAGTTACAAGACAAAACTTAAGGAGAGACAATATTGGAAAGCATTGGTTGGTAGAGAGCAGCTCAATTCTTTAAAATCAGACTTCAGAACAAAAGGTAGAAAAGATACAATCACACGTAAGTGGTGGTGAACTGCCAGCTTACACCAGCTGAGACTCTGGGGCAAAACGGCTTAGAGTCATTTTCTGGAGCCTTAAATTCATCATTTTATTTGTCGCTTCCCACACTCAACTGAGAACAGTACTGGATAGTACATAAGGTAGAAAATCCGAGCAAAAATTAACAACTATTATCCATGACTATTTTTGAATGCCATGTAATTTTAAAAGGTCAAAAGGAGTATCCGTGTCAGTCTAGTTCAGTAAAACAAACAAACAAGGAGTCCTAGTCTTTAAGTGCCACAGGACTCCCTATTTGTTTTACTGTAACTTTAAAGATTTCCAAAACACTCAGTACTATTCTGCAAGCTCCTGAAAAACCAAAGAAGGGAGTGCTACACTAAGAACTACAGGAAAAAAAGAGATATGAGAATTAAATGTACTAATATCAATATATTTACCTAAATGTGAACATTCACATATAATAGACAGAAAACAATGGATTTATATATTATCAAATAATCTGAAAGAAATACTTCCCTGGATCTTTTGCTTGAGTCACAGGTTAGACTAAACTAGACTTTTCACAAACTATAGCACGTCAGAGAAAACTACAAGCAACGTTAGATCAACATATTTATATTGCTGACATCTTCGATGACCATGATAAAGACCTTATTGCATCTGCATGTGAAGCTGGGTATTTTACCATAAATCACTACACCATACACAATTTCTACATCATGGAATAACTTGGTTAGCCTTCAGGTTGGTCAACTATGACACTTAAGCTGAGGTTCTACTTACTGTCTTCCTAAGGACAGTTGACAAGCTCTCACACCTATGGACAGTAGTCCCATCATGACAAAGCCAGGCTCTTCATATGGAAAGCAGAATAAAAATTAAATCTGTTGCTGTGAAAATGTACTAAAGGTGATCAATGGACTGGATGGGCTATCTTACGAGAGGTGAGTACAAGAGCTTGATTTGTTTAGCCTAGCAAAAGGAAGGCTGAGAGGGCACAAGGCTGCTCTCTAGAGCTGCATCTATGAAGGCAAAGAGCTATTTAAACTAAAGGATAATGGTGGCAGAGGAATCTAAACTGAAAATTAAAAGAAGGGTTCTAGTCAACAGAGAAGTGAGGATTAGGTACAGCCTTAAACATAGATAAGAAGTGGGGGGGGGTGAAATAATCTAAATAATTCTGAGAAAAAGCTGGATAAATTTATGAGTGGGATTGCTTGCAATGCTAATGGGACAGGGATTGGCTGTTCTGGGCATCACTTCTGGTTTCTGCCTTACATTCCTAAAAATTCTTGCTTCAGGGCCTCAGCCAGTCTCTTGTACAGGCCAGAAAAGGATCTGACTCCTCCCCAAAATGTGATTGGTCTCCTTCTAAAGCATCCAAGATGTCCACAACTAGGGACAGGACACTGGGGAGGTTGGGCAAGGGCTCTGAGATGGCACTTAGTAGCCTCCCTCTCAGAAGATTTACTGGTTGGTTCTTGCTCAGTACTAGACGTAGGGTTGGGAAGGAATTTTCCCCCAGCTCACATTGGCAGTGACATGGGGATGGAGGTGTTGGCCTTCCTCTGAAACATGGAGATGTGGGTCACTTACCAGGATATTTCAGGGGATATTTCATTTAATCATTTCCATGCCATTTTAAGGTCCTCAGGCACTAGTGCATTTCAGTCCCTCCCATTGTCTCTCTGTGTCACCTCCCAGTCTAGTCTCTTGGGTCTGTTAGGTTTAGCACGTGTGGTGTGGGTCGTGCTGGTGTCCTGTGATATATAGGAGATCATAATACATGGTCTGGTGGTCCCTTCTAGTCAAACTTTCTGATTAAGTCTAGCCCAGTCAAGTCTATTGCTTGTCACAAATTATCATTCAGAATTTCTTTACTAAACTTCATTATGAGATATTGATTCCGGGTTTGAGGGCAAAGGATACAAAGGACATTGTTCCATATGTACCAGCCAGCATCACAAAATGTGAATGACTGGGGGTTTTTAACCCACAACAGCAGACTGATAACACATCTCTGTGTCTTCTGTCTTCCTACCAATCTTATCCAAATGCATTGTGTGTTTGATGGACAGAACGATCCCAGACAGTTGCTAGCTCCAGAGATTGTTGGAGGTTACAGACAATTCCATATTCAGCAGATTTCTGGCTGGAAAGATGCCACAATGTAATTTGCTCATTTACTAGGGAGCCTGAGGCCTCTCAGAGCATACAGGTCATACATAAGATAGTGCTTCATGGAGACATTCTGGCAGCCAGTAAAATAGGATCTTGAGAGCTACAAAGGTAGCAATGCATGAAGGATGATGCATTCAGTTTGTCTGACTCTGTGCTCAGTGAAGTCAACAGGAGTTTTACAACTGCCTTCAGTGGGTGCAGAATTAGGGCAATGCTGAACACATTTGAAAATACCACCCCAAAGCACCTACCATACCTTGCAGCTCTGACACAGCTGAGAAAACATATGATGAAGATAGTATCTTGGCCTCCAAACTCACCTCTGCCAGCCATAAATTAGCATGAAACCACATTTACAACTGCATTTTGGACGTAGTAAAGGGTGACAAGATCTAAACCCATTAAAAAGAATAGGAGGGAGGTAAAAAGGGGTTGTTGCGGGAGAGGAGGGCTTCACGCATCAGCGGACCAACCACATGATGTTAAGTGCTACAGAAAATCCATGCATTAAGATTTAGATGCTGTTGGCCGATGCTGCTAATGAAGCAACTGCAATCCATTCACCCCTAATTCTATAGGTATAATAGAACACACACATTGACTGTGCTTACTTTAAAATCACAAGCAGACTAAACTCTCTGTGGATTATCCCACTGGAAGTCATTTTCAGACCTTCTTGGTAACCATCTGTCCACTACAGACATAATTATGTAGCTAAAGAGTCAATACAGATCTATTTATAGAGTCCTGCAAATCCACAAATATTCACTTTTATCCACAGATCATTTTTGCAGATTGGATTTTGTATCCATGCAGTGTTCTATCTATTTAGGGCTCCAGCCACCAAAAACTCTTCCATCCTGCAATGCAAATTCCATTTAGCAAAAACTTCCTTTAACAAAAGGCAGACTCATCCTGCTGAAAAGGAGGATTTTTGCACGGGTAAGATAATCTATTCAA
The DNA here is from genome assembly GCA_007922195.1 of Podocnemis expansa. Lineage (NCBI taxonomy): Eukaryota > Metazoa > Chordata > Testudines > Podocnemididae > Podocnemis > Podocnemis expansa. The sequence goes on from ML682028.1 coordinate 4,327,993, forward strand.
TTATAAAACATTCCTTTTTCTACTTCTAACTATCCCCTTCACCACAGCTTCCAAGCCGTGCCATGGGAGAAGCTTCCATATATCATGCAGGACTTAGGACTCAAGAAGGCAAATGCCTTCCCTTCCTGCATTGCTATGAAGCTGCACATATGAGTCCAAGATGGCAGTCTTTTCTGTCTCTCTTTCTTTGAGAGAAGGTCTACTGGAATAGGGTGCTCTTATTCTTGCAGCTGTCCTGAGTGCTTAAAGTATTATTTAATGGGCCCAAGAACCCTCCTAATATTCAGGCCCCTTTCCTACACTGTCTGGGCTCCCTTCATGCATGTGTGGGCCCCAGCCTGGGTAGGCATCTGCAACCATTTCTCAGTACCACATGCATTGGTTATCACTCCATTAAAAAAAAAATTATATGGCGTTTATGTCTATAGCAATTATTGTCACAAACTAGCAAACACTGCATAACACAATAAGTATTGTGATTAACAACGTGATAATTAAATAAAGTGTGATATGTATCTCCATGTTCTTGTGAGTTAGAGTCCTGAATGCAAAGAAATAGAGTTACATTGAAATCTGCATGCAAGACAGTGTCCGCAAACTTTTTCCATCATGCTCCCTTAGGTGGTTGGCAGGCCACTGGGGGCTGAGGTCAGGAGCTGGGAGTCAGAAACTGTGGGGAGGGCCACAAGCTGGAAGCTGTAGGATAGACAGGGGCCATGGAGCCACAGCTGAGGTTGGGGGCCAGGAGGAGGGTTGTGCTTGAGGCTGGAGCTGAGGTTGGGAGCAGAGCTGAGCCCTAGCTGTGGCTGGGACTGCAACCAAGAGCCTGCAACCAAGAACCTACACTGTGGTGTAGGTCTGGGTCCAGAGCCAGAGAGGGAATGGAGTTGGAGGGAAACAGAGGTGAGCAGGGTGCCGCCCCCCTTCCACCCCAATCTGGCCTAGTTCCACCCCACTGCACGCTCCTGAATGTTTCTCTGCGCCTCTCAGTTTGGGGACCACTGCTGCAAATGTATTTTATGTTTTATTTAATTGTTCTGTCCATGCTGTGAACATAAAAGGCGCAATGGGACCCAAAGGGGCCCAATTCATCTCCCATTTTAAGTTTTACCATTTACCTCCAATGGGAAGAATATCAGAGGTACTGAGGTGTGAATGTATTTAATGTACTGAGGTGTGAATCACTGTAATAAAGAAAGGAGTAAACTTACTCTTGTGCCATTTGATATCAGACTGAGTGTGCCCAATGAAAGAAAAAAATTGCTGCCAACTCTGATAAAAAGCCTTCAGAACTCTGTCAAATTAACGAACGTTTCAGCAAGCCCAAGTTACCAAACTGCAATGAGCTTGTCAAAAAGAAAAGTAGCTTTGCCTTTTTGCAGCAGCAAAGCCCTACACCAGTGGAGTCCTGGCAACACGAAAAGGCCACGGACCAGCAAACCCCTGGTAATGCAGTCATGGACACACGGAGCCCCAGACCCACAGAGTCCTGGCAATGTGGCGGAGGCCCAGAGCCTAGGACCTGTGGAGTTTCAGATTGGCAGAGTCCCAGAAACGTGGTAGACCAGCACCTATAGCATCCCTGGCCACACAGAGTCCTTGGAACACAGAATCACGGTCCCATGGAGTCCCAGAGCCATGGAGCCCTGGCAATGTGGCAGCCTGGACCCACAGAGTCCCAGACTCGAAGTGGCCCTGACCCACAGGGTCCCAGCAACATGGTGTCCCCTGAAACCCTGGATCTCAGGCTGTCCCAAACCCCCTCAGAGCCCCCCCTTCCCCAGCTACCAGAGCTGCTACCCAGCCAAACGCTGCTCCCACCCTGAGCATGCAGCCGAGCATGCTCAGGATGGGAGATTTAAAAACTACCAGCCTGCTGCTGGGAAAAACTGATGATCCAAGATATGTGATATCCCTCAGGTTACACCAGAAATGATATCAGAAGCAAGTTTAGGCTCCAATGCCAGCATTTTCAAATGTGGGTGCCTGAGGTTAGTCAGCTGCATCCCCTTCCTGGGATAAAGGAGAGGCTGGATGATTCCAACTCTTCCAACAAAAAAGCAGCAGGGAGGATTCTCCAGCAGCTTCATGTGTTAGCTTCACCACAAATCAATGCCTAGTTTGTGCCAGACTTGACTTTGGCCACCAACATGTAGGCCTGGCACCTCCTAGCCCCAGCACCTCTGGGCATGCTACATCAGTTATAATATGAATCCAAAACAAACTGCTTGAGCCCCACCAGCTCTTTCCTCACAAATGAAGCACGGCCTCAAATCCACATCATCACCCCAACCTTGTCCACTAGTGCCCTCATCAGACCCCTCTTCCCCATGTCCTCCTCAGCCCCCATCCCCATTCCCTAAAGCTCCCTGTGCCCAAGTCCCCACTCCAGCCTTCCTAACCCCCCACCCCCAGCTCCCATCCTCACTGCATCCCCTTCAGCCCCCCAATCCCCTCCACATCTCACCAGTCACCTTGTCCCCATTCCCCCACTCCACCCCCCACGACCCCCTCCACAATTCCCAGCCCCCACTCCAGCTCCTCAACGTCCTCCATCCCTCCCCAGCCCCCTCCTAGTCTGCACTCTAGCCCTTCATAGTCTGCTCCACCACTACTCAGCCCCCACCAGCCCCTACCCAGTCTCCTTGTTCCCATGCCCCCTCTATCGCTTCCCCACCCCCAAACTCCCTCCATCCCTCCCCAGCCCCCCCCCCCCATCCTGACCCCTTGCTCCAGTGACTTGCGCCTCTCCAAACCCCTCCATTCTCACCCCTGGTCTCCAGCTTACCATGTCCACCACCTCCAGCTGGTGTAGCACCTTGTGCTTCCCTTTTGGGTTCTTGGACTCCCCAAATGGTGAGGCAAGCAACAGCAGCAGTGTGACCAGAAGCAGTGACTGTGAGGCAGCAGCAAGCGGAGAGTGCATGACATGGGGCTGCCAGGCTGGCTGCGAGCAGAGCAAGGGGAAATCCCATGTCTGCAGTGTCCTGCAGCAGAACACTGCACAAATGAGCCTTTCACCGTCCCAACGCTAAGGCCAAGCTCCCTCCCTGGGGACACTAGGAATTTCCATCCTGTAATGCCCAGTTTTGTCAACTTAGACAACACAAACAGGATTTTGGGGGCATCATAGCAAGAAGATCTATATGTTGCATGTAGAGAATTTATGCTTTATATTAACTGACTAGTTGGCCACTGGATTTATTAGAAATCATTCCTGTTATTGAAGCTGTGGCACTATAGTGTAAACAGCTTGGCCTGGAAAACACCAACATACAGCTAACAAAGAAAGTTTGTGGAAAGCTTTGAAAGTTAAGTGGTAACAGTTTACTGTTATAGCCGTACTAGAAAGCCATTAACTTTACCCTACAAAACAGGTGAGGTAGGTAAGATGACAGGAGGGCAGAAGAGCGTTGAATGTTTCGTTGGTCAGAACTGTATTGGTACCCAAACAATTCATGAATAGTAAGCATAGGTAGGGTAATAATATGCTGAATGTTAACTGTAATCTAATTATGTAATCTGCATATTAAGTATAGTAGAACCATGTAAGGATTTAGGCATAATATAATCTGTTATATAATGCATGCACCTACTGCATTATGCACATTGTATTTAGGATATTAGAAAAGTATATGTGTCTTGTGAATCCTGTATTCTCGGCTTGCTTACATGGGTCCAGGCGGGAATGTAGCTACTTCCTGCTGGGTTGGATGTGTAAGGGGAACAAGCAGGTTTGATTAAAGGCACCATATACCCATTCTGCTCCTTAGTGGACTTGATCTTTCTTTTCTTCTAACATTACAAACTTCTGGGGTTTTTTCCTGGGCAAAATCTCAAAATAAGATGATGGTACCAGGGCCCCAGATAGGTTTCTGAAGTATTCAAGTAAAATATCAGTTATATTCTCTTTCAGAATGGGAAAATCAGACACAAAGTGCTGTTGATAGTGAACTGGATGCACCCACTTTGAAAGACATTGACCTAACCATTTTGGCTAAATCTTTCCAAAACAGTGCAGTCTGAGCAATCAACCCAGCACAGAAAATTTCAGTCTGAAGGGTTAAAAGTATCATGCAACTTTAAATATAAAGGTACTACTAATTCCACCTATATTGACTCGCATAAGAAAAATCTATATTAAAAGAACATTAAGAACATTGCAAAAAGTAAGCATCCAAAAATTAGGAAAAGCCAGAATGATATTGCTAGTGTCACCTTAATTCAGCCCCTTTATTACATGTTAATTACATGATCACATATTATTTTTCTACATCAGAGTGTTTCCTCAAGGGGTTATTTTATGAGTTTGTTGTGTATACTGTACACATCCTGTAACTTCATGTACTACATATTTAATAGCAATTCTCATTTTCTAAGACATACCCATGGCTCAGTTGTTCATTAAGCAATTTTTAAAGAGTTTTATGACTCCAGGAACAATAATTTTTTGTTGAAGCAGACTGAATTGTATGCTGTGATAATTACACCAAACTAATTGTAGGTAAAATTAGCAAAGGGTATGACCAATTTGGTTTCACAAGAAAATATATGTCTTGCCTACACCTTAAACGATCTCTAGCAAATTAATCAAGTAAAACTGAATCTCCTTAAATCAACATATATATTAATTTACTGTATATTTATTGTAAAACAGAAAGTTTTCACATTGCTTTGAAAAATGAAAGCTTACTAAATGTTTTCTTATCATTTTGGTATAAATTACCAATTAACCTAACCCCAGAGAATCGAGCAACTTGAGTCTTTTCTACTTTAGTATTATATTAAAATGGTATTTAAATAGAGCTGAGAGAAGAAAAAACACTGAGATGATAATATTTGCACTTCTTGGAGGGAACCTTTTATAGGGCACACCAGCCCACTTCCTCTCCCCCGCCCCTGGCCAAATCCAGTTATCTGCCCGGTTCTCCATGACACACTTACTGCTCTGTGGTACTGTGTCCCAACACAGTGGTTGGGAACCACAGGCCTATAGGAGTGGTTTTCGAACCAGAGGTCGGGACCCAGTACTGGGCAACAGAGTCTTAGGTATGGGGTCGTGGTACACTCTGGTGTCACCGCTGAAAAACTGAAATGCATTGTTGAACAATTTCATTGTTGGGTCACAGCCATAAAATTTTTTTTCAACTGGGTCCCCAAAGTCAACTGCTACAGAAGAAGCCCAAGACAGAAGACAACAGAACACCTCTAGTCATCACCTACAACCCCCAAGTCAGACCTCTGCAGCACATCCTCAGAGATCTACAGTCCATCCTACAAGATGATCCCTTACTCTCCCAAACCTTAAGCACATACTTACCAGCAACTACTCAAAGCTTACAGACAAGCTCCCCAACCTTAAGCAGATACTAACCAGCAACTACAAACCTAACAACAGAACCATATCCCTGCAACAAACCATTCTGCCAACTTTGCCCACGCATCTGCACAAAAGGCACTATTACAGAACCTAATAAAATCAGCTACTCTATCAAAGCTCCTTCACGTCCTCATCCACGGATGTGATTTATGCCATTATGTGCTAGAAATGCCCCTCTGCCTTATATACCTGCCTTATATACTAGACAAACAGGGCAGTCTCAGCACAAAAGAATAAATGTGCCCAAATCTGACATCAGAAATCACAACATTCTAAAACCAGTGGGTAAGCATTGCAATCTTCTGGATCACTCCATTGATGATTTACTAATTGCTGTGCTCAGGCAAATGATTAACAGCTCCAGGCGTCAAAGATCCAAAGGGGCAGCCCTGTTAGTCTAGTAAAACAAAAAGAGCAAGGAGTCTTGTGGCACTTAAAGACTGACAGATTTATTTATCGCATGAGCTTTTGTGGGGGAATATCCCACTTCATCAGACGCTTTGAAGAGGGAGAACTTACAGAATTGAATGAAAATAAATGCAGGGGAGTGTAAGACATGGGATCAGGTCTTCAAAGCATCTGATGAAGTGGAATATTCTCCCACAGAAGCTTGTGTGATAAATAAATCTGTTAGTCTTTAAGTGACACAAGACTCCTTGCTTTTTTGGACTTCAAAGAGAAGCTGCAGAGCTGGAATTCATTTGCAAATTTGACTGTGTTGCTTTGGGGCTAAATGGGGCCTTTGGATTATTTTTCTCACTACAACAGGTGCTTGAATCTCATCTTCCTCTATATGCTGTTCCCCAGTTTTTCAATCTTAACAACTGTTTTGGTTTGCTGTCACAGTCTGACCTGATCCCAGGACTTACACTTCCCTGTATTTTTCCCTCCCATTCTGTAAATTCCCCCATCTTCAAAGCATCTGACAAAGTGGGATTTTCTCCCACAAAAGCTCATGAAATAAAAAAATTTGTTATTCTTTAAGTGCCACAGGACTCCTTGTTTGTTTCCTGAACTGGACTAATATGGCTGCCCCTTTGGATTTTGTTGTCTGGTGTCTTTTCCTGGCTGGTTGATGGTGGAAGAGGGAGGTTTCTGCTCATTTAAGATCTTCCATCAGCAACTGGGGACAGAGGTAGAGAAAGGAGGGAAGTTTACTTGTATGCAGCAGGGAGGAGCAGAAAACAGCTGGACATAGTCTAGTGGGAACTGACACCCTGACAGCTGACTGGAAGACGCAATGGGGTTTATACCTCATGAAGTACTAGAAAGACCCTTTTTAACCCTGGTATGAACTGGCAGCACCCAACCATAGATCTGTAAAAAAGATCCACATCCTTCCATGATTCATTGTGGTCACTACACTAGTTGTCCATTTTCTTTTTGGGCCTGAAAGAATTTTGCCTCATCAGCAAATTGACTGAGGCAACGTGGTATTTTCCTGCATTCCCCAGGGCAGCTTTTGGACCCAGTGAGGTAGAACAGAAAGGTTCATATCTAACATCACAATTCACTAATTAAAATTCATGGCAGATGTTCAGTGCAGGTACTCAGTTGGGAAGGCATACAGTCATCAGATAAAATGGATTGGAAAAGGATGGAAAGGAAAGCATCACTTAAGGAAGCGGGTTTTGGGCTCCCACATCTGGGACAACAAGGAATTGACCTTCCTTCTTTTCTAGCCCCCCCCCCAATCCTTTCATGAGGGGAGGGAAGCAAGCTTCCAGCAATAAGATGGCTGGGGTCAGGTTGAGGATTATGTACAAAGGATTTAAACAAAAGTATCCCTTCAGGGTGCTGAGAAATGGGGGTTGAGACTCCTTCATCTGGTCCAGCAAGAGGCCATCCCCATCCCTTTTTCTAGCCCTCCTAAATCTATTACAAGGGGAAGGGGTGGAGAAGATTAAGAAACAATGACCTATACTATGCAATTGTTGTGTATTACCACCTATCTGAGTAAATAACTTTGGACCCTAATTTAACCACATCTGTTGACTTCTGCCTTTCTTTCAGGATGATTGGCCAATAGGAACTCTACAAGGAATAAAAGGATGCACCTATGTAACTCTGGCGCTTGAAGTTTAAAGAGAAAAGATGATGCCACGAAGACAGACACCATTTATAAAATCTTTAAACATTGGTTTCAGCAAAGTAGCTACAAGAAATGCCCTCAGAGATACAAAATCTAGGAAAAATACTACTGGCATCTAATTACACCAGTGCAGTTTGCTTCTTTTATCTGTAATTGGACTGTATAGTCTTTCATTCTAATTTACTTTACATCTAAACTGTGATAATCAAGACAAGCAGAACAGAATGGCCTGTAACTGGCTAGACCACTGACACCAGTTAATGCCTAATTATAACAACTAAATTAAAGATGTGACTATAAAGAGGTTGAGTATCAGTTTGAAGCATTTATTTCTGTAGAAAGTAGTAGAGATTTTAAACCCTAAGTTAAAAAAATCAATATTATGGCTCGTTATATTGGTATTGCTAAAGAGATTAATGAAATTAAGTATTTTGTTTTCTAAAAAATGTTTTATCATGATGTAAAGATGACTTCGAATGACAAACCACTACAGTGAAGGAAAATCCCATTCTGAAACAATTTATAAACCAAACTCATATGGACAAAACGGGCGGGGGGCAGTATTTTCTTTTGAAATCTCTGCAGCTTTCAGGACATGGAATATGACACAGATTTGCTGCAGCATTCTGAAAAACCATGTAAACAGTGTACAACTGAGGAGAAATCCAAGATCCCAGGAATTCTCTTTGGCATAAATCTAATTTTTAATTCAAACCTTTTTGAAAACTCAAAATGCAAGCTAATTATCTTAGAAAGAAAGGTTAGCTGCAAAGAATAATGTTTCCAGCCAGAAAGCATGCAAGGGAAAAGAGCAGTTTAGGGATGCTCAGGATTATTGAATTTAGCTAGTGTAAATTCTAAACACTCTATCTTAAGGAACACCACATCTGCATGTTTAACAGACTAGCTAAGAATTCTCTAGGTGATGAAAGAGACATGGTGAAAATAAAAGCATTGATTATTAGCGCTTTTACTAGAATAGTCCACTCTAGAGAAAAGGTAGGTAGAGTCCTTTTAGCAACAATGTTTGTGATCATACAGGACAGTACAGTACAGTACAAGGAATGTCACTGATAAAAAGAGGACTAGCAGAATATCAACAAAATAAAGGTATTCACATTTGTACAAGTGTTAAATTTATAACTCTAACAAAAATATATATTTGCTTCTATACCATGGACGTGAATATGCTGGTTTCCATCACTTAAGACTCGACATATGGAGGAAGGTTGGTCTTGCAGTTAAATCACTAGTCTTGCCCATCAGGCTTCAGCTTCTAGATGCCACAGACTTCTTTTATGATTTTCGAAAGTCATTTAACCCTCTGTATGATACCCCCATTCCCTACCAATAAAAATGGGATATGTATACTTCCTTTTCTTCCACCCTTTGTCATTTTAGAGCAGGGGTCTCAAACTCAAATCATCATGAGTGCCGCATGAGGACTAGTATGTTGGTGCAAGGGCCACACCAGGCAAGAGTAGTAGTATGGTAGCCCAAGGACTGCACCACTGAAACCTTTTCACACAACAATATTGCAGATACTGATAATGATAGTGTTGTTGCAGGCCACAAGAAATAACTTTAGGGGCTGCATGTGGCCCTCAGGCCATAAGTTTGAGACCCCTAATTTAGAGTGCAAACTCATCTAAGCAAAGATTGTCTTTTCTATCTGTACAATGTAAAGTAGGGGCCTAGTATCAATTCTGGCACTATGGGACTACTGGAACATAAAACTATCTATATTAATCTGAAATGGAATTTTTTGCAATAGAAGAATGAAGCAATTTTGGAGCCTAGAAAATGAAATGTACTTAGCATTAATGTTTCTATTAAATAGGGGACCAAGCAAAATTAGATTATGTTCAATTTTTCAGCCACCCACCAGCTTACAAACTTTGGGCTTCAAGTGGACTAACAGGTGTAGTCTCTCAGATTTCTTTTAAATTAGTATTAGTAAGACAGATGTGTAGAGACCTGCACAGATACAAAAATGTGGATCTGCATCCAGTCCACATCCTCCCTGTGACAGTATCTATGCAGTCTGCAATCTGCATGCCATGTTTTATCTATATCCATAACTGTATCCACAATCAAGCTTGGGCTCACAGACACCATTTTAGCCTTTGATCGGCCCCACAAGGGCCCTGCCTACTTTCTCCTTTTCTTGCTTGTGATTCACATGCTGTGCTGTCAAACAGATTTCCTTGGCCACCAGTGAAATATCTGATGGACAGCATGGCATGCGAGCTGCAAACAAGAAAAGGAAGAAGTGGGCAGGGAAGTGATGGGGAATGAGTCAATCAAAGGCCAACATGCTGACTGACTGACAGTGAGCAGTGACTTTCCAAGCCCCAGTCTGCTGTGACTGAGACTCTGATTGGCTGGCAGACCACAATCAGAGGTGACCTAGGATTGGCTGGAGCACTTCCTTGTTCCCCTGTGTGCTGCTGACACGGATCATAGCAGCAGCTGCAGCACTTTTCTCTCCTCATAATATTTAGTAGGAATGAAAAAAAGTATTAATGTACTATGGTGAATATAATGTCAATCACAAATTTGCAGTATCCTGAACATACAATATCATGAATGAGTTTTAACTGAAAATTACTTTGAAGTGCTCTTATGTCAAACATCACAATCATATTTTCATGTAAAGAGTAGTTCGTAATATTGTATAATGCATTCTACAACACCTCTTTTCAACAGCACTTATAAACAGAAAGGGTTAAAGTAAACCTGTGTGTCTACTATGTTCATCAAGATTTTCCAGACGTGACTTCAATATTTATTCTTCAGCTGTATTGCCGAGAAGAAGATAGAATATGAAATTTCAAGCCTGTTCAAATATAATGGGGTTAGAAAATAACTTACAGGTGAATGAAAACATTTGCAAAGTTTCTCAGTCTGACATTCCCAAAGGTTTTTTGCACCTTGTGATCATTTCTTCTGTCACTAAAAATAAAAAATTAGTGGGCAACATGCCTATTTGTTATTTAATTTGATTAGCTTGAATTATGGAAGAGCAGTGACAGACATTGTGTCTTGTTATAACAATTGTATCTTCCCTGTTTATTTTTAAACCAGAAGCAGAAAGCTAAGCTATTTACAAAGAATGCATTTCACTGCAAACCGATCATCAAATTAAAAATCAATATTGCTTTGCTTTTTGGAATTTGTTGAGACTTTTAAAAATTCTATGATTCTGTACTTCAGAGCCTGATCTTTCAAGGCTCTTCCTTCTACTTGCTTCATTTGTTAGTTCTCAGGAAATATTTGAGAAAAGTGCAGGAATTTTGCATTAAAATGATTAAACAGTTCTCACTAAATCATACTGGTGCGTTTCTACTGTTATTAGTGACTTCCCATTAGTCTGTGTCTTATTAAGAATTCATTTTCACTCTACCAAACATTTCTAATATAATACAACAAAAATCTAGAGGTATTAATTTTTCAGTCTTGTTTCTTCATTCCTGACAGTATAAAAGTCTTACCTTGCCTTGTAAGATAGAAGTGATTAACTGGCAAAAGTTCTGAATTATAGATGTATTGAAATACAGTAACCACCAGAGTTTCAAGTAACCCAAAATTAAAAATGAGCAGAAAGGTAGATGTAGACAGGAACTCTTTTTCACCCACTACTAAAAGTTTCTGTTAATTATCCACTGGCCTTGACCTCATATGATTACAAGCTCTTGGGGCTGTTCTGCCCAAGAAATTAAAGAAAGGCCAAATTTAACTGAGATGGAAAAACATTTCAAAAGTCTTATACTGCAATAGTGAACAGTATATAAAATGTCCAGAGCTGATTTTAGCGTTGTATGTGATTAATAGTTGGGGGTTATTTGAATGACCATTCTATAACTACAACTTCAAGGCAACCTTGAATGAAAGACCTGAATCAAGACTTCCCCAAACTTCATACAATTTTAGTTCTGGACGTAGCTCCGCAATTCCCTACTCACACTCATCCATGCCGCATTTCATTATCACCACCTGACAAACAAGAATATTCACACTTACTTCATATTAATACAGACAGATAAAAAACTAATCCATAGATGTTTGTATCATACTAATTTTTTATGTTAGAGGTTTCTCTTCATTCCTCCTTCACCTCCACTCACCTGTCTTCAACTGCACCTGCAGGATGCCATATAGAGCATGGGTGAGAAAATTGGATAGGCTCTCATCCAAATATATTAATGAAGATAGTCCCCAGGTGAATGGTAATACTATTCATCTTTTATAGGCAGCCAGATACAACAGTTTAAACTGCTCTTTCTGAGTAGTTTAAAGACTTCACTGGTTTAAAGGTTTATTAAGTTTTCATTAAATTACAATATAGTACCAGCAGTACATGCCAGCCAGTTCATATGCCTGAAATAGCAAATACTAAAACTGTTCCATAAATTTGGTAAGCAACATACACTCTTTAGGTCCCCAAAGAAAAACATCAGTATGATTACTGCATTCAACAGACCAGAGACATTGCACAAAACATTACATCAAGGATGCGGTCTATAACCTCGTATTTTATAAAACATGTTACCAAGTCCTAACTTGAAGATAAACCTCTTTGTGAATGGCAAGGGGTCAGCAATGGTAGACAGAATCAGTCAATTCTGGCCTGGTATCCACAACTTCAGATGCCTGAAGACAAACTTTCCTGACAGCAGTGAAAAGGGGAGGTGTGATAGATAGCCTGAACTGTCCCCACCACCACCCCATCCCCCATTTTCAATACTCAAATCTTAATTTACCAACTCCAGAACTGTCTAGTTAAACCAGGAGACTTGGTGGACCCACTCAGTTTCAAGATCTGTAGACCTGTGATGGATACTGAGAAGAAGATGGGAGAGGAAACAGCTGCAGCTCAAGTAGTTGCTTAGGTACACTGCTTAGCATTGAAAGTGGATGGATGCTGAATTTTCAGGACATATATTTTGACTCCTAGCTGGATCAGGAAGCTTACCTCTCCATCTCTTGCTAGCAAACAAATCTACTGCAATACACAGTTAGCCAGGGCAGCATACAAACTTTATTGCCAGAACAACATACATGAATCCTCGATCCTATGAAAAAGCATACCGTATATTAACCTGTGTTTGCACATTCCAAGGTTCACATTTGTACTTTAAAGTCCAAAACAAAAGCACCAAATAACCTGCCAAACTACAGTTCCTGTGAGTATCTGAAGAAATGCAAAGGACCCACCGAAGAAGAAAAGTGAAACACGGGAACTCATCACTAACTCCAATACCTGTAATGTATACAGGAGGGAGGAAAACAATGTACTACTACTGTATGTATTTGCCTGGTGCTGCCTTTTATGAATGTTATTTGGTCGTCTTGCCACCTCTGGAGGCATCAGGATTGATGCCTTTGGTGTCTCTTGCTCTTGTGTACTGACTGTCCTCCCAAACCCACCTCTAGCAGCATTAGCTTTAATGCTTATTGCCCTTATTACAGCACATGTAAAGAGTACTTTGGGCCTATACAATCCAGAAAGGATTCTGAAGAAATTTGCCTTGTCAGCCTAATTAATAATAAAAATGACTGTGGAAGTCTATTTATAAAGTTGTTAAAGAAGAAAAAGTGAATCAATAAAGCTCTACATATGCTTGGTTTCCACTTAAAATTTAAGCGTATAAGGGGGGGGGGGACCCAGAAACATAAATAAGCAATAGCTTATGCATATGTGCTGCATTTTCCCAAAATCTGAGATTAACTGAGTGCAAATTATTAATTTAATAGCACTAAGGAAAACCAATGCAAAAAGTCAGTTAAACCTTTAGCATGCTTGCAACCAATATTTGCCTCCAGAGACTTTGTTTTCAAGGAATGTTAACCGTCATCAATACATGCCACCTTGTGAATGAATTAGGATATATACATCCTGCTGGCTCTATCAGCCAGTCTGCACTTGTGAGAGACGTTCTGCCATCCAGATGTCTTATGACAGGAAATTGTGATGGCAGAGTGTTCCAGATGCTTTACATTGGTCATCCTAACTCATTCAGCAGTAATGGCAATTATTTGACAGCATACAGACCTTAATGGGATGCTGGGGTATGTTAAATGTATAGAAGAGCACAAGCTATAAAAGCTGTGCACACAAAAATGAAAACTGGCTGGGCGCAGAATTACCATATGAATATAGATCCAGCTCCACAGCTGCTTAACTAAGGAAATAGACTATACAACATAGAACTGATGAAATTTGAAGAACCCGACAAAAACTTTTTGCTGCAATTCAAAACAACTTGCAAAAGGCCACGAATTTCAGTCACTAATTACTCTACCTGGCCAGGATTTCAACCAGTGACTCAGTGTTGAAAGAGTCTGTCCCCAGTTCTGGGCTGTAGGCCAGCCCCTTGTACCATCACTGCAACATAAAGGGGCCTCAACCCAGGTACATCTCTGAGCTGAATTTCATCCCAGGCATTGGGGTTTCCACAGGCAACGTAGTCTGAGACAACAACCTTGTACTGCACCAACTTCCTAAGACCTACTGTAGAGGTGCTCCAAGGACAGTTTGGCTGGCATGCTTGGTACTCTTCTGGGTTACCAAATGGTCCACTAGGCAGCTATGCACAAATTAAAGTTCATTCTAACATAACAACAGGACCCAGACCTTCAATTTGTGAGGCATAGGGGTAGCTTAAACCCAAGGAGGCACAGCTCAAGAAGCAGGGCCTTTCTACTCTGTTCTTTTGAGGTGGCCAGTCCCACCCTCAGACTGATCCACAAAGCTCAAAGGATACTTCTCCAGGGTATGTGGAATTCAACAGCTCTTCTAAAATAGACACAGCTTCTTTAAATTTATGTTGGACCACAAGGACCCACTGAAGAGGATGCTCTGGAAGAAACTGGAGGAGCTTTTGAAGGCAGCTGAGGGAGGAATGGAACCACACTCCCTCTATAGCCACCACCAAAGGACAGCTCCAACCCAAGAGACACTGCCACTGGTCCTATACCACGCGAAAGACCAACGCACGATATGCCTGTCTGTAGATAGGGACCTTTAGGATGCCTGTTGGAAGCAGCAGCAGCATTACTTCACCATTCTCAGTGGCAGCCAGTTGCAGGCACTGCAAAGGGATTTTTAAAAACAAAGAAACAAACAAAAAAAAACCAAAAACCTCTATCCCCCAATTGTCATCAGAAGTACGGCCCAATGGGGGATTGGAGGAGACATGCCTTAAGGGTGATAGGAGAAATATCAGAGGCACACTAAAATCTCAGCTGTAACTAACTTTAAACTCCATCACATCGTTTGGCTGATGGATCTGCATAGTTTCAGTCTCACCTGCTATTCCTCAGCTCTTTTCCCAAACTCCCCGGTGGGCTCACAGCTGTCAAAAAGCTGTGTGTGATTCTAATGTGTTCAGAGCCTTCTGCCGCTCTTCCTTGGGGGTTTTCTTATCGGGATTTGCCCTTAACTTCTGCTCCCAAGTTTGCCCATCTGTAAATAAGGTGTAGCAGTTACCTGACTGGCAAGTTCCATAATTCATTCGGCTATATGAACTAAATCCATAACTTCGTAGCCTCATGCAGTGATATAAAATCCAGGAAATACTCGCCATGAAAGAACAGGGACATGGCAGCATTAGCAGTGACACTCCTAGGAGCAGTATTCTGGATCCATAAAACTGTGAAAATAAAGCAACAGAAAGGTTTTCACAAAGACTAAAGTAGATGGCAAGGCATTCCAATAGATGTCATAACAGAGGATCTGCCCCAAGCAGTAGATGCCCATCATGAGAAAACCTATAACCGGGCAACAGAAAGAATGAAATGATTTTTTCATCACAAATTGATTTTTCATCAGAAAAAAGCTGATTTGTGGGAAAGTGTCAGTTTCTACATACTTCTGAGCTAAAAAATTTTTTGGAAAAAAATTCTGAAATTGTTGAAACATCCCATTTAGACTTTTCTGAACAAAAAAAATCAATATTTTAGTTTTGAAAAACGTCTAGTTGAGAAATATAAGCAAATTAGAGTCACGCGCATGCACGCGCGTGTGAGTGTATAAAGAGACCAACTGTTAAAACAGTGCAGAAAAAAGTCAAAATTGCATTTTAGAGACATTGAAACAAAATATTTCAGTTGACTCCAACTCCCCCCCACCCCGACTGTTTAATGAACATTTTTGAGAGTTCAACTTTTGGCCCAATTCAGGATGGAAAAATGCTTGAAATCTCAAAATATTTTCCAGAATGAGTGCTCACCTCTTTATCTAAAAAGAAGGTCTATTTATTATAACCACTGGGAGAAAGCAGTGAGTAGTTTATGCAACCCAGGAATGTATGTAGATTACCAACTGCGATATCTGCACCAATTATGCAGTATGCATGTTCAATTAGAACGTATGAAGCACTGTGACAGACTTCACTAGATTGTGGCTGGAGTTGTTAACAATGCATTGTAAGGATACAAGTGTTACAACAAAACAAACAAGGAGTCCTGTGGCAGTTTTGAAGACTAGCAAATTTATTTATCGCATGAGCTTTCGTGGGAGAAAATACCACTTCGCCAGATGCTTGGAAATGGAAAAACATCTGGCAAAGTGAGATTTCCTCCCACAAAAGCTCATGTGAGAAACAAATTTGTCTGTCTTCAGCAAAACAAACAAGAAGTCCTCTGCCACTTTTAAAGATTAACATAGCTACCACTCTGAAAAGTGTTACAACAATATTTATTTGAGGGACTTGCCTCCCACAGTTTGCAATTGGTCCTTCGGAACATATCCAGCTAAACGATACAACTGGTTTAGGTATATGCCATTATTTAAAGGTCAATCGATGGTTATTAACTACTCAAAATTCTTGTTTAAGTCCATCTTTCTAATAAAGAGCAATATCGATTTCTAACAATGTGTTGAAGAAACTACCAGTCCTAGATTATTTGGAATAAATATTTCCAAACAGATTTTCATCACAGTAAATCTCTATAGATTGTGGAATGGGAACTTAGCCACTGCTTTTATTTCATCTGGCCCACTACTGACAGCCATTTTTGCACAATGTACATCCAATATAAAAAAAAAATAGGACCCTTATTTACTCAAATTCTAAGTGTCCTGTTCTTGTTGCAAAACTTGCTTAAGTATTTCATTGTGGTCTTTGAGGTCCCTAGTTCAAATTAAATCACCAACCGTTATGACTTCAGCACCTTGTAATCCCATGATCTGTGCAATGACTTTTTGAAATACCACAGGAGTGGAACTAATGCCAACAGGCATTCACTTAAATTTATAATGTCCAAATGGCGTATTAAAAGTCATTAGCTTAGAACTTGATTCAGCTAACTTTACTTGCCAAAATGCATGTCCTACATGTACCACTGAGAATATTTTTGCTTTTTAGAAATTAGCAGTCATTTCGTCAATGGTTTTATTGAATAACATTAATGTTATATGGGTTTATTTAAATACATGGATCAATGCATATATATAATTTGTTTGGATTTCAGTTACAACCACAGAATCAGCCAGTCTACAGTCTGTTCTATGTTTTCAATAGTTCCCAGATTCCCCGTATTATCAAGATCAGATTTTATTTTATCTCACCAGAGAAAGAAAACCTTTTTGGTAGATGGATCAGCAGTGTTACTTATTTTTAATATAACATTTCTCCTTCAAGGTAATCTAACCCTTAAAAGATGTCTTTCAATTCTTCTGTGATGCCTGTACTCCCTTAATATGACAAAGCAACATTTGCAACAGACATCTAACCCTGGCAGACACATATCAGTATTTTTTATTTGAAAACTTACTTAGTTATGGTGGTGTTTAAAAATGTATTAGCTATTTACACCATGCAGGTATTTTACTACCTAAGTATAAAGCAAAGTTTTTTTTATTGTATTCTCCATTAAATTTCCTTAGTTTAGATTTTCATTGAATTGTGCATTGGCATCCAGATTGAATGATACAACTTCACTATAAATATTAAGCCATTTTAGACATTAGAACAGTGTTGAAGAGAGAAAGCAAAGAGCTGAGAAGGGTAATACTCTTGCTTTCCCACTTCAACACTGTTTGAAGAAAAAGGCTTGTTTACTTTGCAGAGATAGGCTAGCAGACTCTCTCTCTGGAACTGTTAGAATTTACTTTGTGACCCATCCTTCAGTTTATATTTACAACTAACATACTACATTTTCCATTTCATTCAGCTGATGAAAGTGGGATTGTGCCCATGAAAGCTTATTGGATAAATAAATTTGTTAGTCTTTTAAACAGGGGTCTCAAACTCAAATCACCACAAGGGCCACGTGAGGACTAGTACATTAGCTGGAGGGCCACAACACTGAAACCTTTTCAAACTACTATGTTGAAAATATTGGAAACAATAGTCATTGCAGGCCGCAGGAAATTGCTTTAAAGACTGCATGTGGCTGCAGGCCATGTGTTTGAGACCCCTGCTTTAAAAGTGCCACAAGACTCCTTGTTTGTTTTGCTGAAATATATTAACTCAGCTACTCCTGGACCTTGGCATCCTTAATTTAGACACCCAACTCCTCCCCATATGGCCTTAATCATAACTTGGGCCTGACCCATCCTTCATATGAAACTAGGTAAATTTGCTGTTCTCTGACCCCACTTGCCTCTTTCACTGCTCGATCACAAATACATGTCAGAAGAATGTTTCCTGTTGCATTATTAGTATATTTGACCAAAAGAGTTGGCAGCCTCTCCGTGTGCATCCTCACACCATTCTATTTAGTGCAAAGCAAATTCAGCCATTCAGCAAATCCTTTATTCCTATTTTAGCTGGTATTTTGATTTCTTGTATTTCTAGTTTCCTCTGTTTAAGTGCCACAATGACTAGTTTTTTATGCTTTACTGGTTCACTTAGGAACAGAATTTGAATTTTACTGGTTCTACAAATCTCTTGGCTCAGGATAAAATTAAATATACTTCACACAGCCATCTGCATCTCAGCTGGTCATTTTCTTTTCCATTTAAGGGTCACAGAAGTACAGTAGGCCCCAAACTCACATTTCTGAGCTTTAAGCTTCCCAGTGATATGCCTCTCAGGTGGTTTATAATCATCTTTGCAAATAAAAGTTAAATTACTTTCTCAAAAGTATAATATTTTCCGAGATCAAAGCACCTCTCAAATTCATCCAAAATCTGTCCTATATTCTCTTTATATTGTCCTTCCTTCCACATCCAAACATCATGTAGCTACAATATTCATAAAACATTGCAGTTGGAGAAGATTCTTTGCATGAACTTTAAGCACTTCCTCAGCAGATGCAGGCAATGAGAAAAGTATTATATTGCTCCTTGGACTGATAAAATTTTCTATGTTGGGTCTTTCCAAATCCAGTGGTCCTGGAGAAAGAAATTGTTCCATGATATTTATTCACTATCTTCTAATGCCTTGTAGTGCTTAGTAAGAATCTGAGCTGGCAAGTTTGTCTGGAAACATATTGACTGCAGACAACTACTTTCATATTATTCATCAGAGCATTCCTCTTAGTCTGAGCCTGCTCAGGCTCCCACACACATTTAGCAGGCTCAGAAGCTAAAAACAAGAATAACCATAGCTTGTCCCATATGCTACAATATTTGTACCAATACTTACGTAGCACAACTCACATTATCCAATCTGCTTGGGAAGAGGCACAGAATTTTTAGAGATTAAAAATATTATTCAAACCCAGTTGGCAGATTTCAAAATTTGCAAATAGCACAAAAATTAGGAGAGTGGTAAATAAAGAGGAGAGGTCATTGGTACAGAGTGATGTTACTTATAAGGGACATTATCCTTGGAGCAGTGAATCTGAAAAAGATTTTGGGGTTAAGGTGGATAATGGGTGTGTTGCTGGCACTAGGCTTACGGGGCTTGAGCCCCACGTCTGTTGCAGCAGTGTGCAAGTCCCGAGTCCCGGCACCCAAGCCTCTGGTCTTTTTCCAGGCTAATGATGCTCCTGGTGGATAACCAGCTTAACATGACCTCCCAATGTCATGCCATGGCCCAAAGAAATAATCCACTCCTGGGGTGCATAAACAGGGCAATCTCAAGTTGATGTTATTTTATCTCTGTATTTGGCACTGAAGCCATCACTATTAGAATAGTGTTTCAAGTTCTGGTGGCCACAAGTCAAGAAGAATGTTATTAAATTATACAGGATACATAGAAGACTCACAAGAATGACTAAATATCTTACAGTGACAGACTTAAGGGCTTCTATGTCTGTAGCATGACAAAGAGAAGGTTAAGGGGTGAGTTGCTTACCATTTAAAAGCACCTAAATGGGTTAAAAATAGTAATGGTGTCTTCAGTCTAACACAGAAAGAAATAAAATGAGCCAATTTCTGGAAGTTGAAGCTAGACAACTGAGCCCAGAAATATAGTGGCAATTTTTAACAGTAAGAATATAAATATGGCCATACTGGATCAGACCAACAGTCCCTCTAATCCATTACCCTGTCTTCTAGCAGTGGCCAATGCCACATGCTCCATGGGGAATGAACAGAACAGGTAATTATCAAGCGATCTATCCCCAGTTTCCCATTCCCAGCTTCTAGCAGACACAGGCTACAGACACATTGGAGCATGGTTTTGCATGCCTGCCCACCCTACTTAATAGCAATTGATGCACTTATCATTTATGGATTTCTCTCATTCTTTCTCAAATGTGTCGCATTCTTGACTTTCACATTCTCTAGCAAAGAGCTACACAGATTGACTGTGTGTTGTCTGAAGAAACACCTCACCCCTTTTTTTTTAACCTGCTACCTACTGATTTCATTTGATGAACCCTAGTTCTTATGTTATATGAAGAAGTTAATAACACTCCCTTATTCGCCTTCTCCACAGTTAGGAATTTATAGATGTCTATCATGTCCCTCCTCAGGAGTTTTTTTTCCCCAAGCTGAAAAGTCCCAGTCTTTTCAATCTCTCTTCATATGGACACTGTTCCACACCCCAATCTTTTTTTCCCCTCATTTTCTGTATCTACCAATTCCTATATGTTTTCTTGGTGATGGGGAATGAGATTTGCACACAGCATTGAAGATGTGGGCATACTATGAATTTATAAAGAAGCAATACGATATTTTTTTCTTATTATCTATCTTTCTCCTAATGATTCCTAACAATTTATTCAGTTAGCTTTTTTGACTGCTATTACATACTAAGTGCACATTTTCAGAGAACTATCCACAATAATTCTGAGATCTCATTTTTGAGTGGTAATGGCTGGTATAGACCCCAGGGTTTTATATGTATAGTTGAGATCATGTTTTCCAATATGCATTACTTAGAGTACTTATCAGCATTGAATTTCATCTGCCATTTTGTTGCCCAGTCACCTCGTTTTGTGAGATACCTGTGTAACTCTTCTCAAGTCATTAAGCCCAAAACGGAGTGCATAGTTTTGTATCATTTGCAGATTTTGTCACTTCATGGCATGTCTTTTTCCTGATCATTTATGAACATGTTGACCAGGATTGGTCCCTACTGGGACCCCTGCGGACGCATCACTTTTATATCTCTCCATTCTGAAAACTGTCCATCTATTCCTACCTGTTATTTCCTGCCTTTTACCAAGTTTCTGATCCCTCTTATCCCATGACGACTTTGCTTAAGGACCTTTGTGGATGGAGTTATCAAAAACTTTCTAAAAAGTCTAAGAACACCATATACACTGACTCATTCTTCTCCATATGCTTGTTGACCTCCTCAAAGCATTTGAGGAGATTGGTGAGTCATGACTTCTCTTTATGAAAAGCATTTTGACTCTTTCACAACAAATTAAGTTAATCTGTGTGTCTGACAATTCTGTTCTTTGCAATAGTTTCAAACACTTTGCCTCATACTAAAGTTAGGCTTACTGTCCTATAATTGCCGAGATTGCCTCTGGAGCTTTTTAAATAATTGGCATCACAATAGCTATTCCCCAGTCATCTAGTACAGAAGTTGATTTAAATGAAACGTTACATACCACAGTTAGTAGATCTGCTATTTCACATTTGAGTTCCTTCAGAAGTCTTGAATGAATAACATCTGATTCTGGTAACTTATTACTGTTTAACTCATCAATTTCTTCCAAAACCCACCTGAATGTGGGACAGTTCCTTAGATTTGTCACTTAAAAATATGATTCAGGTTTGGAAATCTCCCCTACATCCTCAGCCATGAAGTCCAGTGCAAAAAATTCATTTATTTTCTCTGCAATAGTCGTATCTTCCTTGTGTGCTCCTTTCGCATATTGATTGCCCAGTGGCCCCACTTTTTTATAGGCCTTCTGCTTCTGATGTACTTAAAAATATTCTGCTGTTACTTTCTGAGTCGGCTAGCTATCCTTCAAAGTCTTTTCTGGCCTTCCTAATTACATTTTTATACTTCACTTGCCAGAGTCTATGCTCCTCTCTAATTTCCTCAATGGGATTTAATTTCACTTTTTAACAGATGCCTTTTTGTCTGAAACCACTTCTTTTACTTTGTTGTTTACCCACAGTGATAACGTCTTTCGTCCTCTTACTATGTTTATTTTTTTAAATTTAGGATATATTTAAATTGAATTTCTGTTATGGTATCTTTAAAAACTTTCTATGAAGCTTGCAGAGATTTAATTAATGGCACACTACCTCTTAACTTCTGTTTAACTAAGGTAATTTACCATGGGAACAATTTACCAAGAATTGTGGTGGATGATCCATCACAGGTTATTTTTGAATCAAGATTAGCTGCTTTCCTAAAAGATCTGCTCTAGGAATTATCTCTGGGAAATGCCATAGCCCATGTTATATGGAGAGGGATGGGGCGGGGGGTTAACCTGACCAAGGCAAATTAGTTCTCTGCCAGAAGATAATGAAAAGCATCCTACTAGTTGGAAACCCACAGAGCTCTTTGATGTATGAACTGTTCTTTACTTAATTTCATAGCATCTTGTAAAATAGGACTTTAACCTGGTTGAGCAATGTAGGCACTACCATTATGTACATGTTATATAACACTGCCATTGGGGTAATTAGCTAAACTCTAGAAAGTTAGCAGGACACATTCAAACCTCATGTTGCTTAACCTGAGTTTAACAAACAGGATGTTCTATGCCAGGTATTTGCTCATGAAGTGGTAGTACTTTAATGCATATATTATATATTTATGTGTTACTGTTTCTCACTGCGCGCGCACACACACACACACACACACACACACAGAGAATATATCAAAGTAAAGACATATAGTCATTCATTCACCCATCTGTATGAGAGGATATTTCAGCTTAAATAAAGAAGGTCAGACAGTAAAAGGAAGAAATTTTGTTACAGAGAACAAATCACATTTAACTTTCCTCTGTAATTAAAATGCATGTATGAAAAATCACACAATTCCTTTTGACACAACTGTTAACCACAAGCAGAATTATTTGAAAACAACATGCTTTTTATATATATAACATAATAATATGATCCTTATGGCCACAAAATCTTTAATAAAATAATTCTAAAAAGACAGTAATATGATTTGTTTAAAAGAGTTAATAAGGTATTGCCTACTCTTACATGTATTTTAAATCTTCATGTATTAAATATGACCAAAAGTATCAGTAAAAATTAACCTAAAGCTTAACGGCTTATGTAAGAATGCCTTCATAAAAAAATGTTGCTGAGGTTATTGAACTGTACAAAATCAAACCCCTCCCACTAAATACTTTTCAGTCTAATCTTTATCTAAAGCTTATTCAGCAAACCAAAATGCCAATGCATTTCTTCAATTTCCACTTCTTTGAACCTGCTAATGCATGAATAAAAAAGATTTATTTGTGTTATTATCCACATATAAACCTCTTGTCTAAAAAGTAGCCTTAAACACAAAATTCCTGAGATACACATGAACCTTCAAAATATCTGAAAGATCATTTTGATTTTTTTCTGCAAGCTATGTTTGATTTACATCAATTAGGTCTTTCACATAAGGTATCATATAACAGGAAGGCTAATAACCCAGAAATAACCTCATTAAAAAAGACAGCATATCGGTCTAAAGCAGAATGAACTCTAAGCAGAAAAATTAGTGACCTGGAAAGTAGCAGGAAGAGGTAATAGCAATACAGAGAAAAAATACATTCCCATTAGCTCGTCAAAAGTAGAAATCACTAGCAATAAAGTAACATTACAATAGAAGCATAAGGAGAACATTTAATAAAATGTTTTTTATCTTTTCAAATTCTGTAGCATACAATGTATATTTGCCAGCTAAGATATTGTCTGAAACTATGCTAGTACTATTGGTTCATCCATGGTTGGTTTTTTTTTTTCAGTTCCGTGAAACAGTTTCTGGCAGCGTATTACTAGCAAGCCTAATACATTTCTATTAAATTATCAGTGCATGATTCCAGTATCTATGAATTCATCCATTTTAAAATTAATGATTAATAATGGTTACCCAATCTGGTTTTACAGAAATTCTCCTAATTTAATATCAGTTAGGATTCCAATTCTCTCAAACCTCAAACAATTCCTGTTACTATACTGAGCACTTTTTTAAAAGAACAAATGTTTTATACTTACAAGGAATGGATTTCACAGAGAACACATTTCCTAATATATTTCTTCATGAATCACATCAGTTCAGATATGCAACTGTCTTCAGATCTACCCACTGCAAAACAGAATATGTTAAGTTGAAGTCAACGGTGTCATCCACTGAAGTCGCTGAAGTTAGTCCAGTTTTTTTTTGCCAGTTTAAATAAGAGCAGCATCTGTCCCAAAGTAAATAACTCACCAGCAAAGTGAAACTCAACATTGATTATACTTGATGGATAATATTTTGTTGGGCATACCACGTATACATGGTAAAACATGAAGGATTTTATCTGCTTCTCAGTTTTATTTTAACCAGTTTCAAAAAGATGGAAGAAAATAATAATGCAAGCTGAGAATTCTTAATTCTGTAGAAATCCTCCCACCTGTGTGTGCATTTACACTTTACTTTTTAAAATCAGGATTACTTGGAAAATGTTCAAGAGCAAATGATCCTCCCAGCTGGATTCTCTTTTTCTGTCCAATGGATTGGCTGAGAAGCGGGGCTCATCCTAACATGCAACTGAACTCAGCAGTGGCCATATTCCCTAAATCCACGGCTCTTGGCAGATGATGGCCACATGCCTCTTCACTGCCTCCAGGATCAAGGCAACCCTATTTCTGCTGCAGCCATGCTTCCATTGGCCACCGTCCTTTCTCAGGACAACAGGTTCATCTGGTGCAGAGGGAACTGCAATAATAAAGCCTGTGGGCTCATAAAAGGATGATTCTATGTATAGTAACCAGGTGCCCATTCCCGACATGACAGGCCCCAAATGATGTTCCCTGAGATCATGAGGAAAAGGGAAACTTACTGTAAGCAGGTCGGCAGACTCATCACCCAAGGAAGGAAAAAATAAAAGCCCAAGTTATGCATCACTTCACATTTCTTTCCTTGTGGCTGCCTTAAACAAAATGAAAACCAGAACAAATCAACTCAAACTAATGACATTAGCCACCCAGAACGTGGAAGGAGACAAAGCATATCCTTCCTGTATGTTAGCCTCCTTTGCACCAGTCTTCCCTGTCCTTTCATAATCCCATTCTCCTCAACATGAGAGAGGCAGAAACCTCTGACATGTTAGAGCACCTTTTATACAACACCATTCTGTGCTTCCCATCTCCAAGATGCACTGATTTGCTTTGCTCATGGAAGCAGAGAATAGCACACTGGAAATACAGAAGAGGAGAATTTCACACCATTCTTTTCAAATCTGGCATTGCTTAATAATGTTATGAAAAGTCTCTCTGTCTAAAGGCAGATCTCTCCTTCTGAAGTCAAATGAGCTGATAGTTTATGCTGGTACAATGTATCCAGCAAACAAAATAAAATCTCTGATTTTGGGCTGGCTGGAAGTTTCTTCTCTCTCTCCTCTCTCTTCTGAAGAAAAACCAATATAAATCGCATCTTGATGTGAGCAAAATACATTTTCAAAGGTTCATCCTCCTTAAGGTTTAAACAAACAAACAAAAAAGCCTCCAAGCTATGTGTTTACCATGGGTTTAATCCAGTTATAAGGTTTAGTCAACTCAGGGCTGCACCTGAGGCCAAAGCTACACTAAGTGATCAAAGACAGAGATTTCACTAAAGCGTCATGAAGTTTCATTTCATTTTCTTCTGTGCAAAAGTATTTATATATAACTACTATACAGCCACTCTAAATATAGTACAGTGCATTAAACCACAAAAAATTACTTTTTTATGGAATAATATTCTGCAATGAAATAATAAAGGCAAGAAAATTCAGACTGAAGACCAACTCCTCATTTTTTTTTTTACTTTACACTCCTTTATTATTAGCAACTGCAGTACATTTGAGATTATATATTCATTTATCCCCTGTTTACTATTCAAAGTAGTTGTAGGATGGTTTCACCTATTGATCTTGATAAAAGTCAGTGCCTGATCATGTGAGGCAACGCACAAACACATATTTAAGACAACCTCTATCACAGACAGATTACAATCTGTACACCCAAGCTGGAAAATAGTGGGAACAGAGATCTAATGTGAGTTACCAAAAGTCACACAGCAGGCTCCTGTCAAAGCAAAACACACATCCCATATCTCACTAAGTCTAAAACCAGTAGTCTCAGGCCTGGTCTCCAATGCTGGGAAAATTGGGTGTAAGACACTAACTCCCATCTATTTCCTCACTCCCCTTTGATGCAGTGTCTTCACTGCACTGCACCACTTGAACAGGGCGGTTTTATTAAATCAATTTCCAGATTGACTTAGTTTGTCTTAACTGGCCATTATGATGATCCAGAAAGATTGATCTGGCAGTGGTGACTTTTTCATCATCAGTGTAGACGTGGCCACAGTCCACTAAACCATCTTCTTCCACAATGGTCTTCAGTACCAGTTCTGTCTTGAGAAGCAACTCACATTATCATCAACAGAATCTACACACACACTGCACAGGGAAGTATTATTACACCTTTGGAGGATGTAACACAGCTCTTAATATTATTTCACATACAAATTTGCAGTGGATTTGGGTCTTCCTTTTTTTTTTTTTAAAGGCCTCCAATTTTCTCCATACAATGAACTGTAGCTATAAATCAGAATTAAGATACACTTGATTTCTGGATGCAAACAGCACTGAAAACACATTTATCACAATCCAAGATATCATCAAAAAATGATGTACCAAGACAGCTGGTAGTCAAAAGCTTGCCACACCAAACGCAGGCATCAGTTCACATACCCAGAGGCAGAGAGCACAAGGCCATCGTTTACAGCTAGTCCATTAGGTTCCCCTGCAGTATGGCAGCAGGTTAGTGCAAGTCGCCAGGGGTTGCCCTTTATTCTGGATAGTTTGAACTATTGGTCTCAGTTAGCTGGGTGCACCTGTAATTTTTTGGCCAGAGAAGGATTTACCTAGGATTCCACTCTAGAAATAAATGTTATCTGGAGTCTGCTGGAGGCAAACATTGTATGGAGAGGGCTAGAAGCAGCCTTTTTTCCTGTTCAGATTCTGGGACACCATTCTACCTTCTCTGCTAAGGCCTAAAGAGCTAACATTTTTTGCTAGCAAGGAAGGACACTAAGAAAATCCAGGGATGTCACCCAGGAAGAAAACAGACAACTTCACCAGAGCAAATACGCCCATTTGTGTCAAACCGTGACAACATTGGTGATTTAGTTGTACACATAAGTCCAAGTAGGGCTTACCTTCTGAAACCAAGTTCCTCATGCCAAATTTGCCTCAAGTATCCAGATGTTGAAATTCAGTGTACAGGGCTATAGTATGACCTAGCTCAGGAAGAAACTGAACAGAAACCAAACATATCACAATTTCCCCTCAGTAAAAATTATCATCTATGTTGCTGAAGATGATGACAGAGAGCAAATACTAAATACCCTCTTTAGAAATCCTTATTTCCAATGGGCTTTATCTAGTGAATTATAAATCATACAAATGGTTCCAGGAAGTCATCAGGTTTGTTCACATGAAGAAGCACCTGTTATACAATAAGTGTTGGCAGGATTTGAACCCATTTTATTTGCATCTCAGTGAGATGTTTCTGTCTCAGCAATAAGAAATTAGTCTTGCAAAGTGAAGATCTTCTGGTTGATGCTAGATCCTTATCTCTTAACTGAAGTCAGCAACTTACAGCTGTGTTAAAAAGCCAGGATTTAAAAATTCTTTTTTAAAATTCAGCACTTTTTTAAAATTCAGAATCTTGAATGCACACTTATATAAATACATAAACATAAAACTGTATGAAATACTAAAAGCAAAGTAAGAGACCAAAAGAATCCACAAGTGAAGTGCATTCTCTGAAACTTTCTTTTCCAGTCTGTTGGAATACAATAGCTGAAAACAAAGACTATCTGCTGGACTTCGAAAGAACCAGAAAGCAATATATGCACACTGAGTGAATGGGAGGAATATGCCAATTACAATGGAATTTGTGAGAAATTCCTCTTATAAAGTTCAAACCTTTGGTTAAAAGGTCATTGAAATTATGAGCTCTGATGACCTGGGGAAAAAGCTAGCCAGAAAAATTACTGCACATATGTTACAGGAGATTCTAATGAGAAATAGCAACTGTAGGAATAAGTATATACACATACTTTTGGAAAATAACAACAATAGCTTGCATGGATCTGTGGTAGTCATCTTGGGCTTATGCCAGTATTTCTGAAAAATACATTTTGATGCTAAAAGGTGCACTTCACTACCATATATATTTTGATCTATATACCATAGCTTACAATTGATTTTCCAATCATTACCTTTAGGTTTTGGTGACTTAATGAGAGAACAGCTACTGACCATTGGATATTTTCTTGTGCTTACAGTTTCCAGGGAAACCAATTGCTTGGCAGGTTTCTAATGCATTTGCTGGTTTACTTTGCTTCTGGTTCTCATCCAATGAAGACTGCAATGGGGTGAAACAACAAAAAGAAAATTTATGACAATAAAATTAACTAGCTTTGTGAAATAAACATTAAATCCAAACTAACCTAGTGTATATATTAGATTAATTCAAGACCTTTGAGGGGCTTGGACCTGTCACCAGAAGCAATTTAAATGACATGACCCTGTTGTTCTGTTGCCAAGCTGAAATGCACAGTATTCAAAGCTTCACAAAAAACTTTTAATGAAACTTTATGTAATGTCTCAGTTTCCTACTTCTTTCATAGATGATCTTAAGACAACATTAAAATGTAAAACAGGGGCCATACCAAGGGAATTTAATCCATAACAATTTTAAAAGTATTAACAATTTAGTGAATGAATGTTTGACCACAAAGACAAGAAATAATGTAATTTAGATTCAAAGGAGAACCAGTAAATATAATTTAGTTGAATTTTCCAAAAGGCTCTGATAAAGCCTTTCACAATAAACTATTAAGGAAGCTAAGCAGTTACTCCTTGAGAGGTAAAATTAAGTGCTAGGAAACAAACAACAGGAATAAGTGGTCAATCTTCAAAATGTGTTCATGTGCTTCAGGGGTCTCAAACGCAAATGAGGGCCTCATGAGAACTAGCATGTTAGCCTGAGGCCACACCACTGAAACCTTTTCATACAACAATATTCAAACGTCAGTAACAATAGTGTCATTGTGGGCCACAGAAAATAGCTTTAGGGGCCACATGAGATCCACAGGCCGCATGGTTGAGACCCCTGGCTTACAGAAAGAAAAGCTTTTTCATGCCAGTGCTCTGGAATCAGAGAGATCATGAGAAGCAGCAAAACTTGTGGATGACAATTTTTTAGGTTAGTCAGGGGTTCTGAACCAAAACTCATTGAAATGAGCTTTCTGCTTACTTCAACAGGCTTTGGATTAGGCTCTGAATGGAGTAGCAGGACTGTTTACAGAATACTTTGGGTAAAAACATATGGCTGCTTGTGTGAATGCATGGGGGAGAAAGGGAGAGCACTTTGTAAACTTACTTACCTCTAAGGCTGTAATTGTGCCTCCAGATTATTCCCCCAACCCCAATTGAGCATTTTTTGGAAGAGGGGGCTTTGGCACCAACCTAGGACTTTTGTATTTCTGCTGATTAAAATACACATTTACAAACCAACTGTTTTAATATATATATAGCGGGGCAAAAGTTGTATAATAAATAAATAAATCAATACAGACTTTATTGATTTATTACAATAAATGACTGAGCACTTATAATGATGACCTGCAATGTCTAAAAAGAATTTAAGAACAATTTTTTCTCCCCATTTGTCAATAAGATATTTGGTGAGTGGGAACAGAAGGGGTGACATGGCAACTGCCTAGTATGTCAAACCTGACAATCAAATCTTACCAGACTTCAGCCATGGAGAAATATGGACTTCCTCAGTAAAGGTTGCTTTAAACAAAAGCCCATTTATCTGAATGCAGAAGACATTTAATCAATTTACATGAGAGATTTCAAAATTAGTCAGACTGTAATGAACTATGAAATACTGATTAATGAATTTTGCAATGTTTGATTAGAAACTTAACATGTACGCCAGCGTACTTTTGCCATTAGAGCATTTATAGCCATATTCTGTTCCTTGAAATCACTAGAATGTAAACAGTCTGAAAGATGGCACTTTGTTGTGTTTATGTTTAATAATGTTTTTCTAAAGAAAAGAAATAAAGGATGCTCTGAAAATCTTTTAACGTAGAAATTAAAACATTAACATGGACATATAGGATAAAAGCATATTTTATTTACAGTATACTCCATTCTACATATTTTCTTCTGCCATCCTCATCATCTGATTATCCTCAGTAGCACATTAAGTATGAACCTAACATTGTCACTTGTGGCTCATTTTCTCATCCTCTGTCAGGGGATTACAAATACACCCGAAATTGTATATAGCACCCAGAAGCACGGTAAGAAGCTTACTAACATTCAAAAAGGCAGCTCCTTGATCCAAAAACCTTACAGTCTAAAGAAATAATACATCTCAATGGCACATTTTGTAGACAATTAGAGTTTTCAAGTTCCAAAGGGACAGTCATGTTAGTCTTGCTCAGTAAAAAAAACAAGGAGAACTGTGGCACTTAAAGACTAAAAATTTATTTATTGCATGAACTTTCATAGGAGAAAATCCCACTTTGTCAGATCCTTTAAAGATGGGGGAACTTACAGAATGGGAGGAAATAAATGCAGGGAAGTCATGGGAACAGGTCACACTGTAACAGCAAATCAAAGCAGTTGTAAAGACTCAAACACTGGGGAACTGCATACAGAGGAAGATGAGGTCAAATTACCTGTTGTAATGAGAGAAAAATCCAAAGTCCCTATTAAGCCTTGGAGCAATGCAATCAAATTTGCAAATAAATTCAATCTCAGCAGCTTCTCTTTGAAGACTTGATCTGGTATTCATTGTGAGCCAAGGAGAAAGAAGAATTGGTGAAATGGATGTGGCAAAAGATCGTTAGCTTTGAACAGAAAGACCTATTTTCAAATGGGTGTGTCTAGATCAGAGGTGTCAAACTCATTCAATGTGGGGGCCACATTGGACAGCAGGACACCTGTTGCAGGCCATGTGGCTACATGGGCACCCCACTCCTTTCCTCTTCCATGTTCAGAGCCATGGACACCCCTTTCTTCTCCCCCTACTCTGCAAGATCTCCCACAACCTCCTTTTCCCTCCCCATGTGGGCTCCCCAACACACACTGCCTCCCAGAACCCACCTCCCCTTCCCCTACCTTGTGGTAGCAGGCAAAAAAACTCCATCTCAATCACAGGCAGCCAGGCTCGGCTCCTGCCTCGCCCCCTCCCAGCCCAATCACTGTCAGCCATTCTGAATGGTAGCCTTTGGTTGGCTCAGTCCCAGCTGGCCTTTGATTGGCTTGTTCCCATGTGGGCCCCAGCTACTTTTTCCTTTCCTATTTCTGATTTGTGCAATGTTCTGTCAATCAAATGAGCACACTGACTGACCGACAGTGAAGAGTTGGAATGGGGGGCAGTGTGGTGGCTCTCCAGAGCCAGCCTAGCCTGATGTGACTGAGACTCTGATTGGTTGACAGACTACAGCAAAGCTGAGCTGGGATTGGCTGGAACATGTTCCGTGTTCCCCTGTGCTGTGACTCAGAACACGTAAGCGAATCAGAAGCATGCCTAGCCCTCCTGTGCTGGGAGCCAGTCTTTGGAGTTTGCTGCTGCACGCAGCCCAGGCAGCAGCTCCACAGGCCAGATCATTGCCCTGGATCTGGCCCCTGCGTCTAGATAGTATACATGCAACACATTCATAAATCACATTTGCAAATAAATTTAGGCACATGCACACATATCCCTACATTGCACAAGTCATGATCTGAGATGTGAGTAGTCTTACCTAGTGGTTGAAGCAGGAGTGAGGCCTAGTGATCAAAGTAGGAGTCAGCAGTTGAGAGCTAGAGCCAGGAACCAGATCTGGGGTTCAGTGCCAGAGTCAGGAAACCAGTAGCGAAGCAGGGCTGCAACAAACTTGGGAAGGAAAGGAGCAAGACAGGAGCATGGCTGGAGTGAGGCTGAGAACAAGACACGCATGGGAGCAAGAGCAGCTGTGGATATAAGCGCTGAAGAGCCACAGATCAATTGCTCTGGAGCGGAAGGGCAGACTTGCTGACTTCCTCGACCCATCTGGTGGAGTGGTCTATCAGGCAGCTCTGCTGTGGCTCCGCTGGGCGCACAGGCTGCCCGGGGCCTGGATAGACACAGCTGCAAGCCGTTGTTCCTGACAACATGCATGCATCAAGTGTCCACGAGCAAGTTAGCTGTCTGAAAGTCACCCACACCCCCTTATATGCAGCCGTCAGAGAAATTGCCCATACATGGCTTTGGCTTTAATATTGTGGTTATCTTTTCTAAAAGGCCAGTTGCTGTAATACATAGGTGCCATTAAGGACATTTACAACAGAAATGCTTTCTTTTCAGAAGCAAATTAAATTCTCTACCTAGTAGCTATTAGCTTAAAATTACTTGGTTTAGACCAAGTTGTTTGAGAGGCTGGCTGCAGAACACACTCTGCTATATGCTCTTTAGGAGAGGACAGGCCAAAAAAGTCAAGTCTTACAACAGGCCTCAGACATAGTGTGTATAGCTGAAGAGACATTAAGCATTACTTCTTCAAATGTCATTACTATATAGCTTGCGTATACTCGCAAAAGTGTGTTTGCTTCTTTGACCTAAACCACATGTATCAACAATCAGCCAAGGTTCAGATACTGAACCTTCTCTAGTTTTCTTTTTCCATAATTTCAGATGATATTTATTATTTTGATTAATCAGCAAGGGCACCCTCATTAGGATCCCAATATTATCCTGAAAAATGTAAAAATATGTTTTTTGCTTTTGTGAAAATTATGTAACAATAAAAGTCATAAGAAAATGAACATAGGAAACAAAGTTTTTGTACCTAGAAATAAGTCTGGCACT
Source organism: Podocnemis expansa (assembly GCA_007922195.1). Lineage (NCBI taxonomy): Eukaryota > Metazoa > Chordata > Testudines > Podocnemididae > Podocnemis > Podocnemis expansa. The sequence continues at coordinate 4,360,891 of ML682028.1, forward strand.
TATAGGGTCAACAAAAAATTGCAATTCTGTGTCAATGAAAAGATTATTCTAAAATAATCAATAAATAATCTGATTTTAATTGCTTATCTACTTTTTACTGCAGATGAAGATATGCCCTCATCCACAATGGAAAATCATTCAGTTTGGGGTTGGTGGTTGCCTGTAGCAACAAATACTGGAATAATGCCATCTGGCTTCTTGTTTTAAATGAGATTTGAATAATCAATTTAATAATGGATAGAGTACATACTTAGAGAAATAATCACTTGTCATATCTTTAAAAAACTTAGTGAAAACAAAGATACACTGTATAAATATAATGTAAAGCAAATAACACATCTAAACAGACAACAATTTTTATTTTTATTATTAACTTTACATAAACTGGAGTATATCTGTTCTCTCCACTTGCTTAGCTGCTCACATTCAATGTTTGATAATCAGGATGCAATCTACAGAACAGTGGTCTGCAACAGGCTTTCAAATCGACTAGTCATTTAGTGGAGAATTAGATTTAGCACAAAAATGTTGAGTTTTGAATTTTTTTTTTTTTTTTTAGTTCTGCAAATCATAGGAAAGGTCTGCTTAAAAACAAACAGCATTGAATGAAGCTGAAAAATAAAATACCTACATTACTACTACTACTTTAATTGCACAGCATGAAATTATTTTTCAGAAAGTAAGGATTTCAAAATTCCAAATAGTTTGTTCATTTATAAGATATATGAGTGCACCAAGTAATCGCACACTCTGCTGAGACCAGCAATAGGATGTAAATGATAATAAGATACTGTGCTAGAAATGTCTGAGTTTTGCAACAATACAAAAGAGAACTCCTGGATTAACCCTGTAACTTCACATGGTAAATTGGCGAATTAGTAGAAATATGCAATAAACTTAAGTTGCCATTCATGGCTACTTCAAAAAAAATGTATACAAAAATTCTTGAAACAAACAAGGCACTAAAGTAAAGCCTAGTTAATGATCTGCATCCCTTATCTTTGACATTGACAATTAAGGGTGGGATTTTCAAAAGCACACAGTTGTACTAACTGCACACACTGGAGTAAAGTTCCACTGAATGCTTTTGAAAAATCTCAGCTTTAAACTACAAGTACTATCAGTCGTCATATGCGTCTGTGAAATAAAATAACAATATAGTAGTAGTTGTGCCTGTTGTTTAGGCAGTGGCTCACTGAACTAAATGCTGTCCCCTACTACTTATATGTAAAGTCTGTTGGGTGCAGATAATGTCTTTTTATTCTGTGTTGGCACAGAACAATGGGGCCCTCGCAGCTATGGTAGAACAAACAAACAAACAATGTACAACTCCAGGAAAATGAAACGGGTTGCCCAAAAGTAGCCATAAGAATTGAAACTGGGAGCATCTACAAGATGTTTCTTATGGATGTTATCAACAAAGAGGAAATACTTTAAGATCTAGGCAAGTTTTACAAGTTGCTACATACCCACAACTAGCTTTGAAAGAGAAAGTCATTGATGCATACATATTGAAACAGAACTTTAAAGTCAAAAGATAGATTATTGCTGTGGAAGTCTTACCTGATATAGCATTCCCTCTGGAAGTTGAACACAGAAAACACCATTTTCAGTTGTTTCAGTATTTTCATTTTCTTTTCCTCCTCCCGTTCAAACTTTCCTATACACATTCTCCTTAAAATAAGGCCACATGGTCAAGTCTATGCCATTCCACTGCACTAAAAGATAGCTCACTATTTTAAGCATTTTCACATGAGAAAACTGTGGACAGAACAGGTTTGTGGTCATAAACAAAATTAAACAAGTATTGAAACTAATATGTATTAGTGTTTGAGACAGAGTTGTGGGCCATGTATAAACTGGGGAAGAAGAAAAAGAAGAAGAAGAAATGTTTTTGAGCCATCACTTCCAAGTTATAGAAAGAAGATGGACACTGAGGCTATGGTGGACACTGAAGGAAAACAATCTTGATGTGCAAAAAGCATCCATTTACTGTTACCTACTGCTCCTCAATACAAAAGATGAAGTAAAAGAACTTTCTACTTTCTCTATTAAGATAACAGCACTGATTGGAATAAACAGATTCTTTGTAGCTACATCTCTAGCAGAATGAAAATGAAGATGGTAGAGAAATAAGTTTTTTTAAAATAATATTTTAAAATCATATTTGGATCTGCAGTGTCCTGCTACTGCATTTAGTTAACTATATGGGATAGACACTACATTCTTTTAAAACAGGTTTTTACAACATATTTACCATTTGTCATTAACTTTTCTTATTTGCTTGATTATTTATTTTCCATGAATGCAACTCAGCTATAATCTCAAATGGCAGTCAGCAACAATGAGATTTTGGAGCACATTTGCTCTGACTAGCAAGTAGGCTAAAAAAACCATTGGTAATGGGTTGGTAAAACGCAGCCTTTCTACTCAGTTTTCAAGCATGAAGGTGCTAACATATCAAATATTTGTTGACACTCCCTCCCACTTTGGCTCAATTCCAGGTATGAGCAGTATGTTTCTGTTAATTTTCAGAGTATGATGTGACTTATAAGTGAAACGGACTTCAGCCTGCCAGACAGGTGCCAGCAACATCATTATCTTATGATTTATTGATTTATTCTTCTTGGTAATCTGCCAGATGGCACAGAGGGAGCACTCAACTCTGCCAATCAAGTGACCTGAATTAGGCACAGTGTTAGGATCCCAGGTCTGAACAAATGTGCAAGTATGTGCCAATGACTGGCCAGTGCCATTCATAACTTCTATAACATAGGAAATTACTGTGGTTTTTTAACCAAATTGTGTGTTCATTTGGATAATGTTTGTTGCTTTTATAGGATGGAAATTCTCTATATAAATATATTGATCCATAAAATAAAGATTTTTAAAAAAACACAATAAGCACATACATGGTTAGAAATTACTGTAAGTGAAGCTTCTCTATGCATGAAGCAGACTTCAGGGTCAGAAAGGCCTGTAAGCTGCAACTTCAGAAGGAATGAATCAAGGACTGGAGCAGCTAAGAGAGGATAGTTAGTCCTATAAACCCAAAAGCTTTTTTATTGCTGTATACAGCAGTTTATTTTAGCAATCTATCTATCTTTGGTCTTTTTAAAGCACTAATAACCCTGGACATATTTAGTATATATACAGAGCAAAACAAAAGAAAGTCACTGGCTCTTTCTCAGGTCATACTTTATCTACAAATAAACCTGCAGGTGATGTACCCATGTGATATAGCTTTCATTTTAATATATTGTTCCATAAGAAATATATAATAATATATTGTTCCATACGAAATAAGCAGATGTTGTTTAAATCTCTGAGTCTAGGAAAAGACAGCTAGATAACCATCCAGCAGAAGCTCTCACGTGACCTTTAGGAGGGGGTGAACCAGTGAAAGAAATTTTAAAACAAGCTTCTGAATTTCAGAATCCATTCAAAGAGTTTGAGGTGGTGAAAGGCAAATGGAATCCATCAAGCTACCTAGTTTCATCTAGATAAGTCTGCTTTACACAACTTCATGAGCTTCACAGAGAAAACAGTTGCTAAATATCAAAGCTTGTTTATGATAAAACAGCATTTTACATAAACCCTCTAGACTGGACAGAGATGGAGCGCAGTCTTCAGTGAGACAGAAAGACGAGGAGCCAAAGTAGTTCAGTGGGCAGAGCCCTGAATCAGTAGATAGGAGACCAGGGTGTCCTGTTTACAGATCTACAGCTGACTTATTCCTTCACCTAAAGAGAGACGTCATTCTTCTGTCCATCAGCGTGATCAATTCTAAAATGAAACTAATTATACATACTTACAGCTGAACGGTAAAATTTTGACGAAACACTTTTTGTCAGCATTTGACAATTCACTGAAAGCAAAATTTTCCCCACAGATGTTATTTTGTTCATACTGCTCCAGAAACAAGGCAGGATTCTGATGGAAACCCGAAGCTTTTCTGATTTCTTGCCAGCTCACTCACCCAGCTTCTTGGCAGCCCAAGTTTTCAGGCACGCAATTTCTTAGTGGACCTGAAAATTGGGGGAGTCCAAGCTCCTCAACAGACAGACCTCTCAAGGCTTCCGGGGTCTATAGCTTTGGGGCAGAGTTGGGGACTTGTTGTAACAATTGGACCTACACAGTTACCCTAATTGTAAGCACAACTGTCAAGGGTCAGTAAAAAGTTTACAAAATGTCATAAAAATCTATAGACACAAATCTTGGTGGGAAAAGGTGCAAAAGGGAGACAGATGACTAAAATAAACCAAACAAAAAGGCGCACCCAAATAACTCAAGGCCTGTGTAAGACCATGTGTGCTAAACAGGAAAAAATAGGGGACTAGAAATTAATTAAACAAATAGGATGGTCAGAAATTAGGCCTAACTGATGAAGAAAACAAAAAGGAAATTCTTGTGCTCATCACCTCCTTTTGAGGTCTTTAACTGAAGTTACGCAGTACTTTGAAAAGCTAGTGAAGGGGACAGTTGATAACTGAAAGAAGGTAAAGGAGAGAGCTTCAGCAACATAGCTGCCACCCCATTTCCTGAGACATAATGCAATATCATGGCATCTTTGTCATCCCAATGTTGAGAAACGTCCTAACCAGACCAAGCCAACAGAGGGACTTAGATGACACCCTCACCTCAACTGGCAAAATCCCAAACAGCATCTAGGATGTGAGAGTCTGTCACTCTCTCCCTCTGGCATATTGCCCCCCTCCCCGTCTGTTTTTCTCTTTCGTCCCTCTCTCCTTTTGCCTTCTGTCTAATAAAAGTCTAGCTCATCTGGCCAACACTGTATATTTTGCAACATGGCTATGCACCTATAACTAAAAAGAGGTAACATAAAGCAATGGCCTAACCAGCCAGACATTGGTACAAGTTTTTCAGGTCTCAGAATGGTTCATAAGACTGAATGCTATGCCAGTGATTTTCCAGCAGAGAAATTGCAAGTGGAAGTCAATATGGGAGACAGAAGCTGCATTTTCTATCTTTGTAGCTCTTCTCTCTCTTTCATGTGTTTCTCTTTTTTAATTTTTCTAGAAAACAGCAGGGAACTTCAATAGAAATAATAAGAGCTCAGCTCATTCTAACTACTACTTATCTCCCCCCACCCCTGCAAAGAAAGACAGTTATTACCATCTTTAATATAATCTAAAATACTGAAAATGTGGGGGGGGGGGCTTTATAAAAATCTCTCTACAGGTAAAGGGAAATGGAACATGGGAAGTTGTTAAAATGAAAGCCTCATACTTAATATTTTACATTGGAAATGCTTTAATTGATTTTCCTTTCTCTGTATCTTTAATAAAAGGTTTAAAAGGATTTTTAATGATGTGTGTGCCGTGGCAAGAAGCAGGCTGAAGTCTCTGTATATCAAATCCTGAACCTTGTTTAAAAATGTTTAATGTTGGACAGTTTCATGGTCATGTTAATACCTCGGATTCTTTGGGCACCTTTATTCCATTTAAATTAAAATTACAAACCCCAGGGCTTTCCAGGTCTGTGATTCTGGGACAGCCTACCAACCAGACTGCCCAGGAGATAGGGCTCCATTACACTTCATGGAGAGTTTAGAAATTTTTGGGTTTTTTTCCTTTCCTAATCAAAACGAAACCAGATTTTACAGTATTAAAATGCTCCATGAAACTGGCACTCTTCCAACATGTTCACTGCTTGTGAAGCACTTTGAGATCTCCAGATGAAAAGTGGTATGCAAGCAAAGCATGATTAGTTTTAGCAGCAGTGAAGACACGTGTTTTGAGCCATGGAACTGCTGGGGTCCCAATCACTCACTCACATACGCACACCTGATTTCTGCCACAAAGCCCTGGCTAAGATCTCTGGGCACATGTATTCAGTTAATTTAGGACATTTTACCTCTGCCCTCAGTAAGAACAGAGTTAAGCCCATCCTTTGAAAATGTCACCCTTATTTCTTTTTAACCTAACAAAATCTCTCAAACATTATGAACAATTACTCCATCCACCATTTTTAGTAAAGCTTTTCCATATACTTCATTTCATTTTTATGTTAGTCTCCTACGTTTTAGTCTTTTTACCTAATGTTATTAAAATTCACTGTGACTATGTCCTTGAAGGCACATCCACTCAGAACTTTTTCTCTAGACAAGACATCCTAAAGACAATCCATCCTTACCTTCATTCTAGGAAGTCTTTGCAAGTCAGACATGAATAATCAAGTAAGATTTGGTCCTTCCTCTGTACTGACAAGTATAAAATTGAGAAGAAAAATGTTACCTTCACCTGCACCCACTGGAGTCTATTTTTAGTCCATTTAATATAAATACTCGCAAACAGTCACTCAAAGTTGGCGGTGACAGTATTCACACAAATGAATACTGCAGTCACTAGGTATCTACAAAGCACCCTCTTCTGAGAAAATGTTAAGAGAATGTGAAAGAAGACAGCTTCTAAAATCTAACTTTTAAGATGTTTCTAGATGACTAAATTCAGACCATATTACATCAAACCATGCACCACGACCTGAATAATCATTTGCTCCAATCCATACAGAAACAGATTGCAGAAAACATGCTCTTGCAAAGTACATACTAAGTGTTTTCACATTCCTTCTCTCAACCTACCAAAACAGAGATATTTCACCAAACAGCATCTTATCCAAAACATCAGAGAGGTAAAGGAGTACAACATAACATACTGGAATTTCCAAAGTCTGCAACAGCAAGGACAATAAAAGATATGAGGGCATTCATACAGCATGTAGAGTATTTTTTTTTTAAATATCCAAGTATTGTGAGGAGAGAGATTACTGAAGCAAAGTCAATTCATCTTTGCATTAGTAGCATCGTATTTCCTTAAAGAAAAGGGAAAATTTGCGGTGAATTAAGAACTGTGATCATTACTAGAATTTGCTGTTCTCCATAGCTATTTGCCCAACATGAACTTACAGTTCCTATTCAGACAGATGCCTTCATTTTAGATGAGAGGACTTCGTATGGAGGACTTCGACTTACTGTTGCAGTTGGGGCTCATTAATTCATCCTAGAGATCAGGAAGGTAGCAAGAAGGACTTAGCGTTTACACCAAACAGTCCTCAGATAAGAACCCTAAGGGCAACCAAATTTAGAAAGCAAGCTTGAATTTAGAAAGCAAGTATTGAAATATATTATATTATATTATATGGAAATAAAGCTCACACTCTAGGAAGAATGTGTGTTTTGACTTTATACAACATGGGTGGATTATGTTTCACAGCCAGGTAAGAACCATACACTCACACCTTCCTTTGCTACCCACTGGATTCCCCTACAGTGACCTTTGTACTTTAACAGATGTATGTGTCAGGCTGAATCATGCCCCGCCTGGCTCGCATGTCTATCTTATTGAACTATACACACTATCATGAAGTAGAGTTCACATCCTGGAGTTGGCCAGCTCATACAGGATTCTTCATGTGTTGAGTGATATGGTGAACTCCAGGGGGTGGATTCAGTGGATTCCTGGTGTTTCCACGAATGGTGTACTATTAAAGAACAGATTTGCTGGGCAGAGCAACCCAATGTAGCTGGTTTCTGTGTGCCCATCTAGAGCCCTGGGTCAAAACCCTGACATATTAGAAATGTATTTTGTGTTGGTCAGTGCCTGAAATCTACATCACTTATACTAGCACAACTTTCCATGACAGGACATTTCTCCTCAAAAATAACCCAGGACTGGAAGAGCATGGGTTTTGCAGCTTGAAATGGAGTTTTATTTTATATATAGTAAGCAACACAATACAGGCCTGAAGTATACCTCATTACTTCATTACATACTAATTTTATTAGTCTATTTTCCTGTCCAGAAATTTTTACATGGGAAAAAATAACCAGAATAAATTTGAGATTCTTACAAAGGTGCTAATCCAATTAAAAATGCTCTCCTTTCATCTACACCTTTAATTTTCTTCTTAATGGGCCAATACTAGCAGCCCTGAAGACTAATGAGACAAAATCTAGTACAACCATATATAATAAGTTTTGTCATACCAGATGCCAAAACAAAACAAAAAACAAACCTTGACAAAGCAAGTATATTTTTTTTTTTTCAGTTTTTAACCATCTTAAAAATGGACGGATAATTTATATGAGATTTTGGACATTATGAGCCAAATTTTCCAAACTCAAAGTCCTGGGCCACATGAGTTGACTATCAAACCCCCATATGCTATAAATAAATTGTGCATGTTAGGAGCAGCTGGAATTTGTACATACATATAGGTCTTCTAGCTTTTTTTAAAGTAATATGATGATAGAAAAGAGAACTGCTAGATCACTAACACAAGGCACAATGAACTTCATGAGTGAGAAATATACTATAGGTAGAATTAGTACCTATTTGTATCCTAAATGCAATAATCAGATTTTTTTTTATAAGAAAAGTATTATGACACAGTAATTTGGCTGGGAGAGGGTAATTTACTTAAAATGTGCTGATAAAGATCGATTGCATAGGTTTGGAGTTATGACACCAACAAAGTTACAATGACATTAGCACAAAGAGAGAGACACAAATCCATTATAAAGATACAATCAAATATTCAAAAAAGCCTGGCATGCTCATTATTTATTCATGCTAATACAAGTATATTAAGAAATCTAAACAGTGTTAGCGCTCAATCATTCACAAACCAAATGAGGTTTTGCATTTATCAGCCACCAGTCATCAAGACCTAACATTAGCTGTACAAAGGTGGTAATAGGACATAACTGGAGATATTTATATCAGCCTACACAGAGTGAGAGACACAGCAGGATTTATTAAACTGAATAATGCCTTTACATTCAGCACAGCAATAAAAGAAATAACTGTGCAGAAGTCTTTTCCTCAGACAATAAGATTTACCTCTGTAATCACTTAAAGCTATTGTATCAGTTTTCAAAGGATGTCTGGCAGTTTTTCATTCCTTAATAAACAATGTTTTTTTTTAATTTTGCAACTAAACAATTGGTTAAAAAATGGAATTCAGGTTAGTTAGAAGAATGTCTGTCTTACTGGTTTTTTAGCGCTTTCTTTGTTAGTCCAGTTAAAGAACAACCAAGGTTAATTTAGAATCAAATGGATTTTTATAAGCTTAATAAAACTTCCTCAGCATTGCATTTGAATCTCCAATGGTTTCATCATCCAAAAAGTCAAATCCAAGACTCTGAGACTCAGGTACCAACCACGTTTATAGCTGAGATCAAGTGAAGCATCAGTTTAATATCTGGTATGATTTTACCCTTCCCTGATAGGGATGAATTCAAGGCTCTCATCACTTTTTTTTCCTCTCGCTACTAAATGTCCAATGTACCAATTGTTCTGTAACAGATTTTCGTGGTACTATTTAGCCTATCATCATCTTTGGCTCTGTTTAGAATGTTCTTAGTCACAATAAATGGGAAAGGCCGGGAAACATTATAGGAAAATTGCTATCAATTTTAGAAAAAGATGAACCCTTGGAAAGTCCGAAGTTCTATTCTATGCTAGATAGGTTCTTATACTACGCTCATCACCATGCTGCCTAAGATCTTCCAGTAACACATTTAGCTATGTGACTAGCTTCAGTTTATTTCACATACTCCAAGGTATGCATTTCTATTCAACATTTTAAAGTACAATTATTTGAACTTTTCACAGTCCCCCTCTGCCTTCTTCTTACTTTCCAAAGGGACTGAAATCACATATCACTATTCCTACCTTGCTTTCCTGTTAATGCATTATCAAGAACACAGGTATTGGAGGTAGAACACTGTATTAATACAGTGTGGCTGATCTTTCCTTACAGATGTATATGATTTTAAAACATTCTTGCTTATTAGAAATAAACACTTCCCACATAAAATCTAAAAAATGAACAAATATTAAAAGTAGTTTGAATTATTTATTGCCTAAAATACCTTCCAGTGTAAGGACACATATGTCTGGAGAGAACATTTACAGTTGCTTTACAGCAGCACTTGAGTAAAGTATCCTTTCAGTTTGATCCTGATGACATGCCATTTATAAACTGTGACTGATAAATCCAATGCCTCTGAAATCAGATAAAACTTTGATAAATGACTTCTTGTAAGCGGGTTGCAAAAGCTTCTCCTGTCCACGGTTAGCCACCCTGCTGCAATCAGCACCATTTTGTTTAATCAACAGTTCAGACAACAATGCATTTGAAAGCTGTCACGCTTTTAAGAGATGTGAAGATATTCTTTTCCTGAAGGATACTTTAAGACAGAAAACTACAAAAACTAAACTCTCTGTCTTTCTGCAACAGGTTTTACAGCCCTAGTACAAATGAAAAAAAACCAGCGACTTGTAAAATAAACTTTTATTCCATGGACTTCTTCCACACTGGTGTTCTGATGAGAAAGACATGAAAATAGCCCTAATGCTGCAAAATACTGCACTTTCTGCAGCAAACTTGCATGGCAATGCAATACACTTATCCCAGAAGGATATGTTCAAGGATCATTGATGCCTTATGCAAAAAAAAAAAAAAAAAAAAGGAGAATGAGAAAACAGTATACTGAGAATAATCATGAACCCCAAAATGATGCAAAACCCATGTTTCATTAAACCATCATGTAAAACTCATTTAATCCTCAGCTGCAGTCTTCCTCTTTTGCATCCCGAAATCAAACATGAAACCAAATCAGCCAGATAAAAGGACATGAAGTGATGGAAATAAGCAACTTTTGCCCATTGACACAGAAAAATAAATTGAAAGCTTCTCAGAATGCAGTTATATAATTAAATTCTGCAGTGATATAAGATAACAAGGAGTGATGTAACATGCTAAATAGTTACAATAACTGTGTCCCTGCACGATGACTATTAATCTTTCTCTGTCCGTAATTTCCACATCATGGTAGAATGAGGACAACATGGTAGAAAAAGATAAAACAAACTAGCATAACAAAGCTTATGGTACATAGGGCTCTATCTAGCTGATAGGCCTGTACTTTTCATTGATTCCAGAGCACAATAGCTATGAATGGGAAAAATACCATAGTGTCTAAAAACTGACTGGTCAAGGCTATGGCATTAACAACAGCCATTCCACCTCTTGTTGATATGTATTCTTAAAATGCCATTAAACCCACAACCGTTATACATATATGTACAATGCCACTGAATGAAAGAAATTCACCAGATGAATTCTTGACTTCATTTTTAATTAAATGTATTTCTGAGTGCATATTTTAGGCTACTATGCCTAGGCAGGACCAATCTCTTGCTGGCCTTTGGCGCATTAGAATTGTATACTCCTACACCACACCCACACAACAATAGTGGAAAAGGGTATAATCATTCATGTAGATTTCTAGTAGAAACCCCTATTCTGAATACACATCTCTAATCCAGCATAAACATATGATTGTCCTGTTAGGAAAATCATTTGATGGAATCTGTGGGAAAATCTGACTTACCTGTTAATGTAAAAGCTGACATTTGGGCCCACCAAACCCAGGATTAATTAATCAATCCATTAGTGACCATGCTCTATAGCGGCAAGTACCTGTTCATAGATGGTAGGGGGGACTACTTATTTTTTATGGATATCCCATTAAAATACAATGAATGATGCTGACTATTAAAATGTTGGCATGCAACATTAATTATAGACAAAAATAATAGTTAATAAATTGTAAGGTAGCTGTAACACAAACTAATAAAGATCACTGATATTTAGCCACAAACATTCCATCTGTACCTCATGCTGTTGTGCTCTCCCACAAGAAATAAATGAAATAAGCACATCTCAGGCACCATGAACCAAGAGTAGGCCATCAGTCTACATTAAAGGCTACATTTTTAAAAATAGACTAGAAAAAAGGACTATGCACAAGAATACACCTAAACTTCACCTGGCCTTATTGTAATTGTGCATGCAAATTGGGTGGCTACAGTTGCAGGTGAGTGGGTGCATGTTAAAAATGTCAGCTTTGCATTTTTTTTCATATGCTACCTCTGTGCAACTTTTGGTGCATTTTTGTATATGCAATTATGCACACAAACAATGGCACTTTGATTTCGAAAAATCTGGCTCTAAATTGTATTAATATTGTAACAACAACCAGAAAAGACCAGGATAAATATTCTAACAGCTCTCTCTCTTTAAGAGTGAATGTGCAGGAGCTGAAATGAGAATCACTGAGCCTGGTCTGGTGGAGCTGTGCTCTCTGCAGACATGAACAGAGGAAAATAGTGGCTTAAAAGTAATGTCCACAAAAAACCAAAAACCTTGACACATGCACACAGTTCTAGAGGCAACTCAGGACTAATTCAGTCCCAGTGTAATTTCCACTTTATGGCATCACACTCAGCCAAGCACTTGGCCTGTTCTGGTACACTCTCCCACACAAAAAGTGAGAAGGGAGCATGGAGTAAGTGGAATAGAGCCAGCTGAGCTGACATTATGCCACCTGGAAATTCTGCTATGTTGTGGACTTTCTGCAACTTTTCCACTGCTTTAAGCTGATAGAGTACTGGGCAAGGGAACGGTGATCTGGCCATACTTGATCTAACATATAATTATTTCCTTGATAGCTCGTGACAATTTCCTGGGTGCTATAATGGACTGTTACATAATGATACCTTTCCAAATTTCTTTTCTTTCTTAATTTTTAGTTTGTGGATCATTGACTTTTTAAGTGTGGCTTATGTGGTCGGTCATCAATAACAAACTCCTCTGGATTCATTAGAGGCTAGCATGTAAATAGCTAACTGCACTAATTACAGCCTTTTACAAGTACTTCATTGGCAGCTCATCATACCATACACAGGAACAGCTCTGATTGAGAGAATGGAGGTATGAAGTATGCAGTATACCTATCCCCACTGAGAGCTGAAAAGAAAGCATGGAATGCAAAATAACAGAGCCAATGATGCCTTAACTTTCCAGGAACTGTGATATGTCTTTGTTTTACATTGAAAAAAGAGACAACATTAATGCAATGAACATTTTTTTCTTAGTTTCTTTTTTACTCCAAGAACTCCTGAGCTTAGAACTTACAAGCCTGAAATTCCACCTGGACTACATACTTATTTAGGTCTATGCTGCCTTAGGTGTTCATGAGAGTTGGGGACTTCATGCAAACTCTAAACTCCCTTACTGTACTGCAGACTCGGCATAATGGAAGGTATACTGGGGCAGCTCCTGAATGGAAATGCAAAAAGAATAGAGACGAACAGGGCAGACAGAAGACACAAACAGAAGAGAGGGAAAGGACCTGGAAGGAAGGAGAGTGCAGAAAGAGAATGTTTATTAGGTTTCTGGTACCATTTAGAAGAGTGCAGTATAAAAGATAGAAGTTGAAGTAGCTGCAAAAACAGCATATCCAACGTGATCCAGCAGTGCTACAGTACACATGCCCATAGCAGTATAGCCTGGTTGGTGGTGATGCCAAGGCTGATGAAGATCTAAAAGCAAAGAGATTTAAATGGGCACTGGGAAGGGGTGCTTATTTGTGCATGTACATGAAATCACATTACTGAAGCACCATCCAAGAGTTTATAAATGTCCAAGATTACTTCAGCTGTATGGAGGGACCCTGTCAAATTATGAGTTTCCATTCACCTCTATAAGATGCCATCTGATGCTTCCTTGCAGCTGGAGGAATTGAGGGCAAATCAGAGAAGATGTTGATGCTAGTAGCATAGAAAGCCTGGTAGTTGAAGACCTTGGTGCTTGGCAATACGGTTAATGAAACTCTCAGACTGTTTGATGAAGGGTAAGAAGTGGAACATAGGCCATTAGAAGCCATAGGAAAAGATGTCAAAAGATGGGAATTGATGCAGGAGAGTTTCTACCATCCTTAGGCGATAAGCTTGCCACAAAGCAAAACAGAAAAAAATTGCAGTAACTATTAGGAGAGAGATTAATTTTATCAGCTTTCTGACAAAAAAATCTGCACTTTTTTTCATATTCTCAGCAACTCCATGGCTATAGCAACCACAAATCACTAGCAGCTATAGATAAATTCATGCAATTACAGTGAAAGAGAATGTGAAGGGATGGGAATATGACATTTATCATTCGACTGAGAAAAGATCTGATGATTCTCAAAAAACACAACCAACAGTGAGTTAGATGATCTTTTTCCCCCACAAGAGGGGTAAAGGCCAGATGTCTCCATGGCCCATCATGTATTCTCTTTCTACTCTTCAGGGACATGCAAAGGTGTTAGCAGAAATGTGAAAGTGGCTAACCCTTTTGCTCTCTTGAAATTTTCATACTAGCTGTTTGCTGCTAGAGATTGGTGAAAGACAAAAACCCATATCAGGGTATTCCATTATCTCTACTTCAGTAACCCATCCCTAGTTAATTCTCACACTTTATAGTATTGACACAAAACAAAAAAAATGGTGTTTTTCCCCACTTCTCATCAATCACTATATTGCAACGTGCTATGGTAAGCTCTCATATTACTCAGGTCATTATTTTTACAGAATATATTATACTAAATTTACAAGTATATCATGAAGAAATAAAATTAAAACTAAATCACAGTTGTCAAAATAAATGAACAAGGGACATTTTGTGATGCATTAACCTTGTGGTTTGTGATGGTGTTGTTTTGTTAATTGTGTTTCTTAGCTTACTAATTCATAAAATTCACAATATGTCTCCCAGTGATCGGTGCAAATTAACACAGTTCTACTGTAGTATCTAGATAATTCAGATTATCAAACTCCCTGCACTCTTGTGTAATACTTAACTCAATGTCTAACACAAAAGCCAAAGAACAACCTTAATTTCTCCCTGGGAGATTACTACTTTAGCCCTACTCGCCAGGAAGTGTCACATACTTGAAGTTACCTGATGGCCAATAAAGCATACGCCCCTTTTTATCTATATCAAGTTCTTACACACAGACCAGCCCAACTCTGAACTTCGCATTTTTTGCCAGATCTGCTAATCATACTGCAACTTCACCAACAACAAGAAAGACCAACTCCTCTCCAACCCTTCTGCCAAAAATTTAACGGATTCATCCTCAATGGTCTTACCCCATTCTGTGTTCATCTGAATGAACAAGAGGCTGTGTTATTTTTTAAATCAATAAATAAGATGATCTTGTGCCTCCAAAAAACCAAGACTGTTCCTATTTTCAGGAGCCATCTTTTCAGTTTGACAGAAAACAGTATTGGTCCTAATTTCTGTAAACTCCTGCAGTCTAAATACATGATGGGATTTAAGTGCATGCTTAAAATTAAGCACATCCCTGTGTGTTTTGTTCAGCTAGAATCTCAGCTATAAAACCAGTGAGATGGCTTCTCAAGCTTTCTTGCTGTTGGTTCTATAGGCTCGTTCTCCATCTCAGGATGGAAAGTTCCCAAGGAGAGGCACAATGTAAAGCAAGCCTTCCAAAAACAGAATTGTATCATGGAGCTGGCAAGAAATTCACACAAGGGAGTCAACAAAGCTGTTTAAATAAAATTTTGATAGAGTAGCGAAAAAAATCTATATTGTTTGTTTCTATGTTTATATAGAGCAATGTGGGGCGGGGGGAGAAGCACCATTGGCAAAAGTGGTCAAAAACTGAGTTTTTGATAGATCCATGAAAACCGACACACCTTTTTCACTTACTACTGAATTCTCAGCTCTGGAGAAAGAGTTTTCACAGACTTCTAAGGAAATTGTATTGTCTGTGAACCATGACCATTAGAACTGAAAAAGACTTATTAGAGCACACATTGCAGCTTCCAGCCAGTGCAGAATGTTTCCATACACTACAGTACACTTGCAAGAGAACCAAATGGGTTATTGACTAGAAGAATAACAGCAGACAAATTTTCATCCCGTCAGAAAGATTTCAGAAAGCCAAAGGGAGACATTTTTAGGCAATAGGTTATCACAACAGCTGATGCAAGGGATTAGAAAGATTCTGTACCCCTCCCGCAAGAGTCAAACTTACAAGATACACCTAGTTCTTTGCAAGTTAGCAGAGTGTCTCCTCTCTGGGGAAAATATCTCATGTTTCACATTTTGGGATTTGGAGAATAATCTGATAAACACACCTCTCAGAGAATTTGAATTTAATTAGAGTTGTGTATATATTTCTATATAACCCAGTCCCAGATCACTTGACTTGCATTAGAAGATAATGAACATGCTGTGTATATATCCTCAACGCATCCAACAGCTAAGCACAAAAATAAGTTCATATTCCATTTTGTAATTCACTCATTTTTCAGAGCCCTTAAACAGAGTTAGCATTTACATCCTGCAAATTTCAGAGTTTTGCCCCCTAATTGTACTACCCTAGATATTAGACTTTCCAAACAGGCCACAGAAAAGATCTATGTCCAAAAATATAATTAACTAAGTCTGATATTCATTAGGAAGATACAGTCCTAATACATGACAAAAGAATACAGAATAAAAAGGCTTCTAATAAATAATGGACACTAGAAACTTCAAACACAATATTAATTTCCATTGCCTTAGTGACAATCTACTAGTCAGTTGACTTTGTATGATTTCAGTTTTTAAGCCAATAAATATAAAAGCAACTTATTTAGCAGTAAAATCAAATTAGAAATAAAGCAAACTATTTTCTGATAGAAAATATAAGGAGTAAACTTTTAACAGGCTTGCTTCCAAAACAATTTAATTGCTAAGTGATCTATGATTTACCTTAACATGCATTCTCATTAAAAACCAAGTAAATATTTCTGAATACAGACATATTCCATGCCATTCTCTTTATTACTTAATTCTCCAGGTTTCTCAGCATGATCTGAATAAATTATGCTGACAATACAACAATATAAATGATAAATCAACAACACTATTTTAGTGATATATAGCATGAAATGTAAATAATAACCAGAGCTGCTAATTGGCTCGCTACCTGGCAACAAATCAGTAAGTGAGCTAGTTCACTGGTAATGCTTCAGTTGTGCACCACCCTAATCATTAAACATTTCTGGCTAGTAAGCCGTTTCTACCTTTTTGTGCCACAAACTATACTGTAGCACAAAAATTACTTCCAAAAAATTCATGTTGCAAAAAAATTTTAAAAAATGCTCATTAACAGTTTGTAGAGTGTTTTTGTGACACTGTATGGAATATGAGTGAACATTTATATCATTAATATGCCAATATGACAAAATTGCAATGATTCCTGCAAGATGCAGTATGCAATGCCCAGTACCATTGGAGAGGTTAATTTGCTAAGTATTATAACATTGTTTATCTGTATATATCATCTTTGTACTTTAAGTTATGGGTATGTGTGACAGATCTGTATCCAAAAACTTGTGTTGTGTTAGTAAGTCACACCCTCCCATCGGCCCTCCCTCCACTGCCCAGAGGCAGAATAATGTCAGTACTGATGACTCTTCTAGGGGCAACACTTACTCAACGAGCCAAGGGACAGAAGCCAAGACTGCATGCCTATGAGACATCAGAACATGTAAGGACCTAGCTAGCTTTGATCAGGGGGACTGAAAGTGCTTTTCCCTACCCAAGTGCTCTGAGATTGTTTGAAACATGCCACATGGAGACCAGAGAGTATAAAATGCAAATACACCTTCTTTATTTTGTCTTCATTGCTGCTTCTAACCTCTGGATTAACTACTTTACATCTAAAGACTACCAAATTTATTTATTGCATGAGCTTTCATGGGAGAAAACCATCAAGCATCTGACAAAGTTGGATTTTCTCCCATGAAGGCTCATGCAATAAATAAATTTGATAGTGTTGGAAAGCGCCACAGGACTCCTCGACTGTTTTGCTGAACAAGATTAATTGTGGCTAACACCTCTGCTTAACATGCAGACGGTCCTGGGTTCAATTCCCAGGGGGTTGGACTCGATGATCTCACGAGGTCCCTTCCAGCCCTATGATATGATTTGATTTGATTTGATTTAGCTACCCCTTTGGTACTATATAGCTGAAGCTGTGAAACAAAGGACTGAGTCCATCCAAGTACTGAACTCCAGAAGAACTGTAAAATCCTGCAAATTCCACAGTTCTGCTAAACTAAACACATTTATGGATTTTGTCTCTTTCCTTTTATAATAAGACTTTAGATTTAGGATTGACTGGCAGTGTGTTATTTTGGGTAACATCCTACTATTCTGGAAATCTGGCTGACCCATTGGGCATCAGGAGAATATTTTGGTAAAGTGAAATTTTTAAATAACTTCTCGTTTTACTGGACCTAGCTGCTGATTGGGAGCTAGAGATGGAAATGCTATAACAGGGGTTATGTGTAAGTTCTTTTTTGAGCTTCTTGACAACTTGTGTGGGGAATCAGCAGCACTGTTTGTGAGTGGTGTGTAAATATAACCTTAATGTTAGCCATCAGTTTTGGACCAATTTAGTCTCCTTTTCATAGCCTGCCTTGAGCTTAGCATTTTCAGGTGGCTAGTTTAGGCAAAGACATGTTACACTAATACAGTTCAGATGCCACAGAAATATTTAACCAATTCACTATTTGAAATCACAAATCAGAAGCTGTTTGGCCCAGAGAGCAGAGACAGAACTCTATTTCTTTTTTCATATAGAAAAAGGAGTACTCAACACTATATTCAAGGAGAGGATATATTTCTGACTGGTAACAAAATATATTCAGTAATCTATCCCATTCTTTACTCATCTGACTATTTTCTTTGATTTTTGGACCGCCACTGTGAACTTAGCAGACTTTTTCAGTGAGCTGTCCACAGTGGTGGTGATTAGGGGCATAATCTTAGCCCCTTTGAAATAAATGACAAAGTCCCATTCAGTGGAGCCTGGGGTTCACTGCAGGTCTTTTCTCTCAATGAGTATAGCTAATTCCCAATGCAATCAATATTTATGATAGTACAAATAATTCTATCCAATGTGCATTACCATACTTTTGTAAAAACCTAATTTTATTTGCCATTGTGTTTCCAATTTTGTTAGGGCCCTGTAGAATTCCTCACAGACTCCTCTACATTTGACTAAGCTAAATTATTCTATCATCTACAAATCAGCCCCTTTATGAAAACATGAATATATTCAATACCACTCCTAGAATACACCATCTGGAAAGCTATTTTCTACCTCTTTTTCAATATGAAAATTGACCATTTATTCTTCTTATCCTATTTCTAATCCCTAACCAAATTTTTGCTTCTTGTTACTTAGAGTCTTTAGATGCCCTTTAAGAAGCATGTTGTCAAAAGCTAGGAAAGGCAAATAAATTATATTAATATGTTTTCTGTTATCTCCAATTTTGCTGGCAAACTTAAAGAATTCTAGAAGACTGAAGAGGTATGATTTACCTTTATGGAGTCCTTGCTGGTGTGCTCTTATCTAATACATGTTCATCTAGGTGTGTTATGTAATTACTATTTCAAGAAGTTTAGTAAATCCTGAAGTAAGGCTCACTGGTCTTTCATTTCAAAGAGCGCTCACAGGGATTTTCTGAAGCTAACTGACAAGTTCATGAAAAGTTTCTATTTCAGAAACATGCCATGAAAGAAAAATAAAAGGTAGAATTAGCTTTAGAATTCAGACCCAGAGCATTCATTTTTAAAGAAAGCTGAGGGCATGTTTGTAATTTATAGTCCTTTTTAAAAAGCATAATCACATAGTACTGCATATAACTTGCCTCTACAACACTGCACAATTACTAAAAGTCTCTACCATCTGTTGCTTATCAGATCATTAATGTTAGAATTAATCATTGTAGGCAAATGAGCTGAAGTGGATTTCTCTTCCAAGGATTTATTAATATTCCAGAACTTGACAGCATTTCCCCATAAGCTTTTGAAACAGAAGAATTTACTAACTGTAGCATAACATATTATTAGTATTCTTCTAGTCCTTAAATATTCTTCATTTGCTTGAAAACCAACCAGTCTCTCATTTGCTCCCTTCCAAGCCAAATTATTCTATGCAAGATTATAAAGCTGATGACTGAATGGGGCCTTTGTTCCTTCAGTAAACAACTTCTGTGATTTGATATGGCTCTTCTTATCTATCTTAGGTGGCCCCTTCCATTTCTGGAACTTTAGGACTCCAGGTCAGCAAAGCACTTAAGTTAATATGTGCTCAATATT
Organism: Podocnemis expansa; assembly: GCA_007922195.1. Classification (NCBI taxonomy): domain Eukaryota; kingdom Metazoa; phylum Chordata; order Testudines; family Podocnemididae; genus Podocnemis; species Podocnemis expansa. The sequence goes on from ML682028.1 coordinate 4,380,928, forward strand.
AAGTCAATAGGACTTAAGCATATGTTTAAAGTTAACCTAATGCTTACATACTTTCATGAACAAACTACTAAAAAAAATGTGTATTATTGTTAGTTATGTTAGTTTAGTTCACCAAAACAAATGAGTCCTGTGGCACTTTTTTTTTTTTGACTTACTCTTCTCTGCATTTATGTATTCCTTTCCATACTGCAGTTTCCATTTCATCCATCTGATGAAGTGGGATTTTAGCCATGAAAGCTCATGCGATAAATAAATTTGTTAGTGTTTGATGCCATAGGCCTCCCTGTTTGTTAAATGTGTTATTTCAAACTGCTAAGGTACCTCATTAATCAGCTTTTAATTTTGATACAGCTGTTAGCTAGATACAGTGGTTAACTGTCATGAGCAATGTCCCACTGAGTACAGAACCATGTACATCTCTATTTAAGACATCCTTGTGGTGTACCAATAATCTAACACTGCACTAACCTGCCTGAGACACTGCTGACATCAGAAACAGCAAAAGGGGGGCAAGACGAGATACACATAATGAAATATAGATACAAATAGAAGGTTTAGCAGTTAGACAGATTAGAACTGAATAATAAAAATGAACACAAATTCATACGGGGGAAACAGAAAAAGTTCTTTTTGGCACAATACCCAGAACTAATGTACTGGGATTATCAATGGCTATGACGCAACAGCTTCTGTCATATACATAAACAGATGTAGTGATATGCGTTTCATTCCCTCACATGAGGGATTTAAATACATACAGTAATATGTGCCTATTATACACACTAACTGTGTGTATATAAATTCATATATATGCACTACATATAGAAGCACATATGCTCCATACTTCCAACCATAGGTGGGTTAATATATTGAAAATGTTTAATTGAAATCAAAACATTTTTCCATTTGGCAGACGCTGACAGCAAATAAAATGGTTCTGATGAATGACATAAAACTATTAATTATGTCTTCTTTGCTCTATTGTTAGTGTATCATTTGCATGGTTAAAAATTAACTATATGATCTTATTTAAAACAATACATGTGACATTTCAGACACTCCTAAGAAGAATGCTTAGTAATAATAAATAGGTGTACTTGTCAAGAAAAATTTGCTAACAAAGTGAACTCAAGCATCTTAAACAGATAGAAGGAAGCAACTATAAATTACTACAGGAAAATGTTTATTATTATTATTTTTAAAGAATTCTCTTTTTTGTTTTTATCCATTGATGAATTCTGAATATGCAGAGAAAGACAGTACATGTTTGATAATTATGTAGGCATTCTAGACAACATTAAATATTTCAAAGACTGCAGGAAATATCAGACTAGTATGGTATTTAGTATTTGTAATACTAAAACTACTGGTAATATAACTTAAAAGATTTTGAATGGACACTGTCAAGAATCATTCAAACAGTGTATATTTTGGAAAACAGATCATTTTTCTGTCCTCCTTCCCTAGTCCTTTTGTTGTTCATGAAATAAACATATATGAGAGTCTTGAAACCTGATCTTTTAGCTGTCCTCATTTTAGCTTCTAACACTCCCCATCCAAGTTTAGAGAACAAATGGTTTATAAATAATTTAGGTATATGTCAAAGTTCCCACAACATGCCCATGCAAATACCAGTATGCATGCACTTTACCTGTTTTCAGTATAAACAACTTGCTAGCAATGTTCAGAGACTGGTTTTTTAAAATCTGGCCCTATGAATTGACTTCTGAGCTGTATTATTATTATTAATGATGTCCTTAGTGAACATGCACATTTTCCTGGGAAATATGAGACACATACATCGTCCGATCTAATGGAGTTAACAAAGCTGGATACAATTAATCTCTGGTGTAACTCCATTTAAATCAATGGATTTACACCAGGGATGTATTCACTCTAACAATATTGATTGTCTGTTGCTGAGATAGCCAGCAGAAACTACACAAAACCATTACATACTGTTTTACCATGCTTTTTAAAAAGTAGATGTCTATTTTTTTTTTGTTAAGAAAGAAAGAAAGGAGTTGGTAGCAAAAAACCAAACAAACCAAACAAAAAACCTTCCCCCAAAAAACCAAAAACAGACAGATTCCTGGAGGACAGGAGAAAGATTTTCATAAAGTACTAAACCACAAAATTCTACCCAGTACAGATAAAGCGGCTGAACTGCCCCACAGAAAAATCCATAGATTACATGCAAAAGCAGATGGACTTAGGCACTTCAGTAAAGTCAAATACACAGCAACATGGTTAGCATGTTAGTCTGCTACTTCAGTAAATGAATTAACGTGAAAGTAAATGAAGATACCAGCCAGTTTCCTCACCCCAACTATTATCCAGCAAATGATAAACCAATATGTTATTATTTTGATTATGCATAATTTAAGGCTAAACCCATAATTTAAGATTGGACTCTCTTTACAACCAAATATTTGACACCAAACAGCCACATTCCTACTGCCTTCGCCACGTCTCAAGCCTCGTGGCACAGATGAAAGGTCCACACCGTGCAAAAATGTTAAATAATCTTGTCCTGTGTTAAACTACAGGTGCAGGCCAATCATCATCCTGTTACAATCTTCAAATTACAATTCATAAAATCTATTTAAAAAACCACACTGCAGTCTACAGAAGTTTACAACACATACACATTAAAACAATCAACCACTCATCATTTTCTAACACCCTAAATATGTTGTGGATTGAAAAACAAGTAATATGCCATAAAGAAAACATCCTTCACAACTCCATTAGGTTCCGGGAAGAACAGAGGAGTAAAGCTATCATAACCCACAACCCAATGGGCAGAACCAGATTAAAGGACATGGGAGAAATATTGGAATTGCAGTTTGGGTGTCATGTGACCATTCACTCGAGGAAGAACCTCAAAAGATCTCTTTGAATGTCCCAAATAGGCTGCAGGGGCATGTGACAATGCCTATGGCCTGGCTCACAAGAACCTCCAGGGAGTCTATCCCTTGCCACTCCAGTCAAGTAGATAGAGTGGATATTAACATGACTATATGCTGGCTATAAGCAGCCCTCAGGATAAGAATAAACTACCTTGGGGGCAATACCTGATCAAGGGTATCCATGTATTAACGTGTAAAAGACAGCTAGGCACTTCTTCAAAAGTGCTTTCGTGGAAGGTCTGAAAATGATCTCTCTTTCGAACAAGGGCAGACAATTTTTGAACCAAGCTCATCTGAACTTTTGCGGGTGAAGACACACAATTTGATCCTTAGATTGAAGTTGATTTCCTTTTGACCATAAATGGCTTAACATGGTACCTTTCAACTACCTGTACTCTTTGCCCAAATTTACCAACAGGTCATCAGACTCCTTCAACATGTTCAAATTCCTATTTCATCAAGAACACAACCTGGCTGCTATTACAGAGAGCAGAATTGCTGCATTTTTATTTCTGGCACAACATCGCTTCTGGATTTTAAAGAAGATTGTTGCCCGAGAAATAAGGTAAATGCACATTAGTAGAGCATTTCCTATTGAATAAAGACAAGAAAAATCATAGATAATATCAATTACTAAATCCTTTAGGAAAACTCAAATTGCTTGAAATAATTTATAACTTATTTATTCAAGAATTTAAGTTAAAAAGGGAGAGAGCACTGTGTAGTGGGGAAGAAAATAGTATCTTGTGTTCTGATCAAATGCTCAACAATGTTGCTTTATTCCAGGTTTCCAACATCCCTGTTTCTGATACCCAGTGATACTGCAATGGAGTCTGGAAGCAGAATCTCTTACTTGAGGAACCCCTTTACATTGAACAGAGAATGAACAGATCAACCACTGCAGCATGCACTTTTTAGAGTCTCTGAAAAGTCAAACCGGAAGAGAGTAAACTTAGAAAATTGAGGAGCAACATGCACAGTGGCTGCTATTTGCTGGGTTCAGCCATACTAATGCCTACAGCAACTGCTTCCCATTATCAAACCAGTATCACCAAAGGCAGCTGTGACAAAAAGACAGAAAGGGAACTAAAAATGTTCCTTGAGAGCATAAAACAGTAAAAGGATGCATCTATGTCATTCCTCCTGAACATCTGGGTGGGAGGCTATGCTATAATGCTCCTGTGCATATGAAAACTCAAAAGGGAATTAGCATTCAGAGAAGGGGTCCGGGCCCTTCCCGCAGGTAACCAGTGACTAATTAATCATTAGCTCCAGGCTTTCAGTCAGGTAAGGCAGCTGTCTATAGCCCTGGCCCTCGGGCAGGGTGGAGTAGGGCAGGAAAGCAGCAGTCTATAGCCTCCAGTGCTCAGACAGGGAAGGGCAGGTTGGGGTGGGCAAACAACTGTCTGTTGCCCTGGCCCTCAAGCAAGGCAGGGTGGACAAAGCCTTCAAGGTTTCACAGGCCAGGGTACAGAAATCATCCTGGGGTGGAGTGCCAATGGGAGAGGGAAATGTGACTTCTCCTGACTCCACCATCTCCCAAACCAGGGCCGTATCATTGGCAGAGCATTCCACCATTGGATCAGTGGAGCTCCAGTCGCCACTCACTGATGTGGCTGAAGGCCACAACACAACCAGACAATTACCCACTTTCTCTGGCTCCTTCCCACACTGCTTCCCAGGAGTACCTGGGTTTCAGGGTAGCCACCATTCTCCTTGTTATATGCAGCAAGGGGGAGGCCCCAAAAGCCCTCAGCATCATGGGCAGCTTCAACAGTTTTTTAATGGTGCAGAAATTGAGCTGGGGCTCCATCAGCTGTGGAGAGAACATCTTTCTCCTTCAGCTGCTGCCTGTCAACTGAGGGCTCACCTTTTATATTTCCTGTCCCACTGCTCTGCTTCCAGCGTGGTGAACAGGATTGTCCTGACTCGACTACCTGGGGTTGGGCTGTCCCTCCCTGTCCATCTCCAAGGGAGACTACCCCACCTCACTACAATGACACAGTACAAAAAGCAACATTTTGTATAAGGAGTAATAAGATTGTTTTATTATGAATTTGTAGTACCCAAAAGGACGACAGTCCTTTTATGAAAAGCATAGAAAGACATCACCACTACTCAAAAGACATTATAGCCAGAAAGGAAGTCCTATAATCCACTCTGCACAGGCAATGTTCTGCGCCGGCATGGAGACCTACAAAGGAACTTTTAACAGGCATAAGGGTCTGATCACAGACTGAATTCAAGCATGACATGACAAGTGAAGCTAAGAAACAGTAGTGTGGGGAAGAAGTGCAGAAAAAGAAGGTTACAGTAAAACAGGAATGTAATTCTAGTAAAACATATATACAGGCTTTCTTTACCTCCAAACGTGGGCCCATACAGTGTCACTTGCAGGACTATGCCCTATATGCATACAGAATGAATAACATCTGTAACGTATAGCATGACATTTTTAGAATTTCACATAGAAGGCTTAGAATAAACTTTTGTTACAATGTAATCTGCATTTTTATAATTTCTTCAGTGCACCTTATGTTGATTGTATATAAAGACGACTTTGTGGCAAAATTTATTATTGATTATCATTTAAACTGTCTGAAGAATTCTTTTTATGACTAAGGAAAATAATTAAATATCTTTTTTGTGACTAATTTACTATTACTCTTCCACTTCATTTAATTTCCTCACTGAAATGTTTGAGTTCATGTAACTGCATAATATCTTAATACCTCTGAATTATTTCCTATATTTAATCCATATATGGTCATAAGAATGTTGAGAATTTAAAAGAAAATCTTTTTAGTCAAGTAATAATCTTAACCCAGCTAATAAATTAAGTATTTTTATGCTCTAGAAACAGAGGTTTGGAAAGCAGAATAGTATTTAAAAATTACTAATCTATCCAATGATTCTGTGAAGTATAAACATGTCATCTTACATATCTAGAAATTAAATTTGCCAAGCACTCATCAGCAAATGTTAAGTGAGAGCATAGGATGGATAGCAGTTTACATTTGAGCTCCAAATTCAAGAAAATAATGTAAACTCTTTAATCTTAACAATAAAGCATTTTTAGTGTGGCTTGTGTTTAGTATTCTAAATGCTAACAAAATTGTCAATGAGACAATTTCAAGAGACTAAGTCTTTAATTCAATACTTAGAGATGTTAATTATATTTAAGAAAGGTCAGATGCACTACAGAATTACCGCAATTTGGGATTACTTCTTGCTACTGCTTTTAAACTCAAGACAAAAAATATCAGCTCCTTGTACACACCCACAAACCTGCAGACTATTTACAATGGAAAACAAAACAACAACAAAAAAACATACGGAATAGCTAACCACTTTACAAAAGTATTATAATCCACATTTTACAGCTGGAGAAACAGACACACAGACAGAGGGACTATCTTATCCAAGATCACACAGCAGATCTGTGGCAGCTTGGTAAACAGATCATGGGAGTCCAGACTCGTATTTAGCTATACTAACACCTAAGACACATGCCTCCCAAACAAAGTAATGCATTGCTTTTTAGATACAACTAAAGTAAATTGCATGCATAACATTAAATTAATACAATGTGAATATATTATTATTGTGACTGCATGTAGAATTACAGTAACTATATGTGCAGATAACCATTTACACATATAGCTAGCTATTTACACATGCTGATCCTTGAGTGAGCTTGAAGTCACTGTATTCACATGCACAAATTATGCACATACTGTTCTGGATCACCTGCATGCACACATACAGATTGTTCCCTTAAGAGTTTATCTTTGATTCTGAAATTATACTGCACTCATTTTGCTCTCCCCTTTATGTATATAAGAGTAGTTTGTTCTCAGACCTGAAGCTATGCTCATGGTTAAATTTGCATCCTGCATATGTCTGAAGAACTGGGTTAAAGACTGGCTGGCTGCTTCTGTCTGGAATGGAAACACAAATCAATCATCACTTCTCAGTAGCCATATGAGTTTGATCAAGATTCTAAATACTAAAAAGACACTGTGTGCATCAAGGGAAAATGTGATTATCCACAATATTCAGATGGACAGGAAATTGATCATAAGTGTTTTGAATAAGAATATGGATTTATTATATTTAGAAGTTCAAGAGACTTTCATTAGCAAATAACCCTCTGAGCTGCTTACACTCATCTTGTATTTAGTTCTCACACTAAATGCATGAAGTTCTTGATTATCCACCAAGATAATAAAGCTGATGGTATAGAGAAAAATTTACATGGGATTAAAAAAGAGTTAAAACATTTCAAATATGCAATTTAAAGGCATTCTAGCATGCTTGTTGTCTCTGCTCTGGTTTCCTATTTAGTGAGTAGGAAACCTGGCTCAGACTTCCTCGACTTAAGACAAGAAAGTATGCAAAATCGAGCAGTCTCTGTGCCAGCTCTTGCTAATCCTCTTCAGTATGGTTTGCTGCTAATTTGTCATGGCACATATTTGCCTTATGTCTAATTAGCATCACATTGCAAACTGCTATTTGCTAACAATTTGTTGCATCAATCTGCTTAAAAAATCTATAGTTTAGAATTGGATTGAGGCTTATTCTACCAAAATGCCAATTCACACCATACACAAAAAAATACATTACTCCCACCAAAAATGTCCCAAATAATTTAAAAGACAAAAAGAGCTAGATTTAAAAAGAAACACTATATTATCATCCTGTATGTTTTTGTGTCTCTTTGCTTAATGCTACATTTTAAATTTACTGTAACTTATTTATGTGGGAAGCTTAGTATGTAAGGACTTGCTCCTTTCTTACATGTATTAAAATCCAGAGGAAATCTCATAGCCTCTGTACTGGAACTGGTACATAAAAACCTATCAGACCCATTTTGCGCAAGATCCTTGAAGGTGCAGTTAGCATGCACTAGAACTGGTTACATTAAAGAACTAAAAGTTTTCAGTTAAGGAGCTAACTAGACTTTAGGAATTAGACTGATCTGTATATCTAAGTAGATATTTTCTTTTAAATAAATGAACTAACAGCTACAGATCATCTGGAATCATAGTCATGAGCAAGCACTAGTGGAGAGACATTCTACATCAAGTTATTGCCAAAGGTGATTAAATGTTTCTTAACTGATTGGATAGAGAAATGGCCTTTTCTGCTTTATCTACACCCAAGAGCAAGCCTTCTTAGGTTGTGGTGAGGTTAACCTGAGCGCTTCAAAAGTGAGATTTTTCAAAAATGCTCAGTGCTCTCCTAACCCTACTCCCATCAAAGTCAGTAGCAAAACTCCCATCAACTTCAAAGGGAGCACAGTTGGGTAAATGGTTAGCAGTCTCCAAACTCACCGCCAAGTGATTCAACACAGCTAGTCAGAAATATTGAGATGGCAGAAAGGACATGGCGTCTCAGTTATTGAACCTTTAGGAATGAGAAAAGAAAGTTGAACTGTCTTCAGAAAAATCATTTTCTGTAGCCTTAACTTTCCCACAGAGTTGGTGCTTGGCATAGGCAGACTTAGCAGTTAATCAGGGGCCTGAATAGCTCAAGCTTTCCCCCTATTGATTATTGGCATGTGTTGTGCTGTGCTGTGTGAGTTGGGTGTGTCAGAGGGCCAAAAATGTTCCTACCTAGGGCCCTCAATGGGCTAACATCAGCCCTGCTCTCTCCAATTACAGAGATTTGATTTAAATCTCTATTGGTCACTGCTGCCTCTAAAATTATCCTGATGAAGTGGGATTTTCTCTCATGAAAACTCATGCAATAATAAATTAGTTAGTCTTTAAGTTACAAAGAACTCCTTGTTTGTTTTACTGAACTAGACTAACAACGGCTACCCCCTTGGATCTTAAAATCATCCTGAAGGTGAATAAAATCCATTTATTCGAGACCGGCAAAGACCAAGTTTTACAGAAAGATTTTTGACTTCCAAGCTGAATCTGACAATACCTTTAGCACCTCAGCTGAGGGTGTCACATCAGCCATTTTCAGAGATGTTTTCTTTCTATTCAGAAGGTGTTTACATGTTCTAGTAGTGCCTGCAATCTTCTCTGAAACAAGAAAACACAGAAAGACAGAGGCTGGAGAGGAAAGTGTCATGGAAAGACTAACTATTTAAATAATTTCTGTTGTATATACCACAAACATCCCATTGATCTCAAAGTCACATAATATGGATGTATTCTAGTCATTGGAGTAAATGTACAAGAAGAAACAGAACTGCTGGGAGAACATAGATTTTCATTATGGAAGTGGGAGCTTGCCTTCCAACAGACTACCTCAAATACTGCATCAACGTGAGAGACGTTCAGAGATAGTTTGAACACATGTAAGGGTGTAAGAATAGTCACCATTAGCAATAGCACGTAAGGCATGTAACTGCAAGCAGCAGTTGTTCCTGGAATTTGCTTTATTACTACAACTGCACAGTACTGTAAATTATGTTTATTTGCAACAATGTTAATTTCTATCATTTATAAATTTTTTTCTAGATTAGACAGACAGACAGATAGCTAGACCAACAGACAGATTTATTTAAGGGACAGCATATCAGAAACCACATGAATTCTTCATTTTTTAAGATCATATGTTAATACACTTTGGCTCAATTTTGTGTACACAAATGGTAATCAGACACAAAGCGGGCAACTGAGCACATTACTCAGATTTGCATATGCAATGCACAGCACCCACAATTTTGAGGTTATAAATCAAAAGTTACTGTGAGACCAGCTGAAAATGTGATATACTACATTATAGTGTCACATGCTAATGTAACCATAGCTTCCCATTATTTAACTTTCTGTATTTGATTCATGCCATTCATTTATACATGACCCCAGTTGCCTCACAGAGGGTAACATTAACAGTAATTGTCTTTTGGAAACAGTTAAAGAAGAAAAAACTGAAGACACTTTCCCAGATTTGTTTCCAAGATTTTGTTATATATTGCTTTATAAAACAGTGAGTAGATATCATTCTTCTGTGGAATTATTTTTTTAAGTTATGGGTCAAATTCTGATTCCTGAGAAAACAGAAAAACTCCAGTTGACCTCAAGTGGACAAAGATTTGACTCTATATTAATACAACGTGAATTGACAGCATTGGAGAATTAAGACCTCCATTTGCTCATAGGACAGGTAGAACATGGTAGTGCCAATGTAAACTTCTCTATTTCAGCCCATTGATCTTTCTCAATCCTGACATATTTGGGATGGGATGAGATGAGATGAGACGAGAGAGGCAACTCAACTTGTGTTGTACTTGAAGAGCACTGCGTAGCTCAAAATCATTTCTTTCACCAACACGTTGGTTCGATAAAAGATATCACCTCACCCACCTCTAATTCAGGGTTCAGCAGGTGCTGTTCCCCACCCCCCAAACCCTCAGCAGATGCTGGGGGGTGGGCCATCACAGGACAGGAGTTGCCATGTAGCCCTAGGCCCCCCCATGGGGCAGGACCAGGAGGCGGGGGAGCAGCTGTGGGCTTCAGGGCTGAGAGCCCGGTGTGCCACTGTGAATGGGTGCACATACTATCATTGGCACGCGTGCCAGGGTTTCTGACCCCTGCTGCAAGTCATTCCACATCTGTAACTCCACTGCAGTGAAGGTGCTGAATGTGATAGTATTTTTGCAGTTTTCCCCTTTTTCTAATTCTTTTTATTTCTCTTTTATAACCCCTAGAAAACCTAAAGAAAATCTCAGTTGAGTTTCAAACATGGGTGTTCCTTGCTTCCTTCCATATTCTGTCTCCATAAATGAAAATGAAGCAACTGTTGACATCGTGGACTACCTCTTAGTTTCCAGTTCTGGAAGATGAAATTGTATTCGCTCATCTTCGGGCAGGGAACCAACCTGAGTGCTCTGAATTCACACCAGATTTCATGGAAATAGAATCCACTGCATGCCTGCGTAGATGCATCAGAACGGCAGTAGATGCAGCAAGATGATACATCCTTATGGGGAAGTTTGGGAACAATTGCTGTTAGACAGAATACTAAACAGAGAATAGTTTGCAGGCTGCAGAGCTCATGTATTATATTATCATACAAAGTGTTTTTATTTTGGCCACAGTGTTTAGTTTTTGCTTGTTTTGTTTTTTTTGTTTTTCACTTCAGCTGTTAAATGAGGGTTTTACTGTTCTCATAGCAGAGTAAAAATCCTGCCTCTTTTTGTATTTTATTGTTTATACTTAGATAAGATGACAGCCAGGCATGTTATATATCCATAACCCACAAAGAAGAGGAGGGTGAAGAAGTCACACTTGTCCAATCACTTGTAAAGATTCCTGAATATAAAATCTCAAAGAAAAATGTCTTTAAAATTACTCAGCATTGACATAATTAAATCTACCACAGCTAGGTCAATTGGAGATGCAGAATTTATACATAAATGATTTATTCAGAAACGTTTGAAGAATGCTGTTTTGAAACATAGAGTACAGATGTTGTGGTATCAATCTTTCTTTAAATATATTGCTCTGATCTGAAAATCAGCCAAAACAGTCCATAGAAATGCTATATTAATTTGATACTGAAAAAAAAGTTTCCTGTCAGTCCATGAGCAAAGCATCAGATTTTGCGTTCAAATGATTTCCCTTAATGAACTTTGGCAAGATATGTACTAACAGTCTATAAAAATAGCTTAAGACTTATCTGTTGAGTTATGCTTGACTTTGGCAGAAAACTATTGGAGGTTCAGTTGTAACATTATAGTAACTAAGCAAAAACCTCCACAGTAGCCTGAAAAGCCAGCACGATGACCCTAAACTTTTAGCACCAACCCCATAATGCCTCTTCATTGCTTTCATATAGCTGGTAGTAGTAGAAGGTCCCTTATCCTCACTGCAGACCAACTACCTGATGGCGGCATTGCACAGAAATACACAAAACAAGACAATTTTATTTTCTTGGCTTCCTCCCACCTCTCTCCACATTATCACCGCCACCACCAGGTACTGTCAACAGTTTAACTAAACCAGTGTTAAAATCATACTTAACTGCGATCCCAAAGCAACCGAGGCAGATAGAGTGTGAATGTGTTTCTATTTGCATCCTTTGCAATGTGCGACATACTATCTGTTATAAAAAAAACTTACTTCACTTAATGCTATCGTAAAATGTGTGGCCCCTTCCTATACAGGCTAGTGCACAGGAAGAAAAACGCCTTCTGGAATTGCTCCTCTAACTGAAGCAATAAGGCTCTAGTCTATTGTATGGTTCTTCAGCTTCCGTGTCTTTGTTGCTTAAAAGAAAAACACAATAGCATTTTCAGCCAAGTAACCTGACTAAACTGAGACATATATGGGAAGTAATATTGTAAATCACAGTTGGTATTTCTGAATTATTAACAGGAGTAAATTTGCTTTAAATAAGAACAAAAGAAAAACTGTGTGATGATGTAGATGGGGTGGCCGAAGTTATGGAACTCAAGAGCCACACAAGTTGATTATTAAACCTTCAAGAGCTGCACTGAGCCATATAACCATATACTTTTACCTACTCCAAAATTACTAAGTTTGAAATTCATTTCACGCTTTAATTTTATTGTAAAAAGAGGGCAAATATAGATCCTACTAATGTCAGAATCTAATAATTACTTAAGGTTACCATGAAAAGTAGGCCTGTACAGTAAAAATTTAGCTGTCACTTGATGCAGAAGACTGCAGGCTAGTGACGAGTTTTTTTAAAATCCTGACCACGCCGCTGCTTCTCCCTACCATCCCCAAGGACGACACTGCTTCTCCCTGCTGTCCCTGACCCCCTCCCAAACCCCCAGACCCTGATGTTTGCTCTCCTGGGCTGACACCCCCGCCCCAAGCCCCCTTACCTGGCCGCTCCAGGCTGGGGTTTCCCCCCTGAGCATGCTCAGGGTGGGAGATTTAAAACTCCTAGGCTGGGGCTGCTTTCCTAAATTGCTTTGCTGACATTCTTCTGGGAGCCACAATTTTTCTTTCAAGAGCCACATGCAGCTCCTGAGCCACAGTTTGGCTACACCTGAGGTAGTACGTGTTTTTCTCCTGGTCTAATAAGTGATTATATGGACTATGCATGACAATCTAAGTGCTCCTCTCCTAACTCAAAAAAGACAGATGTACATGAGAAAAAAAATATATATATATATGCTATTCTTACTCAAATATGGTCAACTGTTACATGCATCTTTCCTGGTCTAATTCAGATTTTAATGAATTCTCTGCTGGTCTAACAAAACACAAGACTATATTTGCTCTTCTCTTGGTCTATAAATGATACTATAAACATACTTCTTCCTGAATATACTTGTGTACAAAGTTGAAGCAACATAGCCTAGCAAGTATACTAATTTTTTGTGGGAATTCTCTCCCACAGATATAGCAAAGATGATAAATAAACATTTCAAACACAGCCCTATCAAACTGCACAACACATTGGCATGCGTGGGGTTTGCATGTAATAAAAGGCAAAATTGGAGATGAAAGTTATTTCTGCAATCTAAGTAATAAGAGATAGCCTTGAAACACTGATAGAGAAGGAGCATTTTCATTAGGTATGTTTCACTTTCCTCTTTGGTACAGTGATCCTCATACAGTAGCTGAATGTTCTTACATGACACATTTCCACTTTCCCACTGAAGTGCTTGTGATTCTTGAACGCTGTTTGTTGTTACTGCTTTTCATCCCCGACACTATGCACCAATTTTTAACCTTTTCAGTAACCCAGTGAGACCTCTGGGACATTACAGTATTCCTGTCAAAATGTCTGGTCTGTAACAATAAACTTTACATTGATGTCTTGCTTTTCGGGAATAATTACACTGTACTTTAAATGTTAGCCTATTTACTATTTGTGCAAAAAGATGACAATAAAATCAATGGAACACAATTCCCAAATGTGCATCAAAGTCTTTTGCAATGTTAATGGATTAGCGCATCTAGAGAGGTGCAACATCATTTTGTCTCAGCGCTCCAGGCATACACATAATATGCACTTCCTCAACTTATTAACCCTTATCTGCTGAATTCATCTGTTCCAAAACTTAGTTTAAGTTCCCTGTATTTGTCAGAATTCCATTTTTTTTTTTTATAAGCGAAGTCTTGGGATCCTGCACATCGATCAATAGGTGTATGATGAAGGAACTTGGTCCTGCTACCTATGACCAGTGGCTGTGTTTTTTCAGTGATTCCACAGGAGTCAAAAACTCAACAAAGCGAATCGCAGATGCTGTAAAGGGAGCATGCTGCTCATGTCTGTGACCACTGTATGCAAAGCTTGGCATTAGTCACCGCCAGGCCGCCTCTGACAGCCCTGAAGTGAGGGAGATTAATGTGAGGCAGGGGCACTTTATTATTGTCATTCTGTTCTTTCACACTCTGCCTCTGACTTTCAATTTTGCTCCAGAATTAATTGTCTGCTCCCTACAGTATGACTGATGTAGAAGGATACAAGTAACATAGGCACCTGGTTCCGGCCTTGACAATCTGACTCGATGTTGCAGGATGTATTGTGTATGGTCAAATTCAGGGACAGACGGGCATCTTTCAAAGAAATTAGCCAATGTTTTGCTGGACTTCAATCAGATTTGACTATAGATTATCCTTTTCTAAGAACAATTTTTCCTTGTAGAGATGCTAACAAAATGCCAGTGCCATTATTAAGTACTACTACATGACACTGTTGCTCTGTTTTATGCAGCCTTATATGAGGCCTTTCATATCTGGGTTTTTCTTTTTTTCTGTTTGAGAGCAGTACATTAGTAATGTAGCATTGTTAAATCCCTACTCTCTCAGATTTAAGCATTGTTGTGAGAAAATCACATTCAGTATCGCTGACAATAAAAAATACATGACTATGTAAGTTTGTACCACTTACTATTTACTGCGCTAACAGTTCCAAAGCAAATTACACAAAAGTAAGACAAATATTTAAAGATGCCATATCTAAACTGGAATGTCTGACTATATATCAGACTTAAAATGAACCGTGGCACAGGAAGATCAAAGAACATCTTTACTAGAGAACTGAGGTTGGGCTTTTAGGAGTCAAAAATAAATGCCTTTCTACAAGAACCACAAATCTGTCAGTCTATTTTTATTAGTTTAACCTCCAGTGGTGGAGACAGCAGCACAGTTTTACTGTGTAACAAAACATGCAACGTCACATTTATTTTCCACCATACAATGATCACCATTAGATAGTCTGCATTTCTCAACAGTCAACAGACACTGGTACTGTGAAATCGATGCTGTTCTTAGAAAAGGAAATAGCTATGTTAACTATTTTATAAAGGGTGGGGTTTTTTTCCCATGGTGACCACTGTACCCATACAAGTGCCCTTCAGTATTTTTGTTTATGTTTTATTATATTTTGACTATGAGCTTAATAACCCTTTGGATGGCACACCGCTGAAAATCATCATCTAATTAAAGCATAGACAATTGAATGATATCAAACATTCTGTTATTTAATGTTACTCCATTAATATATTTTTCTATCTGTGTGGATTTCACAAATTTCTTCCCAAACACGCTGCTGGAATAGAACTTGCAATAAATTATTGCAGCTTTAACTCATTTACTACTTCAGTACGATCATAGTATTACGTTAAAGGGTACAGAAATATATAATATGCTGAACTGTCTCTACAGTTGATACCAGAGGGAAAATTACCACCACTCAGTGAAGAAGATCCAACCTCATTACATTAATGATTTATCATGATGGGGAAAATGTGAAAAATAACTAGTTGCTTTTATGAAAAAAAAAAAAGGCAGCTTTTCCCACTTGCTTCCCTTTACAAATTCCCATACAAAGTAAATTTTCGGATGCACTTCAACTGTTCTGAGAGACTCTAGGAGAAATCAGAAACTGTGTCCCTTTAAAAAGGAGGTATGTAAGGAAATATTGTAATATCCTTCAAATCTGACATTAAGTATTCAAATGTTACTTAAGCAAAGTGTGAGCAATTAAATTAATCAATCTTCCCAGCCATGTACTGAACAGATGTTCAATAAATCCTCTCTCCTTACTGTGTGGGGGGAAGGAAGTCCACTTTAAGCTGTCCTTCATTGATGACATCCCTCAGCCTGTCCTTTCCCAAGGCCTCAGGGGCCACTATCAGGCAGTTCTGCTGTGTTGTTTCTTTATTATAAATAACAACAGGCCACCTGGACTACCTGCAGTACCTGGAAGCTGTGGTTTAATGATCCTTCAGGCTACATCCTCAGTTCTCTCTTGATCTCAGATAATGGGACTGATGGGAATGGCAGAGGAGTGACGGATGGCAGTGACGGATGACTCCAGACAAACATGTGCTGACAACTAGTGAATATGGGGCAGTGTTGCAGAAAGGTCATGGTAAAAATACTTGCTTGACTTTCAAAGTTTCCTGATGAAAAATATACAAGGAATCCAGATCATCATCTCTTTTTTCTTTCTTTTTTTTTTTTTCTGTTCCACTGAGTAACTTTGTCAGACAGCATTATATAAAGTATTAGTTGAGCACCTCATGTCTGGCAAGAAAACAAGAAAGTAAAATTTCTAATATTTAGAAGTGCAATCACTTTCAAGGTCTGTATTATATCACATGAACATATGTGGTTTTGAATGTTAACTGACTGGCAAACATAATCATGTACCGCTCTTTTCTAGAACCATCTAATCAGGTTCTCATACCCTCCCTGTCACCATGGTATCTGATTACCTGCCAAAAATCTCATCCTGGACCTGGAAAGGTCCACTGTCAACTCTATCACTCTCGTTATGCCCAGTTAAGCAGCAGGGCTTGTCCTTAATAAAATTACTTAGGAGTTCTGTGTTGTAATATATTGCCCACTAAAGCAGCTCATACCACAAAATCCATCTCAGGATCATAGATTCCATGAGTTAAAGGCCAAGTTTATCCATTAAGCTACCTCGTCTCCTCACAACAAATACTTTTGGGTAAGATCATATACTGATGTGTCTCCCAGTCTTAACTTCTTACATATTAATATCAATTGTGATCAAATGAGTCGACTGACATTCAAATGTAATGGTTAAGATTTCTGCACCACAGATATACAACTTCAACCTTTTGAATGCTGCCATTCCATATATGGACTTTATCCACATTTTAATGAGGCTTTAAAATCTCCAAGATTAAGCTGGTATTTTATGTAGAACTGCCTGCCTTTTATGATATCCTGACATGTTGTACAACATTGTGACTATATTGATCCTTATAAATTCAGCATCTATATATATTCATGAAAAGTATCTGCCCTCTCTCCACCCACTTTCCCCATTCAGTACATGGAATAATCTAGGGGTGTTCTTTGCTCCTGTGAATTGCATAACAGTAAATAGGCAAAGTAGTAGTAGTTTTATAACGATACACAGTTTAAAATACATACTAAAGAAACATTAGAGGTTTCTACATGACTTTCAGTTTTTCTGCTTCTCCTCCTCCAGTTAAACCAGTTATAAACCCTGTGGGGGTAAACTGCACTCTCCTCACACCTGGGACGGTTATATGTCTTTATGCCCTCATGTTTGCTTGACTGCAGAGACGAGCCTTCTTATGTTTCTTCATGCTTTTAATCTGAAACAAATGATTGCAGGGGAAAAAAAGCATTATCACCTTGGCGAGGCATCAGGAGTATAAAAAAAGAAAAAAGGGTCTGTGGGCAAATTCATCTTCCACTGCTACAATCAATCTCTCACCTAAAGAAATACACAATAACTAGGCAGGAAAGGGCCAAGATTTATGGCCTAGAAACATCTACACTGACCAGCATACACCTAGCCTTCTTGGCTCCCTCCTCGCCAGAATGGCTCTTTCTAACAGTTACAATGATATACTGTCTCTCCCTACTGTTTTACAAGTACATTAGCTTTATTTAATGAGATCTCTGAGTAATTTAACAGATGTATATAGGACATAAGACTAGAAAAACTCTTGCTACTTGAATACTTTTGCCAAGGTATTCTAGGGGTAGCTAATCTACATTACTGTGTTATATTCTTTGAAGTAGAATTATTGAAATTTTAGGAAAGGTTCTAAAGTTATTTTAATGGAAATGTTCTATTATAATCAATTAGAATAATTCCATATTCACGTTTGCTTGTATTCAGCTCATAAAAATCAGGATACATGTAGTTACTTTAGATCTTCAAAACTACTTATATATTAAAAGGCCTGAGAGAAATTCAGAGCCAGAGATGAATATATTTGTTAAATTTCCATCCTGCGCTCCCCCCTGCCCTATGTTCAACACCAAGTCCAAAGGGAAAAAACAGATACTTTTGATTTCATATCTATATCTATAGATATGAAATCATATATTTTGATTTCAGATATATATATACACACACACACGTACACATATACATATCTGAAATCAAAAGTATCTGTTTTTTCCCTTGGGACTTGGTGTTTATATCAATATCTATGTCTGTATCAATATATAATCACCTTTAAAGTGAAGATGACTGGCTAAGTCTATAAGAAAACAGAATACAGAGTTTAGGAACTGTATTTAATCCATTTATCACAGTTAATAATGACTATAATACTAATAATAGCTCTGCTTTCTATAATAGGAATTATTCTGTTTCTGGACAGGAGGCAAATGTTTAAAATGGCTATTCCTTCCAAAACTGGAATAAATATCTTTAAATAATGCAGTATTCCAGTCAAGTACTACAGGGAAATGATAGCCACATTAACTTTAAAAAAAACCAAACTTTAATACACCACCAATTAATAATAATGAGGAGGTAATCATGGGAAACTATCTATCTGTTTAAGATAAAAATTAAAGTGGCTATATTTTTATAAAAGAACAGGATGGGGAAAAAACTTTTCAAGTACCAGACTATGTATTTTTAAAACAAAGTATCTAAAAATACATTTATACTGCATGTTGCTATGTCCTTATATACTATACTTTTACACATGATTAAAATGGGAGCATCGCCTTAGACTCAGTAAATGACTGTAATGAACTGCATTAAAGAAAAAAGCTTCAACAACTCCAAATTCCACCCAGTGGTGAGACCAGCTCTAATTGAGTTTAGTGGCATTTTTCTGTAAATAATATATAGTCTCATTAAATGAAGAGTTTATTTTAGTTTTAAAATATATTTTGTCTTTAAATTCTTTTAGGCTAAGGAAGGAGGGGGAGGGGAAAGGGTGAAAGTGATGTTTACTATTCTGGCAAATAGCGTCCTTCTAGCTAGCAGGGTATTGTGTTAACCTTGAATTTAACCATAAACCACAGTTCTAGCACATTTAGACCCTGTTACCTATGGACATTCGGCACATTTACAACAGGCACGTGACACCCAATATATCTCATATTTAGAACAGAATTACATGTATATCTGATCAAAGTAAACATACTTAACAGCATTCCAAAGATTGTATCATATTTTATACCAGGCTAATCCTTGCTGAGACTGTATAAAACCTGGTGCAGTCTGTTTAAAATATGAAACTTTCACAAAGACCTGACACTCTGACAAAAAGCATTATGACATTATCACTATTGATCACGTAAAATCATAACAAGAAATCAAGAACGCACAAAATCACTGCTGACCAAAAAGGGGAGTGAGAGGGAAGAATGGGCATAGAGGAGGAGGAGGAGGAGGAAGAGGAGAAATGGGAACAGGACAAATTCATTGCATGAAATTTCATTTCTTGAGAGCTATACATCAAATCGCATTTGTTTAATGAGCTTGACACGAGAAAGATGTATAGAACATGTCAGACACCCAGTACCAGTGCGTTCTGGGAAAAAGATAACATCTGAGAATCTGACCACTCACTTCGTCTTCTAGCCAGACTTCTCTATCTACTGGTTCTTCGGGGGATTATAAATGAGAGGGCAGAAGGAACAAGGAGCAAAATAATGAAAAACACACACAAAAAGAAAAATTATAACATTGTAGAGCAAAGTAAAGCCAGATTTATTGACCTCGCAACTACATAATCAAGCGAAAGTTATCACTATAGAAACTTTTACCAAGTATAATGATCTTAAATAACAAGGGAGTGCTATGAAATTTACAGCACTTTTAAGATATGCAAATTGAATGCAAGGTATAGACATAAGGGTAATTAATTGTAAATCTAAGAATAATGTTTCTTTGTCAGGGCTGTCTCCATGTTGTGGAATACATTTTAATGTGCCTTAACTCTGAATATTTCTTAAGGGCTGGTCTAATTATAAGATATTCAGAATTTCAAAATAGTAGTTATTCTTATCCTTTAATGTAGCTGCTATAAAGTTTCATAACAGAATTTACTGATTACATGAAAATATTTTAATTTTCAAAGATAAAGCACTTGTTTAAAAGTCCAGGCATTCAGGATTTGTCTCTAGAAGCAATAATAGGACAAAAACAGTTTTTTCTAAAACACGGAGCTTTGATTTTCCTTTTTTAAAGGGGAGGAGGAAGGAAGGTGGTCAGGGATCAAAATAACTTGGCAGGCACCTCTAGTTCTGTTTCATTTTTTTTTTTTAAGTCATAATGTTAGTTTTATGTGTCTGTGGACATAAAAGTACAAAACATAATTATATGTTTACATTATTTACTTCACTTTCCATATATTATTTTGTAAGCCATTCACATTACAATAATTAAGGTCAACATTTCCATTATAACAGGACTATAAAAATTCACTCACTTGTTTTAAACCTTGGCATACAAGGTCCCATTCTGAAAGGAAATTTATACAAACTTGTACAACATATAATATAAAAGTTTTACACAAACACAAAAAAGTCAATGCAGGTTAGGCCCCTGCCAGTTTACACACTTGCCTACGAAGGCCTGCATGGCTGCTCCTGGAAGAATCACTATCAGGTGACTGTGTGAGAGTTTTATTCATTCAAACAAACTAAAATCAAACCTTCTCGTTGGAGCAGTCCAGTAACCAGACCGTAGGACAAACCAGATGTCATAACAAAACTCTTTGCATTTGGTTTTTATGGAAATACATTGTATTGAAACTGAGTCTTACGAGACATGATCCAGAGACCTGTAGAGGAAATAAGGTGTAGTTAGGGCAGGTAGCTAAGCTCAGAGTCATTCGTGACCTTGGGCCAGTCACTTAACCTCTCTTTGAGGATCATTAAAACCAGTAATATCATACTCAGCCATCTCATGAAGTCTTGTGTATTTAATTAATTCATATTTGTAAAGTGGTATGAAAACCTATCTCTGGCCCATGCAGTTGTATATACATGCACTTGAAATTTTCTTATGAATCAAGAAATCCATCTAGTGAAGCAGGTGTACTACAGCAGTATGACATTTGACAGAGAAAATATTCTTTATTTTCACTGTGACTTTCCTGAGGACTATAAGCTTTGTCAGCACAGCATCTAACTGTTGCAAGTATACTATGTATGCAGATAGACCCGTGACCTCTAAAGAGAGGGCACTCTCTAGTTTACATCAGGAAGGCAAGCAACACACTATACAGTCTTACCTATTTTAAGGGAGTAGCACAAGATACAATGGGATAACAAGCTGATAGTGGCAAGTTGGACTGGGAGGATTTCCAAATCATAGTGGCAAATGACATGAAATACTGGTCTTTTGACAGAAAAGGGGTTGGGGAGGGTAGAAGGCTGAATCATTTATTTACTACCAAATTAGCAATTCAGAAGTTAATACCATGTTAATTTTTGCAAGAATGAGTTCCCTTGATTCAGATTAAACAGATTTTTAGGCACTTGGAAGGCAAAGGGGACATCTTTGGATGTTAGGTTCGGAAACAGGTAGAATTAAGAACAGCTTGGGAAAACAATTTTCTTACTTTCAAGTGCAATAATTTTAAAATAAACTAAATATCATATTAACATTTTTTCTAAATAAAATGTATTCTCAAACTTAGCTCCTTCCTGTCCAAAGTTAGCGTCTGTGAGCCTTGTTATCTTTTAAACACAGGTTTCTGAAAACTTATATACTGCCAGATATACTGGCAGGTTTTATAACCCTTGTAAATGCAACATTTGCTCATACAAAAGCATATCTTAAAAATAGCCCTCATGGAAGTTATGAATTCTCCTGGCAATGCCAGCAGAGGTTAATAGCTTCCTTAAAGGATCTTCCCAAAATTGTGCTTACACAGGAATGAAATGTCCAAAACTTTTGTAAGTAAACAAAACCACAACAGTTATTAAAGGTGCAATGAAACTGGACTGAGTTTCAGGCTTCAGTTTTCCCTTTCTCTAGGACAACTCCCGCCAGAAGGCTTAAGCTCCCCTTTACCTGGAGGTGCTTTCAGTGGGAGACCCAAGGACCTTCCCATCTTCTAACTTCTGGAGGGCAGAATCTTGGTCTTAAAAGACATCTAGTGTTGAAGAGTCACAAAACAATGACTGGAGCTGATGAAACAGGGAGGTTATAACTCAGAACAGAAGACAAAGGAGTTCTTTATGGGGACACATGAGGTGCATACTTCTGGCTGTGGAAGGAGTATTCTGGTATAAAGACCACATTTTTTTTCTTTCTTGTGGAGGAGCTCTGGCAGCTAACAGAACCAGTGGTGAACAGACATCCTATTCTAGAAGCTAAAAAGGAAGCTCCTCTCTCATGCATTGTATCTAGTGTTAGTATATTTGACAAAGTTTACAAGTTCCAACAAAATATTTTCTGGAGATTGTGACTTCAGTGAGATTTCAAGTGGTATTTACAATTTCTATCAGTGACTAAGGAAAGACAGTAAACTCTGCTTTGGACTTCATGAAAGTTTTAGGTTCTATGGTAAACCATGAACCACATTAATTTCTCACAAGTTTGTAATGTGCCACAGCTATTTTTCTCATGGATCTTGCAGGCTCAATGAACATTTCAAATTACAGAAATCTCTGACCAAAACAATAATACACATGGAGAATTAACTAAATAAGTATGAAAATATCCAAACACATGAGGGAAAACTAGGCTTTTGCAATAGCTCTTACTGAGAACCAAGCTCTAAAGTTTGTCTTTCAGAAGGAGTCTCTTTGAAGTCATAAACTGTCAAAAAGAAAAACCCTGATTGTTCTTTGTCTCTTTACTCAAAAATGGCTTATAAAATTATAGAATTCCAGTACAGCCAACTTTAATAACAGTTACTAAACAAAGCTATAACAAGGTTTGGTCTGGTCCATAAGCACAAAACCAGACTGTGGTATTATCATGTCGACCGAGAAACTTTTTTTTTTTTTTTACACTTACATATAACTCGTCTTCCTCCTCACATGGAAAAGGCAGTGGAAGGACAACAAGGAATAGATAATGACTACAAGTTATTAGCTCTAAAGTGGTAGCCACGGTAGTCTACTTCAGCAAAACAAAAAAGGAGTCTTGTGGCACTTTTAAGGACTAACAAATTTATTTTTTGCATGAGCTTTTGTGGGCAAAGTGCCACACTCTGGCATCTGATGAAGTGGGACTTCACCTATAAAAGCATATGCAAAAAATAAATTTGTTAGTCTTTAAAACTGCCACAAAACTCTTTTCAAGTTATTAGCATTTTCCTTGGATTGCTCCATGGTGAGAAGGATTGCAAAGTCTGGGCAGCACTTCTTACTCTAGAAGCCACAGATCCTGGGCTGATCTCATTAAACAGGGTTTCCCAAGATGTGGTGCAACCAACAGAACAGCTAACGAAGCTCTAGTTCAGCTCTAGTGACAGATGTCTACTGGAGCTCTGTAATTAGTAGCATTGCCTTGAGAATGAGCTGGGATGCTGAGGGAGCTATGTGAACACCCCTACCTTATGACGGAAGTGCAGGAAGCACAAAAAGGAACAATAGTGGGTAGTTCAAGGACAACAAAGGGCTTGATTCTCATTCACTGCACACACAGTTTCTCAGATTTTGGTGGAACTGCTTACAAAATAGAAGTATATACAATACCTATCATGGGCAGGAGAGAAGAGGCAGTACCACATATACACATCTGGCCCTGGGGTTACTACTTTTAAATTAAGCAGACTAATTAAAGTAGGACTGCCAGTTTCACAAAATAAAATGTTTAGTAAGTTGAATGTTTCACCTTGTCATAAAACATACTGGAAATGATCATTTCACCTCTCTCACTGGAGGTGTGAAATTATTCTCACAACTTGAGTTAGCATCAGGCCAAGGTTTGGATATTTTTACTTTTGTCACTTTCTGTCATTCGCCTAACATTATTTACAAGTAGAGGGTTTTTTGTGTTGGTTTTGTGTGTGTTTGTGGCTTTGCTTTGCAAAGAAATAAAGTCAGTGCAAAGGTATCAGGTATAAGGATAGGAAGATGAATCTTAATCCAAAGGATCCTTCTTTCATTTTCTCTAATTAGCAGCAGGAAAAGTCATTCCTGAACAAACTAAATGGGTTGCATAAAATCACACAAAAGAAAAAATTCACAAAGAGAGTTTGCCTCACTGTAGTTGGCTTGCTCTCTAGTTGCTCAAAGCCAAGGTTGCTGCAGCTGTGCTCCCCAATGGCAAAGATGTTAGATACAAGTGTAACAAATGGGATCTCTTTGGAAACTAGAGCAGTGCAGACCCTAAGATGTCTCATTCAAATGTTCCAGAAAAGGAACTGATTTACCCATCTCTTTAGAAAAACAGCCTATGTCCATTCCGAGGTATCACATGGATTTCACACCAAGAATAAACTTTGTTGTGCTTTGATGCCATGTAGGAAATTCATACTGTGTAATTCCAATTGTGATCCAACACAGATTTTGGAAAATGAGTATGCAAGATTTTTTTTTAAAAAAATACACGTTCAAATTAAGTCTGAGACACTAAGCACACATGAAGCTGCTTTCACTCAGCATGCAAAAAACAAGAGCAAGAACAAAAGAAATGTGGTGGGAGTGCAGCTCCATTTCGTAAACTTGATATATCTAAGCATATCATTGCTCTACACTGGAATGTGATGCTAACCTCCTAAAAAAGGGCCAGGTTAAATCACAACCTAACATTCCAAGTTAAATTCTGTGCTGCTTTGCACCTTCTGCAGCCAGCTTAAAATCAGTGAGGATGCACAAAATGTGAGTCAGGGCACAAATCGGCCCTTCATTTCTCAGCTTTCCCCAAGCTTTCCCAACAGCTTGCTGAGCATAATTTGGACTCAGTTATTTAAAGCTACATGGAATAACACAGTATGAAGACTGGTGTGAACAATAACTCTTCTACAATTTAGCACTTAGAGAAGAGCTACTAATCTTTTTTAGGAAACAAGGTATTCAAAATTATTTAATGCTCCTATTTATGCATCAAAAACCATTCTAAGCACAAGCCAGCTCTCTTCTCCTTCCCCCTCCACACAGACAAACATGCATTTGTGAGTGTCTTCAGCTATAATACATCATATTTTTAGACTGCTTTAGAATGATTATAGTATACATTTGGCTTTTATGGAATTCAGTTTATTAATACCTCTTTTATAACACAAGATAAGTTGTATTTACTGTACTAATAGTTATCGCAAATTAGTTATTGCTACTCACTTGTTATGCAGAAGTGATGGTTCAATACTGTAAATTTAAAGTACAGTATTGTAATAAACAGTACAAATGGAAAAAATAATAAAAGTAAGTTTGCTTTGCCTAGCTGAGTAGACAGGCAGACTTCTTGTACCGTGCTATCAGCTAAAAAAAAAAATCATTAATATTTTATGAATGCTAAACATTTTTGTTTTTATCTATAATTATGTTATGAGTTTAAAAAATAAAACATAGTTAAAAGAAATTCACTGTATAATCAAATTAAAATTATACATTTGCTTAACAAAGCACTGTCATAGCAATCCATCAGATATCAACATTTAAAAATCTGCCACAGTACATAGTTCTCACTGTATTCCTATAAAATGTGATTTTATTCCAAAAAGTGAGTAACAATGCCATCCTGGGGTTCCATATTGACCAGTTCTCAAGGATTTCTGTATCAAACCTGCTCAGTACAAATAAGAATTATTACTTTATGTGCCAGTCCTGAAAGTAGCTTGGGATTTCAAAGTCGGATGCCAGGCTCTTTCCTTTCCTATTAATAATAATCAAGGGGCTGAACATGTCAGATCAGATCCTTCATTTGAACCAGTGCAATTCCATTGTCCTCGGTAAGACCTGTGCACAACTGCCAACAGCAAACTGGCCCACATAAAACAGATCAAAACCTAACAAACCATTCTTTTATTGATTTGTTCTCATTTTCCGGTATTGAAAAAAAGATCTATAATTGCCCTTTCTATTCGCTGAGTGCCTATCCCATGAATAAAATGCAGAAAATGATACACCTCAAAGACTATGCATACATAAAAAAAATATCCACCAAAGCATTCCAATGCTTCCTCCCTCCCAAAATGGAATGATTTGGAGTTTTCTGAAAGAAGTTCTGCAGAACTGCATGGAAGTACAAAGCCCACATCCAACTAAGCATCTCAGTGTGGCATTTAGGCTGCTAAACACTCCATCTGAACTAATGTTAAGTGTGTTTTCAATACGATTTGTCCATTAACATTACACTTGTTTTTGCAACAGCATGCAGCATCAGTGAGCTAAAGATACGTATGTATGACCTCCTGTTAACCACATTCCACAAAGACAAAGTGGTCCTACACGCAGAGCTTCTTTCTACTGTGGCTTTGAACCACACAGACATTTTTCATTTGTACTCACTGAAAATGCATTTTGGGGTCAATTCAAATAATTTGCTGGCCAGTTTCAGCCAAAAACATTTCTTCAGGCCAGGTCCACAAGGGGACATAGGCACAAAGCCAGTGGGTGTGGTGATCCACCCTGTAGTTAGAGCACTCACCCAAAATATTGGAGTCTCAGTTCCCATTCTGTCTGATTCACAACAGGGACTTGAAGTTGGGCCTCCAACACTCTAGGTGAGGGTATTTTGGAGAGAGTTGCTCTCATTTTCTCCTGTTGAAGAAGTATCACTGTGCATAAACATTGAAATGTTCACTAGGGCACAGCAAGAAACAGAGAATGACTTTAGTAGCCTGTTGGCTAGGGGAATCGCTGGGAGGTGGGAGGGGAACACCACATATCTGCATCACAGTCCCTGTTCCAACAGATTCGTAAATGAATATTTAAACCAAAACATCTGTCTTCCTTAAAGCACCATAGTCCCCCTGGTTTACAAAGGATGGGCACCTAGGTATGTTTACAAAGACCCAGGGAGTTTAGGAAGTTCCCCAGTTATTTCTGCATAGAATGAGTATGGAGGACATAGCATTCACATAACTGAGAATATCCAAATGTATACAGCTTCATTCAAACTTGTTATGAATTAGCTGCAGTATCTTTGCCATCAACTACACCTAAGAGAGCCCCTGTGGTTTGCTTAAGAAATATTCCATTAAATGAAATATAAAGTTCTGTTTATAGATTTCCACACTGCTGCTTCTTTTAAAAGAAGTACTGTACAGAATCTTACTCAAGTAACAGACTGAACTTAGTGAGAAGTAACAGGTAGTCACACATCATGAGCAAGGAACAGAAGGAAAAGAGAAGTGATTCAAGAAATTAAAAATAACAGCTGTTTTACAGTCCCTACTTAGATCATTTCAAGGTGTACAATGAAAATGTGCCATGGGGAGATGCTACTCAGAACTTCTGGGAA
This sequence comes from Podocnemis expansa, assembly GCA_007922195.1. Classification (NCBI taxonomy): domain Eukaryota; kingdom Metazoa; phylum Chordata; order Testudines; family Podocnemididae; genus Podocnemis; species Podocnemis expansa. The sequence continues at coordinate 4,408,419 of ML682028.1, forward strand.
GAAGGAAGCCCATAAAGCACCAAGGAATGCTACAAAATTGTGCTTGGGATTAGATCACTAGCCAAGCAACCATAAAATAAACAAAAGGCATCAACTTTCAGGGGTTTCTACAAGGCTTATCAGTTTCACTTGGCCTTTGAAAGGAGGTAAAGGGGTTGAAGTACAGACCAATATATGGGCTTGTAAGTATTGATTGATCAAGGAAATGAGATAGTTAAATTGTGCTTTTTGTTTTGTAATAAAAAATAATTGACCAAGCACATGCAGCCTGTCTATGAAAATTTTGTATTGTCCTAAATCAAAATAAAAAACAAACAACAGGGTGAGGTAGGTTCTGAAAACATTGTATTGACTTCAAAAACACAGGCTACTTACTATCTACTGGATGAGCTATGCTGGATCAAGAAACAAATAGGTATAAGATGCAAATCTGTAGTTTCAAAAGGCACTGCTATGTGTACTGCTCACATTTGAGGTGATAAACTTCAACAGTGGCTGCCAAACAGGGCAAAATGTATAAAGCACCTTGAAATCACAAAGCTTCAACCTGAAGTTTTTAATGGAGAAGCAAACAGTTCTACTTCCTATTCCATCCCAAATTTCAGTGGGTATCAGAATGTATTCTGCTCAGATTACAGGAGTCGCTTCTGACTGCTGAGCAACAGGGTAGACATTCATGCCAGAAGCCCAACGATGACTTGACGTAAGACCATTCCGAGAGGTCACAGTCTCTCACTATCTGTGCTGAAATGGCAATGAGACTACCGCAGGGTGATTGAGAAAACACTGCAGATTAACAGCAGCCTCCTCCGTGACATCAGGTACATAAAGGATGTTTTCATTTTTCTGTGCAGAAACTGGTTAGCAGGAACCTATATAATAACTAATTCCAATATAATAAGTGTCCTTTGTTTGAACATCCAAGGTCAGGACAACGGGAAAGTATAACGTCAAGTAACACATTTTGAGAGGATGGCTCTGGAGCAGCTGGTTAGCTTCCATGATGAATGAGAATTACAGCAGTTTTCAAGAGACCAACAGAAGGCTAGCAGGGTCCTAATCAGCTATAACATCAGTAGTAAAGATCTAAGGAGACCAGAGCATTTCCAAAACTACAAACTTCTCTGGGCTTTAGTTTTAATAATTATAGCTGTGACAGCTGTACAGTGTGGATACATGACTGGAATTGGTTGGAGGTTTTGACATATGGTGCTCTTGGAAGGAATCCTGTCTGGCATGAAGAGAACATAAAACTAACCCCCAACAACTGTGGCTGCAGTGCATGTCATCATGTCTCAGACTAAAGCAGCAAAAATAGCACTTTTACAGATGAACATTTAGCAAATGACAAAATATCATTTGAGCAATGTTACTGCCATACCTCAATGAAAAAGGGGAAATGTAGGTTTACTAAAGAAAACACGTTGGTATGTTTGGGTCCTTTTCGCAGTGTGAACATATTCTAATTAAAAAAAAAAAAAAAGCAAGAAGCAGTTTCCCATTCTCACATATGAAACTCTGAGATACATAGCAATCTTACCTCATAATTGGCAGGCCACATTTGCAAACCAGACTATTGGATGTTATCTTTAACACCGTGATGTATATTTAATCCTGTAGGGAAAAAAATGTGAATTATGAAAAATATCAAACACTTGTTCTGTTTTGGGTTTTTTGTTTGTGTTTGGTCTTTAGCTATACAAGCAAACCTGAAAGGTAGGGTTGAAACTGGCAACGATTCAGTGTTAAACCTGAAATGCAGTGTTTGTTGTGCTTAGGTAGACAATGATCTGCCAAACATGTGATTTTAGATAATGCACCCTACTGACAGCAGCAATTCACATTTGCTTCCCAGCAAACAATTTTGCACATCAAGTGGCAATGACTCTCAGTGAGTAGATACCATTGGTACAAATAAATTGTAAAAAGAAGCACTAGTGTATTTAACGGACAGGACATGACTGTGTGTACTGGCTGAAGTCTTCTTTTCAGCTAAGATTCATTTATGTAAGGTTCATGTATTCTCCCACATTTCTTTATTCTGAGCATTTGTAGGTCCTCCTCTTCCAGCTCCACTGGTATTCCAGAACATTCCTCTTTCAATTTCTGTTTATGCCTCAGGAATGCTTTCTGATGTTCATTACGTTTAAGAGGGAGAAGGGAAAAAAAAACAACCTTTAATATGGTAACACGACAGCCATCTGACAAAAAGCAGTCTATGAGGGGGGAAAAAAAGCGGGCCCCAATAATACAAAATTAATACAGAGTCAGCTAGGAGAACAAAAGATACAGCAGTATACTCTCTCTATAGTTTGCAAACATGGAACAATAATAAAGTTTGGTTTCCAGTACATTTTAAACTCTGCTTTAATGGGAGGTGCTCAAATGTGCTAAAAAATACCATATGGGATTTAGTGCTTTTGAATAGAAATCCATTAATGTGGGACAACTGCTTTTCCAGAAGAAAGGCATTTCTAATAAGAGAAGGCTGCTATTATTTATATGAGCTGAGATCATCCTAGTTTACTGACTCATTTCGACTGCTGCCAGCTACAACAGAAAACAAGCATTTCTTTATAAAGAAATTATGAAATTACTGGAGACTTTGATCTAACATCACCCATGTTTACATGTACAAAGTCTGCAGCCTAAATGTTAGTCACTGGGAATGTACACTTCTCAGCCTTTGTCCAGATCCATGCCCTGATTGTTGGAGCCCTGGGTGCCTGGGACCCTGCCAATGCATGCGTGCTGCAGGCCTGTGGTGTTGGACAGCACTATGCCCAACTGATGTGCTGCTTCATGGTGTCCAACACCATCAGACAGTCCAGGGACATCTACATCAAACACGTCACCGGGCGCACACACTATCGGAAGGTGTAAGCAGGACCACCTCCGCAATCACCACTGGGGGTTCAGCAGAGCTCCCTCCTCCTGCACAGGAATATATCTCCTAATGGATTTTTGACCCCATACTACATAAATTCATTTGGGATAACCCACCTTCAATAACATGTGCTTCACTTATAACACACTTTGTAACCCTTCCATAATGCTTATTAAGCTGTTTATCCCATATCTCCTAACTCTTGTACCTCATACCTGCAGTTTCTCGACTTCCGCCATCCGGGATGTTGTAGTTCATGTTCTGTTTCTACTTCCCACCCATAACATAACCTGTTCCTTCCCAAATGACCTGTACTCTCTACCTGGATGCCCAGTTACTCCATTTATCTAACACCATGATTGTCTGTTCCTTTTTTAACATGCTCTTAATAAAATATTTTAAATCTGTAAATCTTCCACCTCCATGCATGGACATAGGGGGATTGAGCTATGTGCTGCATGGGCCATTACTACACTTGGTCTGGCCTTCAATTACTGTTATCTCACATTTATATCTTGCAATGGAGGAAGCAAGGGAGATGCCTAGTGAAATAACTTGATTCAAGAGTTCAGTCTAGATTTGACAGTGTTAAACTTCTGTATGTGCCATTTTAAGTGATAATGTAACCAATCTAATTTTCCTCTAAAAATGAATCAGAGTAAAGAGAGGAGGATTAACCCCCCCCCCCGGGAACCTATCCCACCTCGGTTAAAATGTGTTCCTACAGACTGTTTTAAAAGATGTGTGCATAACTACATACCCACTTTGCACATATAGTCATGAGGTTGGTCTAGTCAAATGTGCAGTCACAGAAGTTATGCTTGCAGACTAGACATACAAGGTACACTGTTGAGAAACCTCCCTTTAAGCCTGTAAGGATAGCATATTAAAATGGATACTTCAAGGGCAATTGTCTGCAAGTCACAGCATGTGATGATTAAACATGAAATATAAAAAATGCATAAAAAGGAAAATGCAGTTATTCATTCCACTGGGTAAATGAAGTAGATTAAACAAGGCAATCATCTCCCTCCAGTTCCCTAGCTGGCTAGTCAAAATAGGGTTAAACAGGGCAGTGGCCTAAGGTTATTATGAGGCAAGATTAAGTCACAAACGACACTAGGTCAGTAATAATGGTCAAGACATGACAGGCCACATTTTCAAAGAGAAGCTGTCCTTAAAATAGAGTATGCTGCAATATAATGTGATGAAGAAATATGAAATATAAAGTGTCAAACAGAGGAAAATGCAATCAGTTCACTGACTCTAAACTGAAGAATTAAAGAAGGCAATCGCCTTGAGGAATGCAGGCACTTCTGATCTTTCTCTCAGCGTGGGCTGCCTGTATTCCCCTTGTAAAACTGTAAATAATCAGAATCAGTGGGAGTCTCAAGAAGTCTCACGAACTTAAAAGAAAAAAATTATTTCCCAGGTTTATAGACAAAAAGACCTCACCAAACCCATCCCCAGGTTGTACAATAATCATTTCAATTATTAGAAAATGGAAAAGGCACTGATCCTGGGCCAAATACTGTATTGTGCTGATCTCAGAGAGGTGGGCAGAGAGTGCTGAGGACATCATATGGTCCTCAACATTTTTCTGTTTAAAAGGGAACACCTTAACTACAGTGTTTCCCCTCAGAGAAAGCCCTTTAACAATTCCCTTGAATACAAGGATTGGATAAAGCTACTTGGGGAATCAGAACCAACACCACAGGAACAATACCAGCCAACTCAAGCTGAGATTCAAAAACACATCCTGTAACCCTGCCACAAAATTCCCTTTATCAAGATAGTGGGTCAGCTTTGATCAACAAAGCAGTGTGGCAAGGGAAATAGGAAGGATAAAACTCTCTCCGTCAGGTAATGTAGTGGCTAGCACCTCTGCTTAACATGCAGAAGGTCCTGGGTTCAATTCCCAGGGGGTTGGACTCGATGATCTCACGAGGTCCCTTCCAGCCCTATGATTTGATTGATTGAAAAGCATTTCCCAGAGCATAAGGGGGAAGGCACCTTCAACATTCCCCTGCCCTATCCAAATTCACCAACTGAGAAAGCATGGGGAGAAGGAGGCTGGTATAGTCACAACAGCTGGATCCCAAAGACGCTGCACTGAAGGCACCACTTTCGGGAAAGTCATGGCATTGGGTGAATGATATTAGGGGAGGCAGGTGAAGGTACCTCATCATTCCTAAAACACTGAAGTTAAGGGAGTGGTCCCCATCATCTCCGCATGATCTATGGGTGAAAAAAGAAGTGCTTAGGTTCAGAGGAAGAGTTGCTGGCAGGGATGTGTGTGATTTGCATTTTCAGATGTCTGAATACGACTTGATTTTCAACCCCCTTATCCTGCCCCTCTGACTAAACATTTCTGCACATCTGATTTGGTTGATTGGCTTGAAATCGCTAGATACTGCAGTTAAATTCATGGCTGCTTCTGGGATTTCCATTCCTGACGTCAGCAGAAGGTTAAAGAGAGATGATGCAACTGTCAGTCTCTTGGGGGAAAGGTTGGGCTTATGTTGTTCTTGAAGCAAGTGATGGAGCAGCATTAGAAACATCCTCATATATAGAGGCTGACAGTTTCCTTTATTGTCTAGAGTTAGACCTTCATCAGATATCACATGTGGCACTGTAAAAAATATCATGGCTTGTTTCTGAACAGTGAGCCAGTTCTTATGTTTTACACTGAGGATAATAAACAGGGGAAATGACAAACAAGATAGGTACAAAACTTTCAGTACTGCTCTTTGGATCCCCTATTGTTAGCTGACCTTTTATATTCTAGGCTTGACTGGAAGGAGGACAGGACACATGACTGGACACTGACAAACAGAATGGTTACTTAAGAACAATCTTACATGGACTGCAAATAACATTTTCAAAGTGATTGGCCCTAAAATACGTTGCAGCTACAGAGCTTATACTAGGAACGCACAACCAATCAGTGAAATATAGCCACTTCTGCACGTTTAACAACATAAAGCAAAATCACATGGCTGATTAGAACAAGAGGTGAAGCAAATCTTCACCAGCTAGAACTACATGAGAAATTTAGGCAGGCAGAATGTAATTACCTTAACTCTTACAAAGTGTGCCATGAAATATGTAATGACCACATTTGTTCAGGACCTCTGTTTTACATCTCATCTGAAAGATGATACCTCCAGCAGCATACCTAACGAGGGGGCTAGAACCAGATCACTCACTATTGATCAGAGGGAGGAGCGCCATCTATTGATTTACTGGTATTGCTTCCTACAGCATTTACTTATGCTTTAAACCATGCACATCCAAATATTTACTTGGTTGACAGGTGAGATATGACGGGTTACATAGCCCAATGCATTACGGCTACATGGTCTACTACTGTTTCTAAGGATAGATATGTCAAACAATCTGGTACGTCACAACGTGGGACTGCACTCTGGAGTGTGTGCAGCTGGCATTCAGATGGGGTAGTATCATGAATTGTAGTATTTGTTTCTAAAATATATTAAACCAGATCTTTTCAATAATTAGTAAAGATCTGAATTAAATATTTTTAAACCCTTCTTAAAAAAACACTGGATTTCTTTAGAGTTAATATTTTCAAAAGACCAGCATTAATATGTGATATGATTATCTTGTTATTTACTGTATACTGTCTTTCAAATCCTGGGTGCCCCATCTCAGGCACTGGCACTCTTACAGCAGGATTGTCTGGCTATGTGGACTCTCTCTTCAGCCCCTATACTATCAGTGCTATACTATACTTCAAGGCACTGCTGACTTCCTGAGAAAAATTCCATCCTTTGATGAACTTCCAGAAAACACCATGCTGGCCAGTATGGATGTAAAAGCTCTTTACACTAACATCCCGCACAAAGACAGAGTACAAGCCATCAAGAATGGTATCCCAGATGATGTCACAGTACACCTAAGTGGCTGAACTTTGTGACTTTGTACTCACTCACAATTATTTCAGATTTGGAAAGGATTTGTTTCTCCATGTCATTGGCACTGCTATGGGTACCTACATGGACCCATAAAATGCCAACATTTTTTATGGCTGACTTAGAACAAAACCTCTTTAGCTCTCGTCCCCAAGTGCCACTTCCATACTTACACTACAGTGACAGCATCTTCATCATCTGGACCCATGGAAAGGAGTCCCCTGAAGGATTCCACAAAGATTTCAGCAATTTTCACCCACCATCCGTCTCAGTCTGGACCACTCCACACAGAAGATCCACTTCCTGGACACTACAGTAAAAATAAAGTATGGACACACAAACACCACTCTATGCTAGAAACCTACTGACTGCTGTACAAGTGAGGAATCCTGTGGCACTTCTAAGGACTGACAGCTTTTTCATCCAGGACACACCACACAATCCATTGTCTACAGGCAAGCCCTAAGGTACAACCATACTTCTGCCAGACCCTCAGAAAGAGACAAACACATTTAGCATCTCTCAAGCATTCTTAAAACTACAATACCCACCTGAGGAAGTGAAGAAACAGATTGACAGAGCCAGATGAGTATCCAGAAGTCAACTACTACAGGCCAAGCTCAACAATGAAAACAACAGAACGCCACTGATCATCATATACAGCCTCCAAGCCAGACCTCTACAGCACCTCATCAAGGATCTATAGCCTACAAGATGATTTTTCACGCTCTCAAGCCTTAGGAAGTAGGCCTCTTCTCATCTACGGACAGCCTTCAAACCTTAAGGAAATACTCACCAGCAACTATACATCATACAACAGAAAAACTAAGGAAGGCACCTACTCCTACAATAAGCCCTGTTTGCAACTCTGCCCACATATCTACACAAATGACACCATCATAGGACTCAATAAAATCAGCTACTCCATTAGGGGTCCTTTACCTGCTCATCTTCCAATGTGATATATTTCATCATGTGCCAATAATGCTCCTCAGCGTTATACATTGACCAAACTGTACTGTCTTGGCATAAAGGAATAAATGAACGCAGATCAGATATCAAAAATGGTCACATTCAAAAACTAATAAGGGAACACTTCTACCTCCCTGCACACTCTCTGAAATGACAGTCACAGTGCTTCAACAGAAACACTTAAAATCAAGAATCCAAAGGGAAACTGCAGAGACAGAATTCACACGCAAATTTGGCACCATTACATTACATTATACCATTACCAGAATAGAGATCTGGGCTAACTCTCTCATTAGAAAAAATGATTTCCCCCTTTTTTAACCTCCTACCTTATCTGTTATTCTATACCAGAGGTCTGCAACCTGTGGCTCTGGAGCTACATGCGGCTCTTGGACTGCCCCCTTGAGCCTCTGGGCTCCGCCACCTGCGAACCCTGCAGGCAACACAAGCCAGACTATGGGCTCTCCCTACCAACAGGAGACCCTGCAGGGGGCCTGCTCTTGGTTTCGGGCTCCCTGACCCCTGCCAGGGGACCCTGTGGCAGTCACCCTGGCCCAGCTCCCTCCCCCCACACCGCCAGCAGGCTACATCCATTGCAGCTGTCAAAACACTTAGCTAGTGAAGGAATTTTTTAAAATGGTTCTTATCATCTTCCTTTCTCCACACTGTTTGAATCAAAACAACTTGCTTGGTTTGCTAAAAAAATCTGAAATGACCTTGTGACTTACCCTTCTCTACAATCACATATTCCCTTCTATACCGTAGTTTCCATTTCATATGTCTGATGAAGTGGGATTTTACCCACAAAAGCACATGCCATAAATGCATTTGTCAGTCCTTAAAAGTGCTGCAGCACACCTTGGGTTTTTTTGTTTGTTCATTCATTTTTAACTTTCATAATTATGTTTCCACTGAGTTTTGGAGTTTGTTGCAAATGCCCGCACAGAAGGGTAGTGACTGTTTACCTCTAACTAATGGCAGCATTTCCTAGCTTGAAGATCTCTTCTTATGTTCATCTAATAAACAGGTTTGTCAGTAGATAAAACTAAATTCCAAGTGACACACTTGAAATCTAAGTGCCATACCCAGAGTATATTTTCATTTCAGTGCATAAGGATTTATTCTTGGAGCTCCTATTATGTTTAAAGTGAGCTCCATACCTAAATCACTGGGTACCAAAAAGAAATAAGCACTCCGATGAAGACACTAAGGAGAAAAAAGCCCCTGGGAGGAACAGCTTCCTAAATAATCTTTTGAGGAATTTTCTGGGTGGTTTTCTTTGGAAACACAGGAAAGGGTCTGTAAGCTACAAAAGGTCTGTTGGATACAGCAGAAGCTGAATTTGATTTTGTTCTTTCTTTCAAGCATGCCTTTGAGGTTTGTAAATATACACTATGGTTTTAAGATTTTTTGAAATGGTTATACAGCAAATTTGAATGATTAACAATCCAAGCCATTTTCACATGTTATTTCTCTATTTTCAGCACAAGTAGTGTGTAAAGGGTGTTTAAAACTTTAATGAATCAAACTATATGAGTAAAGAGTGTTAATCATTTTAATTGCCCAGTAGCCTGAAATTAGATTTAACAGTCAGATAATGTATCTTTAAAGGCATACAACCCTGCTCTATAAAAAAAAAATCCTTCCAAACCAATTCTAATAATTTCTATTTATCTTTTATGACATTAACTGTTATACCAGTCTGCCGACAGACAGCCTTACGCTCACATTTAGTTTAAATGTGGTGCAGTATAGTTTTTCATTATCATTAACGTGCTCCTGGTGGGCAGAGTGCAATGCGGTGGCACTGGTCACACTTCATTGCTTTATCTCATATGACAAAGAGAGATGATGTGCTTCAGTCCAGGCCAGAAGATGAAAGCAAAAGGTGGCCATGGAAAACTCCCCCTGCTGCCTAGGAACAGCACAAGGGCTGCATCGTGTGGCTTGCTAACAGCACGAAGGGGCAGACAAATAGATTTTCCTCTATATTTATAACCAGCATCATTCTTCCTTTCAGGCCTTTCAGTGCAGGTAGCTGTTTTATATGAAATGAACAATCTTTATAGACGTACCAGAGCCATAACAAGGCTGATTTTCAGCGAGGCTGAGGTATATAACTCTTACAGAATTGTCAGGCTTCTTGCTCAACAAATCAAGCCTAACTTATGATGTTTGCAGTGTAATTTTTATTCCTGTTTGACTAGCCAACTACCCGGTGGTAATAGGATGTTAGAAAAGGGCAGTAGCAATGTTTGTACATGCCATGATTGATAGGCAAACTCTACATTTTTCATTTATATCTCCTGATTCCAAATCAGTTAAGTTTAGGAAAAATGAAACAAAATGGCAAGAAAAATGCTTGCAGATTGCAGCCCAGCACCCTCGTAGATCTGAGTTCAGCCCACATCTGCTAAGATTGTCTGGAAACATTAAGATATCTAAATGAAAATCAATACTATATGTGCCAGCATTTACTATCAAGAACAAGTACCAAGAGACCACAGCTAATCAGGCTTTCAGCTTGTACTTGAGCCATAGTCTGAACCCCAGGGGTGTCCTAATTGGCCCAGACTAATCATAGAAGAGTTAAATTTATTACCAGGAAAGACATCTTGTTTTTCTTACCAGTCATCATTCTGAAACCGAAAGCCTCACCTGTGTGGTAGCAGACATACAGTGATAGCCACCAGTCATGCAAGAACTGCTTCTCACCTGTCGAAAGTAAAGGAAAGACTAATTTACGGTCTTCCATAAAAACAGTCAGGCACATTTAAGCTTTTGGTGGCTATACAGAACTATCAAATCTTTCACATGGACTGCATATTTTCTCAACCTAAAAGCTCTCCATTTAACCCTCAGATATTAGAACATGAAAGGATTATATTTTAGAGCTAAAAGCTCCTATACACACTTTGATGCCCCCCACCAAATGTGAGAGAGCGTGTGTCGAAAAAAATACATTTCCAAAACAAATATTGTTAATTACAACATGATTTTACTTTATTTTCCTTTTTTCTATGTAAACAGAGAGTGATCATTCTTGGAACATTTGCCAAAACTAATACACTATGGCCGTTTACCTTAATAAGGTACAATGAAGTAGCTGTTGAGAATGTTATATTGAACTGAAAAATTCTCAGAGTATCTCCTGCGATACACCACACCATGCTGATGAACACCATAATGCATTAAGGGACTGGGATTCATAATATTTGCCTTTTGAATGCCAACTGTAAGCATATTTTATATTATTTTCAACAAATTAAACAAAATATGTGGAGTATTCATCATTTCTATTTGGGGCTTCAGCAATTTAATAATTCTGCATAGATTTAAAAAAAAACAGAAGAAGAAAAGTGATGTGTTAAACCTGGAAATTTAAAACTACAAATTTGCAAGTTTTCTTCAAAAGCACACAGGAGATGCACATCTACAGAAGTTTAACAATATTATGTAGAGTCTATGTCTTGTATTTTTAGATGTATTTTTAATGCATACTTCTTAAAACAAAACAAAGGCTGTCAAATATTATATTCTTTTCTCACCATTGTTAATGGTTTCCTAGCAGTGCTATCATGGCATGTGGTGATCAATGAAAGCTTGTTTCTCACATGCCATGATGTTTCCCTTGGATTCTCATCTCTCAATAGTGCATGCTGTGAAATTATGTCAGTTCTTTTACCTCTAAGGCACTTTCTTGTCCTCCATGATGTAAGCTACATCAGTCTTCATCTTTTCGTCATTGCTTCACCGCCCACTTCTTGTGGAATGAGGTTTTCTTCATCTTCCTCTCCATTCCTCAGTTCTGATACCTTTTATTGTGCTTGTCTGAGTGCGCTGTAAAGTGAACAATATAATAAACCAATATGAAAATGGTAATGAATTTCAGAAAAGCCTACACAAACCTGCAGGAGAAGGGCAGAAAGGGATCTGATCCAAAATTGCTCAGTTCCTTCAGGATGTTTCTAGTTTAGGTTATATTTTAAGGCCAAGTAACACATATAAATTAAAAAGGTATAGTTGAAAGAGAATACATCTATAAACAGGTGTCATTCCCACCCTGAGCCTAATGATAGGGTCCAAATGATAAAGTTGGGTTCACAATTAGGGTCCTTCTTTGGTTTGGCTTTCTTGGTGACCTTAACAGTGTATGCTATATTTGTTGGTTGCTGATTTTCCAAAATGGGACATTCTTAGTATTTTTCCCTACAAGAATACTGAAAAGGGGATATCTGAAATATGGCAACAAAGTACCCCAGAAAGAGTTCTAGAGGGCAAGGAATGCTATCAGGATCTAACTTATTTATGGATGTACTGTGATAATTCACTAGATCATTCAAAGACTTCTCAATATAGGGAAAAAAACTAGAGCTGATCAAGAATTTTCCAGTGGAACATTTGTCAGAAAATGCCAGTTCATCAAAATCAAAATGTTTTTCAGCATTATCATTTTCAGCAAACTTCCATGAAACACAGGCAGGTTTCCAATGGACCTGCCTAGCTTCCTGCCAGCTCACCTCACAGATTGCTGGGAGATTCTGGGCCTCCAGGATCTGCGGCTTTGGGCAAACTGCCATGAAACTGCCTTATGTGGCAGGAGGGGGTTTTCAGCTTCCCTCCCGTGAAACTCCAGCTGCTGCAGGACCTAAACTCGTAGTTCTGCAGCAATGAGAATGGCAGCCCTGAAAAGTGGGGCTTGAGACAAGTCCACAGTGAGGAGTTTGGCAACCCTGAGATCCTCAGCTAGAGCCAGGACTTCTAGGATCACTCCTATTGGTGGGGAACACCCTGACTCCAAGGGATTTCTAGGGCTGCCCCTGACATTTCAGAAGCAGTCAAGGGAGCCTCCTGAGTCGGTGACAGGGCATGAGGCATCCTCCAAGGTTAAGGCAGCTACCTACTCTCTTTCAGTTCAGAAATGGAAACATCTCTATTTTTCCAAAACAAAATATTTTTGAAATTCCATTTCTGTGGGGAATTTTGACATTTCTAGTTTTCATCCCAAAACATTTTCAAGATGTCAGAATCTATAATGGAATAGTAATTGTAAGTTTCAAGCAGTGCTACTTAAATCTCAATGGAGCAGTTGACTTTCAGATAGGTTGCCACTGTCCAGACCAACACTTCCCCAAATACCAATACATTTAGATTTTTATTCTCTGATCCTAAGGGAGGAAATAGTCTCTCCACGCCTATACTGTAAGGTATAACTAACAATGACAACCATTTGGGCAGATTTCTTCCAGCCTCAGGCTTCTGGACCATGGAGGTATCTTGCCATATGGGGAAAAAAAAAAAAGAAGGGTGTATCCACAAGATGTTCTAAAAGAGATGATCACTATTCAAAGTGTGATATTAGATATTCTGCAAAAGTCTGACTTCAACAGAGGGTCCAGCTGAACTGATTTCAAAAGAATTCACAGCTTAGACGCTCAAGTTTTTGGTGTTGAGAGGTGACTGAACCATGGGGAGACTGAGATCAAAGTATAGAAAAAGCAGCAGAGCTCTCATCTGAACTTGCAAAATAGCCTGTTAAAAATAATTGTGTAACGGGAAAAGGTTGGAAACATGATAAAACAGAGTAATAGTTCAGAGTATTTGATTTTTATGCTGCCCAAATAACTGATTCTAAATTCCAAGATAGGGAAGATAAATTCCAAGGTATGAACTTCCATCTATTCTTCTAGGAAAAAACACTACAGTGGAAGCTCTTTCGTTCTGTTGCAAGGCACTATAGAATTCCTGTGTGTCAGGAAGAAATAAAGGAAACAAAACTAACACCATTATTGTCTAACGTCCAGAACAGTGAAAATAATTCCCTGCAGATGGTGGTGGTTTCATCTAGAAAGAACTTTTTTAGAAATCCTTATCTTCCACAGACATGAGTATCATTACAAAAGTGAGGTGCAAACATCTCTCTTCACACTCACAGAAACAATCCGGATTGGGCAAAAACTGCTAGACTATTCCTAGACAAGTTCCACATATTCATGGCTTTTAAAGGTATATAGGTTCGGAGATACCAGTTCACCAGAGGCTCTTTAGAAAAAAATTCAAAGGCCAAATACACTTGACTCCCTCCAGATCCCTGGATAAAGAAATGGCAGGACTGGATTAACTACTATAGGCCTCTGGCTGGTGGCGTAACTACCACCATGGTAACATACCTAATGGTCTAATTACTTCTCCCAACTCTAGGCTTACATGATGTCATTGGCAACATCATTACATATATCCTGAAACAAGGAGCATAGGTCTGCTCCACAAGAAGCCCTTGCGTTTCCACTGGGGGCTCAGGTAAATATCTGGAATGAAGACACATTGCAGTTGATCACCTTCATGTGGTCAGGAGATTGGGGATCCAATAAACACCACAGCATTGCAGCTAGGGAGCGAGGAGGGAGGGAACAAGATTAGCTGCTGCTACTCTTCAAGCAGCCAGAGAGAAAGAGAGGCTGTGGCTGACTCTGCTTCAGTTAGGTTAGCCAGGATCTCAGTGCACTGCTGCCTGAACGTGTGTGGGCTGAGGTCTAAAAAAAGGAAGCCTCCATTCCAGTTGTGTGGTCTGGATGTACAGAGACCTCCCACCATCCCACGAAAGCAGGAAAAAGGTTGCTGCCACCACCCCAAGGTGCATGGATTTATGTGGCCAAGGGCCCTTTGCTTGGGAGACAAGGATGTGCGCATGCATGCATGTGCGTGCACATGTTTGCCAGACTGCCTTAGTCTCGCTCTAAAAGCAGCATTAATTTGACTTTAGCTTCCCTCCTGCAACATTTCAGGACATTCCTTGACTTAGGGTTTATTTTCTTTAGTTGCCATGCTCCCTTCCAACCAGCATATTTCTCCCTTCTTGTGCACTTTCCTTTCTTCCGTTGCAAATCCCTGTTACTCTTTGCACTAGCAATGCACACCAACAGAACATGTAAAACACTAATTCTCTTATTTTTCTGTGCTGCAAGACAAAGCATATGCTCAGTTTACTATCTTTTGTGGGTAATTTCATACTAGGTTCCAACGTGTGTTAAACAAAAGTTGGCAACGTTATTACCTCAGATGATGTGTAAATGACAATTTGATTTTTGCTTTAACTTTCCTATTCTGTACCCTTTTGCCCTGTATATGCCTAAAGCCCAATAAAAACACTTAAAAAAAATAAGCAACTGCAAGTATGTCATTTCAGTGAACAGTGCTTAAGTGCTTTAGAGATGGCCAAACTGACTCAGAAGCATAAACGATACAATCAATGGTCAAAATGGAATCTCAAGACGTCATTTAGATGAGGGGGAGTTGTTCACAATTTATGTCTTTTCTGCTACTTAGCACATCTGGCTGCACAGCAGATAAGACAGCACTGCAGAATGAATGCAGCACTGCAGTTTTTTTCTGCAACTAGAAAGGACGGGAACTTATACGAATGAAAGTTTAGATCTTTTAGAAAACAGCAATATCTGAAAATCCAATTCTGTTGATGGGGTCCCATTATCCATGCTTACGTCTGATAAGCACTGTTTACTCATTGAACCTTCTCTCTCTTTCAGTGTGTTGCTATGCCATCTACCTATTGGTCTCTATATCATGATATCAGATAATTATAAAGAGCTGGATTCTCCAACCCCTTAGTGCCACACAGGAAATAAAAAGGGGTCAGAAACTGGCTACAAATGGCCTATGGACTATCCCTCTGGCATAGGGAAACATCCTATATGTGTCAGCCTTGCTGCTGAAAGAATCACTGCTACGCTACGCCCTCCTGGCACAAGGAGGGTGGATCACAGACAGGAAGCGAGCATGAAAGAGCTCTGCTGCATCTGTCCTCCTTAGTGCCGGCTTGACTGAAGGACAGTGTACCAGAGGTAACTCTCAGAGCTGCCTCTCAGTAATTCTAGGTGGCAGGAGGGTTAGGGATGAGCAAAAAAATTAGGGAGCCAGAAAGAAGCCCCTCACACTTTCTCCTACAAGAGTCTGCCCTTGTATCATCCTAGTTAGTTCTTCTACTGAGACAGCTTAGCAGAATGTTTTCGATAACATGCAACAGGTTAGAAAAAACAAAATCCTTATAGATCAAATTCTACTCTTTTGACTCTCCACCTCCTCCTATATGTGCCCTCTCCATTTGGCCCATGTCATTCACTCTTACCTGTACTTTAGTATTATAACATTTGTTAATGCTGAAGCACATTTTTGGACATTTTTTAGCACTCAGTTTTTCTTATGTCTAATAACGCAGATGGATATTTCTTTTGATTTAGACCCGGAAAATCTTGGCATTACTCACTTGCCATTATCTTTTCAACATACTTTTATAATTAGCCCAATTCTGTCAAGTTCTTTGCTGAAAATGAATCTTACTGCTCCAATGTTGTCTCTCTTCTTTTGGCAGCAGAGGCTTTTGCTCCTCTCTCGCTCTGTGTTGAGTCCAATATATCTTCTCATTTTTCTCTCAATAACCTAAGAATTTTGAGTTGAGATAATACATTATGGGACACTTTGGCTAAAATCAGTGACTAAAAACAGCACAACAAATAAGGAGTCCTGTGGCACTTATAAAGACTAACAAAATTATTTATCACATGAGCTTTTGTGGAAGAAAATCCCACTTAGACACTATGAAGATGGGAAACTTAAAGAATGGGAGGAAAATAAATCCCTGCATTTATTTTCTTCCCATTCTGTAAGTTCCACATCTTCAAAGTACCTGATGAAGGGGGATTTTCTCCCACAAAAGCTCGTGTGATAAGTAAATGTTAGTGCCACAGGACTCCTTATGTTGCTGAACTAGTCTAACATGGCTACCCCTTTGGCACTTAAAAACAGCATCTTACCATTGACTGAGTGCTTTTTAGAGTCCATTAACCACATAGTTCTGGGTTCACTGGGAATGACGTTACAACTTAAGTTTGCAACTAGACAGACGACAGCTCCCAGAGAGTTCATCCAACCAACTAAAAGTGCATTTGCTTGTTTACTTTTAAAACTCTCTTATACCTACTCGAGTTCCTCCACTGACTTGCAAGAATAGTGAAAGGCACCCTAAGAAACTAAAATTTACAAAGTCAAATTAAACTCAATACTGAAAGAAGTGACAAGGAAAAGAGAAAGAGTAAGGTTACAATTTGCTCTCATGGACTAAAAATTCATATTTTTTCAGATTTAGATTTGCCTAACAAGAAATTTTTCTACAAGACTAAAAGGCAGCCTTGGACACTGAAGTCTTCCATTTAAACAACAAAAAGAGATGGCATAGGCAGCACTAGGACTTGCTGATTTCACATGACCTTGTCCAAAGGGAAAGCAAAAACTGCTGGAACTCTACTAACACTGACCGTAATTCCAGAGTCACCAGATATTTCTGCAAGGAGGATCTGAGGTGAAACAGAACGGCTTTGTCATTTAATGTGTCACTGTTAGTTTCCAGAGCTAACATTCCACTAAATTTAATTGTAAGAGTTTTAATCTGACATTTTCAGAGGAGGTATCTGAACACTTAGAAGGATGGTATAGCATCAGTTCATATTTGGAAGATTTTCTTAGCAAACACAGGAACAAAAAATGGATATTTTCAGAGGTCAAAATATAATTTGCAGGGCCGCAGAACCCTCCTAAATTTCCTGGTCCCTTTCATGCAGGTCCAGGTCCCCATCATATGGGCCTGGGCCCCCTTCACCTATCCCAGTTACGGCCCCCCAAATGCCTGCCTCCCACCACAGCTACTGCCCACAATATCCACTCCCCTGTCCCCAATATTCCCCCAGCCCCTAATACCTAACCCCAGGTCAGGTGCCCCACAATGGGGACAGGGTTGCCCCCAATGTGAGTTTCCTGCTCCCGAAGGGGAGTACGGTTGGGCCGCCCCAACGTTTACCAGCCGCCACGCTCCAGGGAGGTGAAGAATCACCCCCAACTCCCCTCCCTGAAGGCTGCACTTTGAGGTTTCTGCCTCTAGTGCAGCTTGTGCATGCACGGGTTGCCAGACTGGCTGACATGCCTCCCTGCTCTGCCCTGCCGTGTCCTGCCGGAAGGGCGTTCTGAGGCCTACTATTTTTAGGGGGCTCAGTATTCTGGGGCCCCTAAAAATAGAAAATGGAAGCAGAGCGTTGCATTCTGGGGCACTATTTTAAATGGTGGGCCTCGTAATGCAGCGTTCCAGCTCCATTTTCTATTTTAGGGGCCCCAGAACACTGGGCCCCATAAAAATAGTGGACCCTGGAATGCCATTCCGGTGTGTTCCCACCCACTTTAACCCCTGGGTATTTGCTTATGTATTTTATTCATTTACAGAAGCTTAAGCGTGGGACTTTGAATCCAATTAAAATTAAATCCTGCCTGACCATGATTTTGATCACTGACTTTTGTGGGGAAGAGTAAAGGTTAGTCCCCAAGTTCAGTCAGTCCTTGCTAACTGCTCTGAGGCTTCTAATCAGGAATCCAAATAATAGTGATCATTGTGATAGAATTATATATTCGCCATCCATGAAGAACAAATACAGGCTATCAACTCATTTCATACACTTTGCTGAATAATAAATAGACAATAATTATTTATCAAATGTGATCCACTGTTCTAAAAATGCAGTTTCACATTCCACTATCAATCTGCTAAATTTATATTTGAAGCATCTTTATATAAATACTACCAATGGTATTTTTAAAGTTTTCCATGGCATATGCTTTGACAATGAGATGCCATTTTATGTAATTTATTCCAATACACAGAATTTATCTTTTGCCTACTATGGGTCCAAATTAAGGCCTTTAAGTTTCCTCAAAACAGAGCCTTATCAGTTGACTTTACTGAGAACTGCAGGTGGTCATCCCTTTGGAAAATCAGGCCCTATATCTCTAAGATGCTATCCTCAGAATGCTTTGTTTCATTGAACTGAATTCCATTGTGCTGTACTCCTTATTTACAACATAATATCCTTAAGCTGAGTAAAAATGTGGATAAATTCTCCCTGTTCAAAATGTTTCCTGCAGCTCTACTTACAATATAATCTGCTTCTAATACACAAAACTACTAAAACCTTTCAAAGATCTCTTGCTTTCATTACAGTGTCCTTGACTGCATTCATCTCAGTTTAAAATACTGCAGTGCTAAACCAAACCAAAAATTCCTTTAGGAAAGACAGCTTAAATGACAAAATACTAGCACCTTTACCACAGATGAAATGTATACAACTGTATTGGACACAGCTTTTAAAACAGAGTTCAGTAAAGAACCACCTTTTATTAAGTCAGCTTTATAGGCAAGATCTGGATCCAATTTGGATTGTAATTAAGAAGTTGACAAGATGTACATTTTATGGCAGTTGGCATAGCTTCCCGCTTTGACTTTGAGCATTGGGTTGTGGGATTTGGGGGGGGGGGGAGGTTCGTTTTGTTTTTAATCATTGGTTAAGATACAGAAATTTAATCAATTAATGGAAATTTTTCTATCACATTTACAGAATTCATAATCTTAGCACTTTATGCATAGGCAGTGTACAACAGAATCCCATTTTTTTACAAAAATTGTGAGTTCTCTTAAACAGCAGCAGCACTTTTCACAATAGCTGTAGTCTTGATTTGAAATGATTTGGGATGATGTATTTATAAAATGGAGCTATACAGAAGTCATTGCATAATATACGGGTATTTTCTTTCATTGAAATGCTCCTCTTAGAAATACTTTATGAAAGCTTTAAAGTAACCTTCTACGTTACATTTTGATAAGGGAAAAAGAAAGAAAATTTTCACATTGTGGATTCAGTCAGGCGGAGGACATGACTTGTGTAATCCTAATAAATCAGAGCATTCCCGTGTGGCAGAAGCAACAGGGGAATAGTGTAAGAGCAGTGCTGCATGTTGACCTAAGCAAGAGCTTATCGAGAAATGATGTCCTCTTAAACAGACTCCTGTAGAGATGTTCTGCATTTCCTCTGACAAATTGTAAGTGCCCCTGACTGTAACATTCCTAACAAAATAGGGCTGATTTAGCAATGCACAAACTGCCCATTATCTTACTGCATAAAAAGGCCATTTAAAGCCAAGCCTTAGGACACTGGCCCATTGGAAAGAGTACATCTGAAAAATTACTCCCATCTGGTGCCACCAAAGCTGTTGAGTACCCTCGGGAAAATACCTCATTTATGAGACAGACAAATGTTCATTTTAATCGGTTAAAAATTCCCATTTTTCTTACATGACTTTGACAACATTTCAGCTCAAATATATTTAGTTTGTTTTTTTAAAAGCTGAGCTACCTGACATCTGATATTGCCATGGGTTTCAATTTTCAGCTACCATTGGTTTCTTTTGTTTCTCAGATCATAATATTGCGTCCAAGTGCAATTAAAAAGCACACCCCACTAAAACAATGCTCGAAAGATTAAACAATCTATTTTAGCAAACTGTTCCTGTCTGTAAACTTTGCATGCCAAGATTACAACCTGTCATCATCTTCCCAAGAGACAGAGTACCTTTTTAAAAAGTATCTCTAATGAGATCTACAAATCTATGTTCAAGACAGCTTACTTTATTGTGTTTATAAAGATAAAAATATTTTAAATAGGTTATGGCTCTTGGGACTGATAGAAACACAACGAGGGGTAAGGTCATTCTGAAATGTTAATAAAAGTTTTCATAAAATATGATTGCTCTCAAAGAGTAATGTTTGGGTGTAAAAAATAACTATAAAAGTATATTTTCTGCTGTGGTAAACACACAGTTTTTCTGCATCTAGTTGATTCTCAAAATTCTTCATTTAGTATATTGGTGGACATTTCCAGCTGTTTGACTACCCATCTGGGATTACATTACTATTAGTTGATGCAGCGTATTTTCCTGAGCTTCACCCATTATATTACAAGTTTCTTCGGAAGAGAAGCACACTACATTGCTTTGGCCATTATGCTAATACATTGCTGTTCATTTTAATGGTCAATCTGTCTGCCATGTAGTGACATCCACAAAAAGAGAATGTACAGTTATCCTAATCAGATAGGAGGGCATTCCGTTAAAAACCACAAAGAATGATGCCTTTTTTTTTCCCGATGGCATAGCTTCTTAGATAAGAAACTGCAGAAACCACAGGAAGAACTAGTGAAATCTAGAGGCTAAATCTTTACAAGTTAAAGCCACTTATATTCCTTTCATTTCCTATTCTCAAACTTCAGGTTTTATTGTTCAGTACTTTTATCCAACAAGCCCAAAGGATTGCATTTTTCTTAGCAGTGTTTCCTAGACTTCTCATCAAATGATGTGAATGAAATAACCTCTAGATATTGGAATGCAATTTTTAGGCATGGCACAAGAGACTATGCTGATTCACCCATTTACTATTTTATTATCCCAGTCTATGCCCACCTTTTTAAAAATATGAGACTGGGAGAATGCAGAAAAAAAAGGCAACAATGTAAGAAACTACATCACTTGTAAGTATCAACATCTCTACGTATACATAAATATATACATGGATGCACATTTTGTCCAGAGGATGATGTTTGTTTCTATTTAAAATTAGTTCCTAAAATGTTAAGATTTTTTTTAAAATTAATTTTATCTGAAAAATTTATTTCTTTCTAACTTTAAAACCTTATATTACAAACACTAAAGCCAATGGTTGTCAATAGTGTAAATGAGGACACAACATGGGCATTACAAATTGATAGTCTTGTCATGTTTTTGTATAGAAGGAAAGAAAAATGCTCAGAAACCACACAAGTTACTCAGTGTACAGAAACTCTAACTCACATTGAAAGAGTGAAAGCTATTAACCCATGGCTGGCAAAACATATGCTTTCCAAACAAACTGAAGAGTCATTAGAGTAACATCCATGGAACCAGGTGCATTGACCTCTAGTAAGCATCCCTGGTTGACTGCATGTATGCCTGCAGTTTTCCTCCATTCACAGTTCCCCTTGTCAGCTGCTGCGTTCGTCAGGCAGATGTTTGGTGACTTCATCCTCCGGCCAATTCAAACTCTGTCCATGAGCTAAGCAAACACACACACACACACACACACACACCCCTCATCTGGGGTACACAGTCCAAAATATCCCCAGTGTCCTACAGCCCTCCCTGGGCTCAGGCCCTTAAATTAGTCCAACAGACTCCTATCAGACTACCCTCTCAGGTGATGCATCTTTCTGTAGACCTCCCTGGACTCAGTCTTTAACCAGTCTAGTAGGGCCCAACATGGGACAACTGGTTCGTCCTGCTAGATTGCAAGGTTTCTATTCTAGTACCGAGGAATGCCCTGAGGGTTTCTTCCCTGGGGACTCCTCGCATCTTCCTGAGTGACTGAGTGAACCCATCCTTTCTTCTGATCCACTCCTCTTGGACTCAGTTTGCTAACCTCTGCTTTACATGCAGAAGGTCCTGGGTTCAAACCCCAGGGGATTGGACTAGATAATCTCAAGAGGTCCTTTCCAACCCTATGAGTCTATTCTATTCTATTCACTAGAACTCTCCACTGAGACAGTCCCAGTGCAGCCCTCTTCCCTAGAGTGTCACAGTTTTAATTCCCCTCCTTAGGGTGTAGCCACTTCCCCCAGCAGCTGCAGGAAATAGAGGTGTAGCTATGGTGGCCAAGTGGCATAGCTATGGGTGACTCTGGATAGGCCAAGGACCACCCACTTTGAAAGCAGGCCCACCCAAACATTGCTTCTGCGCCAAAGCTCTGCTTAAGTCTGGAGCATCAGATAGCTTTTGGCAGGAGCTTAAGCAGTCTTCCACAGGTCGTTACCTAAACTTCTTGCTTCTGGCCACATGACCAGAAGCAGGAAGTAGCCCTGGGTCACTAAAGTAAATCACAGACCCTGCCCGAAAAAGCACTTCTGGCTCCACCCTTGGCCACTGCTCAAGGTCACAACCTGCGGACCCTTTAAGTATAGCAGCCTCATGCTTCATCCATTTATTTACTGCTATTCTGTGTTTCCCTTGGCCACTTTCCTGTAGCCTTTTTTAGTTCAGTACCGGAAGCCAGTCAGAAGCTCATTTTTGCCTCCTCTGGTCCCTACCTGTAGCCACCTGTTTACTGCTAGGAGCCAGCCAGCCAGGAGCTATTCTCAGGTCTCCTTTGTTCCTGCTAGTCCTTCCAGTCCCAGTCACCAGCCAGGAGCACCTCTTGCTCCCACAATCCCTACCAGCAGATTGAGCTCACTCTGCCCTGCAGGTCGCTGTATACAAGTCTGCTGGGCTCTGCTTTGCCACTCCCTGCAGCCCTCATTGCTGATCTTTTGCACAGAATGTGGCAGGGCCATGAGGCACCTTGCAGGGGGTCCCAAAGCATAGGCCACTCCATCACACACAAAAATTTCAAGTGCAGGGCTCTCTTCAGAAACAACCGACAAAGAAAGTAAAGCCGAGTCAAAACAGCAAGATCCAGACGTCCATATCAGCAGCCTTTCCTCATGCAGCACTCATTTCAGTTTAGCTGCATCTGTCATTTGAGAGCAGCAGAAGTGTTGCTGCAACAGTTGGAAAATTACTCTAACTCAATACTCCTGTATTTCTCTTTAATAGTTGCTGAAGAAAACTTCTTAGTCTAAGTATCATTGGCATATTTTCTGCTTCCTGAGTCAGACTGGAGTCTATACACTTTCCACACAAATGTCCTTGTTTAAACTGAAGAACTGAGGAGAAGAAAATTTATTTTCAGCTTCCCTTCTCTCCAAATGTGTCTTGCCAACAGTCAATCATTGCTCCCTAACTGTCCATTCCCCATAGCTCAAATCTAGTGCTACTCACCCTGTGCATATCACTATAAAATGACTAGAGTATGCTCCTGTTTATCCAAAATCCCATTAGCCACATCTCCGCACTTTCAAATCTCTTCCTTGTCTTTCATCATGCAAAACATGAGAAACAGGTCCTCTGCAGCATGTATTATATGCTGAGGGACAAGGAAAGGGTTTGAAAAATAGAGCAGAGATCCCAGTCAGGACTGTAAGGAGGAGGACAAGACCCAGCACAGGCTGAAGTCATCCTGCCGCTGAATGGCTCTTGTGGTAATGCAGCCCCCTGGTCATTCCTGCAAGCACAAGATGCAGAGGGAGAGACGGGCGCAGAGCATGGACCCTTCCAGACAGGGTTGTGAGGAACAGAATGAGTCCTTAGCAACAGAGGAGGCCAAACTGCTGCTGAATGGCTCCTGCTCTCTTAATTATCTGAACTCCTGATAATCTGCATAAAATCCATGGCCTGTATGCTATTTGTATAATTGAGAGTATACAGTATTCTATTCCCAGACTCATTATGCCTGCATGCATTCTGCCAACTGCCCGCCTCACTTTGCCCTACTATAGCTCATACAGCTTTCCTGCCTAATGCTTATGGAAACAGAAGTTCAGACCTAGTCCCAACAGGAAATACATTATATCCCACATTTAGATACTTATAACTTTATCAAAATTCCTTTCAGGTGTAAACTTTTCTATAGTCAGTATCAGACTGTCAATCATTTTTAAAAAAAGGTTCTGAAACACCCTTTCAACTGTTTTTTGAGTTTTGTATGTGCAAAAATATATGCATGTTAATCAAACATTTTGCTCAGAGGTAGTTCAGTGACAGACAAATTAATAAAACGTGGATTGTTTTGTGGATCTCATTGAGATCTAAGAAACAACTCAAGTTTGAAGAAAATCAGTTCAGCAGTTTTCATTATTGACATTAAACATTTTTTCACATGCATATGTTATGATTTTATGTTAGACTCATTTTGTAACTGTAAATCTGAAGATGCAGAGCTTGAGAACAGTGGATCCACCTAATCAATATGTTGTTTTCAGTCTTTATGAAATTCATTATATGTTAAACATTATAAAAGTTTACCCAGAGATATAGATCAGTTGACATACATGTGTATTTTATACCAATTAACTTATGAAGATTTCTACAATTATAAAAGAAAAAGCTGGTTTTTTACAGATTGTATTCTATAAAATAAAAAGTATTAATGAAACATTCATTTGAAGAAAGGAATTATTCTAAATTAGTAAGGAAAATACCACTGGTTTCCTTTTTATTTTTAAAGTAAACAAGGAAATTCCATGAATAAAGTTATTAAGCTTAAGAAACCATGACCCTGAAAGTCAAGAAATATGGATCAACATACATATCTCCATGCTAAACCTAAGAGCCATAAAATTATCATAGAATTGTCCCCAAGTCTCAAATTTGTTAGTAAACTCTACATCAGGGGTCTCAAACACATGGCCCGCAGGCCGTATGCAGCCCCTAAGGGTATTTCCCGTGGCCCTCAATGACATTGTTACCACAAATATTTGCAATATAGTTTATGAAAAGGCTTCCATGATTCGGCCCTCAGGCTAATGTACTAGTCCTCATACGACCCTCTACAAGTCTTCATGCAGCCCTTGTGGTGATTTGAGTTTGAGACCCCTGCTCTACATGGTCATCATGCCTTCTCTTCCCAGCTAGGAAGCCATTTATTTGACCCATATATGCCCTTTTGTTTTAAACCCAGAATTATCATTACAACGTACTTGGATTACTGGACTGGGAAATTAGTCACCAAGTTCCTTCTTTGTGCCCTCCTACCATGGAAATTGTGTCCTATTGAAATAAACAATGCTTCAGAAAGAACTTATATTTTATTGGTCATGGTATTTTTCTTTTCCTTTTTGTAAATTCTTTTCTCCTAGAGGGCAACGAATTAAGCATTGTCGATGTTCCTGCAAATCAGGAAGTGTTTCCAACAGGAAATTAACTTTTAACAGAATTTAAATGCCATATTTCACTAGAAAAAAAAACTTTCCCCAGTACCTCACATGCATCACTATTCTCAAATCTACACTGTTCCATGCTCAGTCTGACACTATTATATGAATTCACAAAGATTACCTAACTTCTTCCATAGTTCAGAGAACTAGAGTATCACAAAGATCTCCTGAGAGTAAATACATCATACCATGGACTCACCAAACTTCTCTGAAGGAGACTAAATCTAAAACCTGCACTGACCTGTTCTTGATGCACCCAGTATTTTTGCAACATCTGAACTCTGCAGTCCCCACTGTGAATCTTCCCAGAGGCAATTAAATAACCTGAGAAGGTGGGGACACAATCTAAATATCACTTAGCGTAAATCTCCCTTGTACTGTCCTATAAACTAGCAGAACTATTGTTGTCATAACCAGGTATATTCCTCATGTCACCCCTCATTCAATCAGACAAGCCTTGAATGCCCATTTTTATGCTTTCCCCCCCACAAACATCTTAACTCTATTTCAGGATGCCTTCTAGCTATGGAGTGTCCTTTGCAGTAGGTGAGTAGTAAATCTGGGTTTCCAAGAAAACTTAGGCCAAATTAGATGAATTTCTATGGTTCAGGTTTACAGCAGTGATGGAAATTCAGAGGCAAAAAATCAAAGGAGAGGCGACATTTCCTCTCCTTACCCCCAAGTTAGCGAATTAAACTATGCCATCTACTAACTCCACAAATGTTACCTCACAAGCTCTAACATCTTATCAATATGATCATCTACCTATAATTACTCATTTCAATAAAAGCATTTCCTCAAGATGTTGATGTGTTGTCTTCTCTTTTAAAATCATGCTTCAGATTTGGTAAGGACATTGGCATGAGGGGGCGAAAGAGCCAAGCAGACCTGAAGGGTCATCAGCAGAGCCTATGGGTCACCAGGATAACAAAAACTAGAGCCAACTATTGATGAGAAGTTATAAATTCAGCCATGGGAAAGCTGAGTCGGTCAGTATAACGATGCTCACAAGCACAGCCATATAAGGTCTTACAGACACGGACATGGTCACAACTAGAGATAGAAGAGTTCACAGAGCTCCACCAAGCCTAAATGAAGGTGCCTCTTGGCTTCCCATTGGATAATTTTGGCTGCTAGCTCTCAGTCCCCTCCTTAAGCCTCTGAGCTGTATGCTAGCTCAAAGTTAAATGAGTGAAATAGAGCAGTGTGGTGGCAAAATGTGCTACTACCCTGTTGCCAAAGGATTCAGAGCCACACATATATAAAACCACACTGCACCTGTGAACAGCCCCACAGTAGTTGAGGTACACAGGTGCATTCCCCTAGCAAGAGCTCCTGGATGATTTGTTCCCAAGTCAGTTATTATGTCTTTAGGTGCAGAGGTGCTGAGAGGAAATGGTGTGGTCTGTGATGCAGCTTGTGCTTGCTCAATTCTTTTGGTCAGTGTGCGTTAGTGGCCCAGCCATGTGATTGCACCTCCTCATGGTCAGGTCCCCCGTCCTTTACAGGAAGTCAGTTCTACCCATGGTGCTGGCTTGAGGCAGTTTTTGCACTCAGGGAGTACAAAGACCAAGACTGTCTAGAAGTGATGCAAAGAAAGAGGGGGGAAAGCTGCTCACATACTCGTATAGATGCATTACTGACAATCTAGTCGTTTATTCTTCCATCAATAGGTTGTATAAAAAGTTACTTTGCATGATCTTTTTACTGTTTGAAAAGTAGTAGAAAATGACAAACAGACCATATTATTCACAGATCTGTCTATAGAGTACTGTGCACAGCTGTGGAGGCAATGGGGAGAGATACTTTGCATCCTATTCCCATATACCTCAACTGCCTCTGAACCAGTATGTGCTATAGCTTAAAGAAGCTTCAGGTCTGCTCCATTTTACACCAGTCACCAACAACCCCAGAAGGCTGTTGGTGCAGCAGAATATTGGTAGGAGATACCCTATTTCTCCTGGACATCAGACCAGAATCAGAGAAATAAAGAAAGCCTGTCCTTCAGCTGGATCCACTGGATTTAGTGCAACTGAGCAGACAGTGCAAAGCTGCCCTAAAAGACAAAAGAAAGACTCTACGTGTATTTTTTTTAAAACTGCCAATTAGCAATTATTTAAATGCTAAAAAGGAATTTTATGTTCTAGAAGAAAATGACATATTGGTATGTGAGATGGAACTTAGTTTATTGAATGTTCAGCCAGAGGACTTATAAACTGAAGAGCAGATGAAGTAAAGTTACTTTACATGTTGCGGGTAATTAATAAACTAATAGGATTTATTGACTGAAATAGATCCACATAAGTGTCTGGTGTCTTGCTTATCCAATATTTACCAGTAAAGGCTAAATAAAGAAAAGTTACATACTAATTTTGCTAGGGTGAGAGAACAGCTGTGTGATATTCTAGTTTATAAAAGAGGCCAAGAAAGTGTATTTGTTGTGGAATGAATCAGTTCAAATTAGTATTTATTGTTTTTTTTCCAATTCATGGCACAAATCCATGTGATTTAATAAACATAAATAAATAGCTTGTAAGAATAACAAAAGGGGGTTATGCTCCAAGCCTGTAGCATGTAGATTGCCAGTAGCATTGAGATAACAACCATTTCAGTAAAAGAAAGGTAAGTTAGGACCCAATGCAACTACAATATAAACTGTTCAAAGAAACCTTCCTCTAAAACAGTAACACTCAGCACCTAGGGAAGTGTCATCCGCTTTTGAAAAAACAATTGGCTGTCCAATAACACCACATTTTAATTTGTAATATTTAAAATGGTAATAAGGAAGGTGTTTTGTCTGAATTTCCATTTCTTTCAGGGCCTAATTATGAAAGACAGGAAAAAAATGTGCTATGCTCTCTCTTTCACATCTCATTACATGTATTCAGCTTTATTACTAATTCTTTGTTAATATAATTTTCACCCTGGGAACTACAATTTTGTCTAGTTACCCTGGTACATGAAATCCTTAAAGCAGGAAGTCCTTGATCACCATATCATAGTTATCACGGTATTTTAAAATGACACTCACCATATTGTTAGAAGTAGGTTCTATCAGTTGGCACTCTCTCTCTCTCTCAGGTGCCTTAAATAAGTTTTACTTAGCATGGTGGCCTAGCGAGAAAAGGAACAGAAAGTGAATTAAAATGGTACATTGGTATGTAAGCCATCTTTTCCCACCACAGAGACTGCTGCCGTCATTTTTAAATTAGCAGCATGGCAAATTAAATGATATGATAATGTTCCTTAATCCCTGCTCTCTTACCTTTGCCACTTGTTAGTGATGGAAACCAAAGTGTTTGTGGTCTCACCTGCAGTTAGTTTATACAAGTTCAGTAAACAGGTCCCTTAAGGAGTGAAACAGGAAAACTGTAGCAAATGTGCACACACTCACAATGAAATACCAGCCCACAGGACAAGCTCTCTAATCCCACCAATGATGTTCCAAATCCATGATGGCTACCAGCCGACAATACCCACAGACCTCAATCCATTTTTATTGTATTCAGGCTGCAGTGTTATATTTCCTGCCTCCCCTTAGCACCACACATACAGTGTACTTGAAAACAAAAATCTATAATATTGATCCCACAATGTCACCACAATTATTCTTTTGAAACAGCCATTGAAAACAAATTACATCTGCACTGCCTTTTCATCCGATTGCTCTGGGTGAGCAATGCTCACTGTAGCCTCTAGCGTTTTCGGTGTTAGCACTGTGTCACTAAAGACAGCACAGGAAAACATCAAGGGAAAAAACCACCAGCAAGATACTTAAGGGAAGAAAAAAAGCTGTCAAATTAACCAGATCGTGAAAAGTCCCTTTAACCTAATGCAACATTTAAATCTGTTAGTTTTCTGTATGTAAATCAAGATGATATCAGGACTGTACAGTAGCCAGTTTTCAGTGTATGGCTGGTGTTTTCCTGCTCAGTAAACCAAATAGACTTGCTAGACTAATTAAATTGACAAAGATTCAACTAGAGTCTCATTTTCAGGTAGTCGCTTTAATACCTTATGATGACAAAAAGTATTATTTGAAGCAACATGATTTTAACCTCATGTAACATAATTCTATTGACAAACTGTAGGACTTTCTTGACAAGGGAGAAGTGATTAACACAGAAGTGATGACTGCAAAACAAACCTACCCATTCAGATTATAATACAGATATGACTACGCACTGAGGGAATTGGTCCACTGGAAGGAGAGCCCTTTGCACGCAAATAAAGAAGTGTACAGAAAATGAAAAACCCACCCATTTTAAATCCAGCATTATTCAATATAATTTTATTATTTTTGTCCCATTAAGTTTCCCTTAAAATAAGACTCATTACATCATTGAAATTAGAGTGACCCTCATAGCCTACACAAACCAAAAGGATTCTATGGAGAAAATGCTGTCTGCAAGTGCTAACTTTTGTGTGCTTGTTAACAGGCTCATGTAAGTCTGGTCAGCAATCAGATTTTCTGCCACCCTAGTGGTTGGCCAAGGAAAAATTCTTTTGTTAAGCTTTGACCACACAAGTCACAGTGGTGGGCTCCTGCAGCAGGGAAACGATAACTTTGGAGTATTAAGAAAACCAATAGCCTTGTTGACATGAACATGAGAGCCTAACCCCTGAAGCCTCCTGATATGAAGCATTGATTTTTCTGTCTCGGTACAGTTCTAAAGCCATTCATTCTGTATGGTCAGGACTCACAGGGCCAGAGAAAAAAAATCTCTTCTTTCCACGTTTCCCTCCAGGCAAAGTCGAGGAATAAATTCTACATTTTGAGAGATGATTTGTTCAAGCCATGTTTAGTAGAAGCTTATTGCATAAAAAAACATTTTGTTTCCTTGACCTCTGCAACCTGTGACCACTCATTCTTTTGTGCACCCCTTCACATGATAATAACAGGGGAAAGCGCCTACAGAAAGCACCACCAGTTACTTGTTATTCTCCAAATAATATCACCAAGCTTACTTATTATTCCTCAAATAATACTGTCATGTTCACTTGTCATTCCTCAACTACTACTGCCAACTGACTTGTTATTTCTCAAACGCTTCCATGCCTACTCGTTATTCCGCCTCATGTAATTACTACATTCGTTACTTGTTATTCCTTCTCATATACTACCACTGGGCTTTACTTGGTTATTGCTCATGTACTATTGATACGCCTCTTTGCTATTTCTCTTCTGCCATTCTTATGACATTTTGTTCCCCATTTGGAAAAAAGGCAATAACACTAATAAATACATATAAGAACTACCAAATACATTAACTCCTACTTTCCTGTTTACCCCCATTATGTTTATTTAGAGGCTGCATTAAATTCACACCAAATACCAGTTTTTGTTGAGGAGCCTATAGTTGCACAGACACAAGTGAAAGAAATATGTGCCATCTTCTCTAAAAAGTGGAATGAATAACAAAAAGTCACAAGATTTCTCACCCCTACAAGTGTCCCAAATGTGATACAGCATGTAATACTGATGGTATGCCTAATAAGGTTTTGCTGTTCAACTCTTGTTTTCGGAACAAAACTGCAGCATTTGACAGTAGAGGCCAGCTTTACATATAACTTATATTTGGAGCCCAACTTGCTCTGTTTTTCTGCAGACTATCATATAACACCATTGTTTAATGCATATAAATATTAAAATGTAGTAATCTAGAATCTTTTGCAAGAAAGGCATAAAATATCAAGAATTTGAGGCTTACACATATCTTATATGTCTACTTATATACACACACATGTATACATACTAAAAAACGCAACTGAATACGTCTATATCTATACACCTACAGTACATTATACACTACATGAATGTGATCATTTTAATATGTATACAAATATATATCTATATACACACATGATTCATTGTAAGCTATCTCCAAGATTACTACTCAGGAAGTATGTTTATATTATGTTACAGTGTGAATGTGTTTGTATGTTTATTATTAAAATACTTACTGTTCTGCCTTTTGAAGTAGATGGACAAATGATTTAAGAGTGGAAATAGACTAGAAACAAAATTAATGCAAATAATGTGTTGATTTTTTTTTAGCTTGATTAGCCAAGCCAATGGAAAATTCTAGAAAACGTATACAATTATTTTAACTGTCATAGACTGGCAATTGTAATTGACATGATTTGTACGAGATGCAGTGTAATAACTGAATATATTAAAAAAAAATCTCATGGCTTGATTACCAGGAGAACATTACTAGTGCCACAATATTATTAACAACACAATTATCATGGCATCCCTAGGACACGCTCTTAGCACTTCAATGCATTAGCGAACCTTTGCTAACGAAGAAAAAATTAAAGTACAGCAAATTTCAAAGCACCAGTTGTACCCAATATCATTAAAAATTTATAAAACTTCCCCTGAACATGACAAGTGTTTGGTTTAAATGAAGATCAGCCATAAGGAAGGAGCAGAAATCTTGTTATTCTTTGTCTCTTTCTCTCCCTTTCTCTCAGACCTCCCCCAACCACCACCACCTCAATCCAGCTGAAATATGTAACCATTACAGAGTGACAGTTTGACACACAATGACCTGTCAGAACATTCATCTCTCAATGTTTTATTTTAGTGAGGAGCCAAACTGCAGAAAAAATAAGCAAGTTGTTTCAAGGCTTGGAATGAGATCAAACATTTCTGGCATCCCCACTTACCAGACCTTTGATTTACAATGGATCTGTCAGAGGCTGATTAGACAGTGTGTGTTTAAAAACCTATAGATGTTCCACAATTGCACAAGCTCTCTCCTTCCCTTAAGAGAGAGCATTTTTGCCCTTTGTTTGAATGAAATGAATAAGCTAGGTTACACTGAAGAAACTTACACCTTGTAAGTGGCAGGAACAGCATGTAAAAAATGTAGCCAGCTACAATTAAATCTCTTAGTAATGATGATTCAATTTCACTGAAAAAGGAAGGTTGCATCTATATTCTTTAGGACACTTTCTAGTATCTTTTTCCACAGGGCCTAAAGTTATAACAGCCTGCAGAAAAGAATGCATCTAACAGCTGCTGCAAGGCAACATGCAACTTAAAAAATTAGTCAAACAAATAAAAGTGCATGTATTAAATTATTGTTATGGTAATACAATTTTTTGCTCATAACTGCAACTAAGGAAAAAGTCTAAAAATATTTTGTTTCTATTTGTACCTTAGAACAGTTGCAGAAAGAGAGCAGCAGGATTTGTGCCTGACATTAGAATGTGCAATTCCTTAATACTGTATTGTGGCATATGGTTCATTGCAGCAAATTATGAATACATGTGTTTGGAGAGCTTCGGTAGTAAATTTGGGCTTTGTACTTCCATAACAATGCAATCTGACAAATGTAATTTATGTAATATTAAGTTAATACAGTATTATGAAATTAGCTTACTGTAGTGTAGCTGTAATTTTAATGTGAAAGACAATACGATGAAACTAAAACAAAATCAGCATTAGCCTTTCATGAAAGGTAAAACAAATCTTATAAAAAGTCTTCTCGGTAATTTATTAGAATACAGTGTTTATGACTACTGGTATATTATGACATGGCAACCTTTTATATACAGTGCAAGATTCAGAATGCTGTTCAGAATCTCCTCAGTCCTCTCTCAAACAAAGCCATCACTGAACTGAGCAGGACCTTTGCCTGAATAAGGACTAAACCATGACTCAGCTATCTAATCCCATATTGCTATCCTCTATTATTATCATGGGCACAATGCTAGAGCTGTTCCATGGGGCAGACTTCCATCAAAGTCAACAGGATTTGCAAAACTACAGGATTACAGACTACTATACTGTATATGAAATCACACAGGATATTCAAATCTGCCTTTTTTTCCTGACAGCTGCGCCTTCTGGTTTACTTCAGCTCATTCATTTGTCCAAATATAAAGAGAGAAACCGATGAAAATTTTACAATGTGCACCTCTAAACTGCTGGGGAACTTTGAAGTTTGAGACCAATGTGATACACACTTCAGAAGAGGAGGACATGAGGCTAGTCATCCATGAGAGAGAGAGAGTATGTGTGTGTGTGTGTTTGTGTGTAGTGAGATAATCACAGAAGAACTGAAGAGATACACAAGGACCAAACTCTACCCCTTTGAGGGATACAAAGCATAAAAAAATTATTGCAGCCTCCCACCATGTGAAGTGAACAAAGGAACTTGTATCAAACCTGCCCTTGAAAAAAATAAATAAGGAAGATTTTTAAATGTGGATCTGCCTATCTACGAAATTTCTAGGACTCACATGAGCATTGTGGGGATCAACAATCAATGTCTGGCAACAGGAGCGGGGAGGGCTTGAAGCTAGCATAACTGAGTCACATATTCACTCCATAGTTTAACAAAAACTTAGTCCTCTGTCTATGTCCAGACCTAAACATGTTTTTCTTGAAATGTGCTTCATTCTGGCTTCAAAATGTATGGCTCCCTATTTATTTTGTTAGCAACAACCTACAAAGTTTGGAAATGTTTTCATTTTTCTGAAGCACAATTTTCTATATCATGAAAGGTTTGGGGCTCAGTAATTATTCTGGAGTAGTACATGCAGCCCAGATAATATGAAACTGGAATATTTGATGGTTACTATCATCTAGAAGATGGGTCAAGTAACACAGAAGAATCTAGAATACCTGCAACTGAATTCCATGCCTCAGACAATGACATGCTAGAAATGAGAAAGCATGGCCTGTCTTTTATACAACGGATGGACAAGGCACAGGATACCAAATGGGGCTTCCATTCTGCTCTCACATACATAACATCCAGAAACGAACATTTTAAGCTTATATTGGCAACTACATTTGAATTAGTAAGAGTTAAATGAACAAATTATGAAATAATAAATGCAATCAATGTTAAAATGGAGGTTTTACATAAAGCATGTGTGTGAATATCACACACATACATATAAACCCAAATATAAACACACACATACCCCTTTTCATAAAATAAAAAATTCTATTGCCACTCACAGTGTCTAACATCTATCTGCAATCTGAATGTATCATTTTGCATACGAAAATATGACAGAGCTATTAGATATGCACATACACCTATATCACATGTATTGCTGCAGATCTGCAATCCCTCAAGGATTAAAGTTACTCTTCCTGAGGGCTGCTTATTCACCTCTGCAGAGACACTGCCAGGATGCATGTATTTGAGACTGAAATTGGCCCTCATTATCTGTTCTTTGCTAAACATGGTAGACACACTGATGGAGAAAACAGGGGGATCATTAATTGAGACTCCAGTATAGTATTTTAAGAGTATTGACTTAGTTTCATAAGCATTGTGAATTAGAGAGATTTAAAAATACCTACCTTACCAAAAAGGGTATTTGATTGGAGAGAAAGGAAATAGGTACGACTGTAGCCTGTCTAAATCAGACAGGAGTTGGGCCCTGGGATGAGAGGAAGAGCACTAAAGTAGAGAACTCAAGTGGCACCCAGCATTTCCATTTGGGGCTGCAGAGCAGGTCCCGTGTAACTGCAGAGGGTGAGTGCCAAATACCTGTGCTCCAATGATCCCACATGAAAGGCCACATGTATCGTAATTCCTCTTCTCCTCTTCTCCAATCTCCTTCTACAGGGAGGCATGCTGGCACTCAGAGCCATTTCACCAGGTCTTATGCCTATACATCCCTCTCCATTTGGTTTTATGGGGATAATTGGTTTCCTGCTTGGCAGGGTGTCCTGTGTGCTTTGAATTAGTTGACCAATAATTTGGGGTCAGGACAAAATTTTCCCAGGCTGTAGATTAATCTGGTCAGCCTGGTGTGTTTGGTTATTTTTTTCCCCAGCTTCCCCAAAGCACTGGGAAGCCTGGTCTTCTTTAGGATATTTTTAGATTTTTGGCTCCCACGTATGATTTAGTGAGTGTGCCACATCAGTTTCAGGAACAGACAAAAGGTTCCTTTTGATGAGGAGAGATACAATTAAGAGTAGCCAGTCTTTTTTGTACTGGGACTTCAGGGAAGGTCATATCATTGGATCAGTTACTGGAGGGAATTTGATTGGTTTCAGATCGTGTTTATATAAATCACGTTCTAGCACTATTAAACCCTTTTGGCCTGTCATCAGTAATCAGCTAGCCCACCAGATAGATTTCCTCATGTTCGGGATATCTGCATGTACAATACAAAAGCATTTCTTCTTCTTCTCCTTTGTAAATTTGATTACAAGAAGTATCCTAGCCTTCTTACATCTGTCATCAATAACACACCTTCTATGAACTACCATCATTAATCACTCTGTCTGGCTACTTATACCATGCCCATGAAAACAGCAAAAGTAAGCATAACCAGTTGAAAAGACTGACCATTGCATAGAGGTGGATATAAATTTTACCCAAATTATCTTATGAAGTGACACTGCTTTACCTATTATTTCAAAGACTGAAACCAAAATCAATAGATGATATGCCCTGGACCAAAAGGAAAGATACAAATATTTGGTTGGCTTACAGATGTTCCAAAGAACATGTCCTCCTTATTCTCCCCTTATTTTACCAATTAAATATAAACAAATTCCTATGCATTTTGCCTCTGAGTGAATTACTTTTCATTTTTAGAGTGGTTTTCCATCACCATGAACCTTTTCCTTTCCCTTATGCACCAGCAAACATACTGATACAATTTAAAGGTCATGTTCTTTTCAAACTGACAGGGCCCTCCAAAATTTTGACGAGAGTCCCTCCAAGAATCATACCATACAAACGGAAAGGAATTAAGGAAAGCATTACTTGATGGAAGCTCAATCATGTGAACTGATTAGAAAATGTAACCATGGAGAGAAGCGATTCAAAGTGTGACGGACAACCTTTCAAAGAAAGGAGATGTCAGGTTCATAATAATAAGCAAGTACCTGACATGAAGGGAGGAGGGTGAAAGCAGAGGGTCAATAAAGACATAATTGCCTTCAAATACAGAAAAAAATTGCTTTTTTCTTTTTCAAAGCTTCAGATAAATGTTTTAAATGATCACATCATTTCATCTTGAGCACCAAAGTTAGGCAAAAGTTTAGCCAAAAATACCTAAAAATTTCTTAGCATTACAAATGGCTTAGCATGCTCTGTCTTACACTAGTAAAAAGATATCCTGAAGTTCAAAGTGAAAACATATAGATTTTGTGTATTCAACATTAGATTGGTACGTATTGGTTGCCTTTACCAATTAAAACATTGCTTAAAAAGGTAAGGCCTTTTTTTGGAACAATAGTTTCTTTCATGTGCCTAAGAGAAAAGGTGAAGGCAGAAATGTAAATTTATTGATCCATTTCACAGAGGACACTCCCCAGGAAACAGATCAATCTTACGGTATCCTTTTGAAGCATTATTGCTATTAGACTATTTTGCCTTAAATTATTTTTGGTCACTGTCCTCTCTTCCTGAAGGTTTAATCTCAGAATGAATAAAAGAGAAAAGAATGTTTAAAGCAACTTGTTTGCTAATAAGACAAAACACAAAGACCTGGATTATGGTAAAGACATTGGGGAATAGTAAGAGCAGTTGTAGGCAATAGCGATAAGCAGCCTTTTAGAGAGAAGAGGTTTAGATAAACTGTAAGAACAGGGGAGGGGAAAGGATAATCAAATACATACCATACACAGGTTAACTTATTTGGATCATTCTTTCCCAGGAGCAGAAATTTCACTTATCTTCCTTCCAGTTGTTTATTTTTCTTTTTCAATTCAATAATTCTTGATCTTTCTCGGTCACTAGTTACTTAAATTTAAACACATGCAAGTAGTACCAAGCCATGAGCGTGCCAAGAACTTTATACTATAGCAACATTCTTCAGGTATTGTTCCTAAGAGTATCCTTAGGATACAGTAAGTCTCCTTTTGAATAAAACACACATACAAAACATAAAATAAATCTTAACATAGATTTATATACCACATTGCTTCTCCACAGGTATCTGAAGTCAGCAGGTATTCCTTTCTGCAAAGCAGTTTCAGCAACTCATGGAGCCTTTCACCTGGAGGTCAACAATTCATATCCAACCTAGTATGGTACCAGATGAGGACTCTTAGATCTACACTGAGATTCTTACATCGAATTAACTTAAATTGAGCTAATTAAATCGGACTAATAATCATTAAATTTAATTAAGTTAAATCAAATTAACATGGCTCCACTAGAAAGCCTAAATGAACTAGTATGTCCATGGACAGGACTTGCTAGTTCGATTTAGGAGATGGGCACCATGGGAGGTGTGGCAACATGGCCCCCAAGAAAGGCCATGCCCCTACCCAATATATAGAAAAAGGAAGGCACCCTTGGAGGAAGAAGGGCAAAAGGTGTTGATTCAAACTAATGATTAGTTTGAATTAACACAGCTTCACTGAGTTAAATCTAAAAAGTTTGATTTAGCCATCATTTCAAATTTAAGGGAGGTTTTATTATTTCAAAATGACCTTTCTTTATTTTGAATTGAGGGGGGTCCTTATTTCAAACTAAGGAAAGCGAGTGTAGCCATGCGATACTTTAAATTGAATTAATCATCATTAATTGGATTTAAAATGTACATCTAGACATAGCTTTAGGGCGTTTATGTAAAACAAATGGGAGGCTCTTAACTCAAGCTCTGACTGGACAGATGTCCACATCACTGAAACAGTCATCAAATATGGCACCGTTACAAATTTCTCCTCCATTTGCCATGCCTATTCTGTGCTTGCCCATATTTTGCTCTAACAAACAAACAAGGGTACTTCCCATTCCTACAAACTACAGCCAGTCTAGGAAGGAAACAAGAGCTTTACTATACTGAGGATCTCTTTCAAATGCTTTGCCAGGCAAATGAGGTCAGACAGCTCTGTCCATGCCAGACATATTGTCTTTAGGGTATCATCTCTTCAAGAGATGCTCTAAGAGGACATACCCTTAAACATGCCAACAAAGAGAATGATAATGATAGAATTTAACAACATTTTTATGAGGCAAAAATCATAGAGCTGAGGAAATATGAAATAAAGTGGGATTCTACAGTAACTGGATTTCTGAAATGATCTAGTAGATGTTGTTTATGCTTTGGAAAGCTTTTGTTATACAGAAAGATAAAAGATAAACTTAAGACTTGCAGACACCCTAACTAGAGATCTTAACCAGACCCTTTTTCTCTGGATTTGACAGCTTCCCCACACAGCATGCATGTGTGCGAGCAAGAGAACAATCTTTGTTCTCCCCCCCGCCTACTCATCTTTGTTGGGAGGACTGATAA
The DNA here is from genome assembly GCA_007922195.1 of Podocnemis expansa. NCBI lineage: Eukaryota > Metazoa > Chordata > Testudines > Podocnemididae > Podocnemis > Podocnemis expansa. Next base: position 4,447,175 of record ML682028.1, read on the forward strand.
ATAAGATTGTATGGATCCCTGAATGCCCACCCTGATGTGGCAATTTAAAATACTTCTGTCAAGGACTTTAACATTCCTTCCCATGTGCTTGGAAACTGTATGACTGATAAACAATCAGGGAGTCTGGTGGCCCTTTTAGAGGCTAACATATTTATTGCATGAGTTTTTGTGGGAGAAAATCCCACTTCATCAGACGCTTGACGATGGGAAACTCACAGAATGGGAGTAAAACAAATGCATGGGAGTACAAGTCAAAGAATCGGGTCAGACTGTCACAGTAAATCAAAGCAGGATTCAAACAGTGTTAGGATTCAAGCAGTGGAGTACAGCAATTAGCAGGCAGGGACAGGGAGGAAGGAAAGCAAAACCTGTTATAACAGGAAAAGAATGAAATTACGTGTTATAATGAAAAAAGTATGACTGATAAAGCACAAAAGACAATCAACTGGCTTAAATGAGATCAAGATTCTTCGCTTCACAGTCTGGGCACAAATGGCCAGCAGTGTATTGACCCAGAGTAAGGGAATGGCAGAAAGCCGTCATAGCCACAACTGGCAACAAGCATCTGCCTGCACGTGCAAAGTAAGTGGTGTGTTGGAGAAGGGAAGATGTGGGAGGGGAATGAAAAGGAACAGAAGGAGGTGTAGTACTACAACTCTCCTCCACAGGCACAGGGTTCATTAAGGACAGTCTGTCAGAAGCTTAATCTAGAAGACCCAGCATCACTTCAGGAGAGTATCTGGCTCAGAGATTTTCACGTACTCCTATTTTAAAAGCACTCTCCAAATAGTTAATTACAAATCCATCCTTTCCTGAACTCAAAGGACCTTCCATCTGTTCATTTCTTATATGATAAAATATTAAAAGTAAATGAAAAAATGCAAGGAAAATCACGTCATAGAATACTTGCTGGCACTCTCATTAGCAAGGCTAAGGACTGACTCATGGAAACTCTGCTAATTTCTTATCCTTCAGAGTTCAGGTTCCTGCTCACTGCTATAGCACTGCTAGAAAGTTTAGTGTAGGCAGGAGCCCTTTTACACCACAGAACATGGGATATGGATTTTTAACCTTTTCCTAAAAAGAGGTAAGGTGGACTTCAATGCCACATTTCTGGATGTTCATGGTAGTCCTCACCTCCTGGAAAGAATGTTTCAGAACACAAGCCCATTTCCAATACACACAGTATCACAGTCTGTCTTGAAAAGATTTATCTTTAGTGCAAAATGAAGGAGGATAGAGCCAGGTGGCCACTCCTTGGAGACAGAGAATGAGAAGGGCACAAGGCAAAGGGGAGGCCAACAGTTGTGGAAAGTGGGGATAAAAGGAAAAATCTTGGCTACAAAACCACATGAATTGAACTCATCAATGTATCTGCCTGAAATTGATGTGAATCAAACTTTTAGGTTTTTGCTCAGCACAAGTAAAAAATAATTTTGAGAAGACTACCCTTATGAACTGTTACTTCATCAGGCAAACCCACTGGTTATATTTTGTTATTCTTATTCTCTCTACTATACAGCTGCTAGGAAAGAAGCTACATTGAGAATTGAATCTCTTCTAAATAGTTAACAAGACACATTCCTTTTGGTTCATGTCTAGTATTATGAGAGTTTCTGTCTTATGTCACTATTTCTGACATACACTGGAGATAGACTATCTTGGCTCCAAAAATATTGGACCATCATTTTATGAGATGAGGGTTTCTAGACCACAGAAGTGGATAGATTTAATACCAGGCATACCAAGTTAACAACAACCTATCCTTATATAGCCCAGAGTCTTACATATTGTAAATTTGATTAGCATTTCTTCCATCTTACCCCAAAACACATATATTGAATGTTGCAGAATGATAAACATTTTTCATACACCTCTGATCATGAAGATTAATGTTGCCTGTTTTACTAACATCTTTCATTTTCCCTCCCTCCCCTTTTTTTCATTCAGTTTGGGTTGCCTGATTCAAAAAGGCAAAGTCCATGGTCCATAGAGTCAGATATTCATTTTCTAACAGATTATAGGCAAATGTGTCCTAGTTAGAGATTAAAGGCATGATGGTTATCCATAAGTTTGCCACAAAGAAGCTTTAAGATCTGGGATACACTATGTTATGTCTTTCCATTAGAATAGTTTTGATAATGGCCTACTACTCCCTTTTCTTTCACTATACACAGTGTGGATAAATTAGATAAACACTTTTATATGTACTTGTCAAGCAGAAATATCCCACACAATGTAGCAGACTTTGTGAAATAACATTTCACTTATCTATTGTGTCTTTCTGAAGCTTTATTAAGAATTATACCTCTGTAAATCCTAGCCTAGAGCTACACAGAATCTTGCTCGAAGGAAATTACAATCTAAAAAGACAACTAAACAAACAAACAAAAGCAGATGGGGAGGCCTTCAACACACTGTGTGGCCAAAATGTTGACCATCACATGTCTTTCATTGCCATCATTTCACTTTCCATTTCTTCTCATTTTCTAGAATTAACTAATTATTTTATGAAAAGCAGCAGACATGTATATACAAAATTTGAAGAGGCCTCAAAGTGCAAATATAAAAAGTTTCCACAAATAAGACAAAAAATATATATCTTCATTTATTTAGTTTTCTTATATTTTTAGTGGACCTCTGTGATTTACTAGTATAAAAAAACAACACAACTACTCTTACTTTTAGAAACAGAGTTAACATGAGAATTGAGTGCACAGTAAGATTTGAAACAAGGGCAAGTGCAGGAGAGAGCTAACTATATACACAGTACCTCTGCAACAGATCTAATCTAACGCCTAATTTCAAACTTACCTGAATGCCTATGGTAAGTATGCAGAACCCATAATGAAAAATCTATTGGATTTAAACATTGTTCAATGTTTCTCCCCAGATCAGCCAATTAATTTTCAGCAATGGGTATTTCAAAATAGCAATCAGACCATATGCCACCAAAATTGAGCAGGTTTATTTCCTGAGATTAAGTTCAAATTTAATTAATGTCTGAAAATGTAAGGTATTTCTATACTATTGTTCTGTGTTGACTGGATATGATCTCTAATGTTTCTGTGTAGAACAAAAACAGCCCAAATATGTTCTGTTTAAACTTTGGCTTGACAGCATCACAATCAAACATAAATTTACAAGCACCCGATAAAACTAGATCAAGACCGTCAATCTACCACCCATAGCCCAATCAGTCATCAGATGTTAACAATTCAATCACATATTTTAGTCCTAGTAACCTGGGTCAGAGTTTGATTGGTGACCTAGGACCAAAGTTTCAAATAATGAGGAAATGAGTACACCATAAAACTGCATTACACTCATGTACCCTCAAACACCCATATTTGCATGCGCCAAACAACTAACCATATGTTTTAGGACCTAGATGTACAAACACTTAACTATTTTGCATACATATACAGTTGTGGGATTTTGCACATGGAAGAGGCAAATGTGTAGACTGCCTGTTTCTAGAGTCCAGCAGTGAAAAACCCCACATTCCATAACCATTCAATAAGTCTTCAATTAACAAATTCTTAAGCACTAACAAAACAGGCTGTGTCCATAGGACAATAGTATTGAAATATTTAAATTATTTATTAAATAAAGAACTGCATCATGTGGCAGTGACATCCAATGACATGGAAAGAAAACTGCTACTGGTTCAGTAGGTCATAAGATTTAAAACCAACATAAAAATAATTGTTGAGAACTTCAAATGGTGTTTCAATAGCCTTCATAATATGTAGGCATTATGCTATTGCTAGCAATAACTGCGGGGAGCGGGAGAAAGTTCCTTGTAACCCACTTTTAAACATTCTGTATTTCAAAACTCATGTTAGTTCACCCCTTTTATGCAGGTTATTTAATTTGCATAATTACATACTACACCGTATTTATTATTAATAATATGAGTGATCACTTTAAAAAACTTCTCTATTGATTTTAAAGATAAAATGCAAATATTTTCAGCAGATTTTGTAAACCAGTTCAAGATATTCATTTACAGTACTCTTCCTCTTAAGAGCAAATATAAATTCAGTGTCCATACATGGCACAGCTCTTTAGTAATTCCTTCAGCCTTTGCTTCTGCAGAATGACAAAAGGTCAAAGAATTTTGGTTTTTCTCATGGAACTCTTGTTCAGATATTGTTCTCAAGATCCCTATTTAGATTTAATAGATAGTTTTATCTATTAAATCTAAATAGGGATCTTGAGAACAATATCTGAACAAGAGTTCCACCAGAGAAACCAAGATTCTTTGACCTTTCATCTTACACATTTATGACTTAGCACAAAGACCCTAATTTCAAATATGTATTTATCTTTTATATCTTTATTCATATATATATTCTCTGTACTGCAGAATGGCTGTTCCAAACTCTGTCATTTAGTCAAGGAGAGACTCCTTTCTTTAAACCATAAAAATGAACTGCACAAGTCCCAATATAGACTGAATGTTCTACACTGAATTGATTGGCAAAGTAGCAACGTCCAGCAGCAACTGCTGCACGAGTACAGATTAATTTTATAGCACATTATTAGGACAGATACCTCAGTATGTTCATGATGGTTTCTATTACTGCTGCCTCTTATGTTCTAAAAGCTATTGTGCTTACACCATATGTTATTGAAACCTCTGTGGACTCTCAAGCAAAAGGAGCAAGGGGTACGCTCAATCATTATTACACGGCAAGTTGCTCAAAATCATTTTCAGCATTCAAAGGTGAAACAACCGGTCCAAGAGGTCACAAAACACTACTGGTCACTGAACAGCATGGAAATCTTCAGTGTGAACATAGTACGCTAGCTTCTACTTCATCAATAAACTGCAGGTCAACAACAGAATTGCAACAGTCATATTTTCTTAATATTTTCTTGATTTTGCTGAAATGATAGAAAAGATCCAGCAGCCTAAAGATGTCCCTGGAGTAGGCAATCCCGAGGTGACACTGTGCTGGCATAATAGTTTCTGTATCAACCTGTTCTCAGAGGTCGTCACATCAGTATTGCTTGGGGATAAAAAAGGATGTGGAGCTAGAGCAGTCTTGCTCACTCAGGGTGATGGGATATTTTTTTGTGTGGGGGGGAGTCTATAGGCTATCAGAGCGAAAAATGAACCGCTCTTGATCCCTTATCAGTGCCCCTTACTCACCGCTTCCTCCCCCGACAGGGTTGTCACCTGTCCAGGTTTACTCAGGATCATCCCTTTTTGAGCTAGTTGTCCTGAGAAATCTGGAATAGCACTCAGGACTTGCTGCCAGCTGTCATGTTTTCTGGACTTATCCTAGACGTTCATGGGTTTTTGTACTTCAAAAGGTGGCAACCCTATAATCCCAAATCGAACCCAGGATCCTGATCAGACTCCAGGAGAAGCAGGGATGCACTACAGCAGTCTCACGTGGTCTGCAAATGGAACTGCAGCCTGTGTTTGCAGACAAAGCCTGATGCTTGAGAGACAGAAATGGCAAATACACGCATGGCATGCCAATTGATTCTAATGGAATCACTTCTCATAAAGGAAAGGAAGCTGCTAAGGCATTGTGCACAGGATAACATCCCCACTGGAATTCACTCCATATTTTTAGATGACCTTTATATTAACTTTGTTTCTGTTTGTATTCTCTGTGCTTTCCCACCTTTCTCCAGCAGATGGCACAACGTTCATAGGTTTCAATAGCAAGTGCTGTTCATAGGTTTTGTTCATAGGTTTCAATGGCAAGAAGCACCCCTGGAAATGCCTCCTCACTTTCTGGTCTTCACAAAAAATTATACAAGAAACAAGTTTTCTAGATGAGATGACCCTAAGGGAACACACTAAAAGGAAAGAAACATGTATTTCACATTGGTAGGACTTCTTGTAAAAGGAATTTTAAAAGACCTGAATGCATTTGCTTGTGAAAGGTCGGATGGCCAGTATAACTGTGGCACATGACATTATATTCTCTGTATTGGCCATCCAACCTTTTGCAAACAAATGCATTCAAGACTTTTAAAATTCCTTGTACAAGAAGCCCTACCAAAGTGAAATACTTGGGGTTTTTTGTTTTGTTTTTTCCTTTTAGTGCATTCCCTTAAGGTCATCTCATTTGGAAAACTTGTTTTTTAGATAATTTTTAATTTCTTCTAGACATTCAAGACCCATCCCTTCTCACCCGCTTTTAAGCAGCAAGCAGGATTTATGAGGGACTGGACAGAGGAGGAAAATCATGTTTTATTTGAATGTTTGTGTTGCTCTCAGGGTATTGTTCTATAAGTGAATGGAGGATATGTTTATAGAATTGTATATGTTAAATAAGTGGCAAGGGCACCCAGAACCTGGGATGGCTACTCCTTTATTGATAGTTCAGTACAAATCAAAATACATTATAAATAAAATCATTTGGGAAATAGGAATATTCCTTTCCTACTCTGCTTAGCAAAGGCTGACAATTTGTAACTCAGTGTACCGGCAAGAGTCAAGATGACTCAGATTAGAAATAGACTTTTCTAAACATTGAGAGAATTACTTGTACATGCAGGAGTTGTCTATTGATTGCTGGCTGTTTCAGTGAACAAATTCAAAGGGGAAGCTGGCCAACTCAGTACCTAAACAGCAGGCCAGGTGAAGAGGAGAGAACCAAACAGAGCTTTGAAAGAGAAGAAAACAAGGCAGTCTTGTGCCTCCATGAAGCCTCCCTTTTCTGAAACACCCTCACTTGCATCTTCAAGCACAAGAATTATCCAGAATAACATTTAATTAATTAATTTAATTAATCTATAAGGTTTCTTTAGTACAAACATGTAAACTCCAAAACTGTTCTCAGAACTCTTGCAGTTTGCAGAAGAGAAGGTAAATCATGCACATTAACACTTATACCGAAAAAGATGATTGCTGGAATAACTTTTCTAGGAAAATACTTAGGTAATACAAAACCTTTGTTTGCTTACTTCTGCTAACTCTATAGCCAAAAATATGACTATTTCACCAGTCAGTGTCTAATTGATTCAGTAATGTGATGTGTGCCTTTATGCATTGCACTATAACGTGTTTTCTTCTTGCCATTTGAATGTGCAGTTGCTAATAAAAATAGAATCTGGTTTGCTGCATACATAGAATCCATAGCCCCTATTTTGACTTGACCTTTTCTACATTACAGTCAGCAGCTCTTGAAACTTTTCAAAAGCTTATTAAACCTTTGTTTAACTCAATTTCAAAGTGACCTCTACCTCTCCAATTACAAAAGCTTTAAGGTCTTTGAGGCAAGGACCATGCCTATGTCCATGTTTGTACAACACCTATGTGTTTGGGGAGCTGGATAAAGCAATATATAAATACTAAATAACAACAACATTCTGACAAATCAGTGAACTGTGAACTACAAAAGACTCACATGATAGTCTATAATGACTCAAAAGGAGTCCTGAACAGTTACCATATAAAATCTTCACTTTCCAAACAATCCCTGAATAGTGATTTACAAAGCTCCAGTAGGAATAATGGACATTCAAAACTACCATATATATTAAAATGTGTATTTGTGCAATAGATAGCAAGAGACTCCAAAGGTTCCATCATCATTTAACTTTGCCCTTTTTGAATAAAGCTACAAAAATACACAAAGAAGCTTATGGGCAAACATATATACATGTAGCAGTGCTAAGAAACCAGATTTGTTGAGACCAAAATAGATTTCAGTACATGTAAAAAATCTGTTTCAAATTGAAAAAGAGAAGTAAAAGAATTATCCCTTTAGTTTTAAATGTTGAAAGAGTTTCATATGTGGTTTCTGACATTAGGCCTGGATGTTATTTTTGCTCACATCCATTTCTATCCATCAATTCCACCACTGTTTACCAAGCCAGACATGGCACAGAATGAAATGGCATTTATGGGAAGCAATGTTGCCTAATGGATAGAGCACTGGCCTGTGACTGAGGAGTCCTGGATTTTATTCTCTACTCTGCCACTGGCCTGCTGGATGACCTTGAGAAAGTCACTTCACCCCTCTTTGCCTGAGTTTCCCCAGCTATAAAAAGGAGGATATTGGTACTGCATTTGAGGTCTACTGATGAAAAATCCCATGTAAGAGCTAGGAATCATTAAAAATATTATACAGATCTTTGAATCTAGCACAAGTTCTGCTGCCTAACACAGAAAATAAGAGTTCTTTTGAGAGACTGAAAAAGATAGAAGCCATGATGCAGAAAAAGCAGAAAACCCTACCTGCTTACAACTACCTTTCTCCAAAATAAGCCCCACAAGGCAGCAAAAAACAACCAAAAGAAAGAAAAAAAATCCCATGGAATTTATACGCAATGCCCAGCTTGATCTTTTTATTCAGCAGTTAAAATAATAAGCTAACATAAGACATGTCAGTCTACCATTTGACATCAATGGCAAAATTCTCAATAGGAGCAGGACCCATGAAAATAAGAGGATGAAAAGATTCAATGCAGTTTGAATTTGTAACAATGCCATTTCTGAGAGTTTCAGTTAAAGGTCTTGAGGGATTTATTAACCCTGCATTAGTCAAATTTAAAAATAAGAAAAGGGATGTTAAATTGCTGTTAAAAGCTGTAAGTTTGGGGGAGTGTCCATGTGTCCATCAGTTTATCATCAAATTGGAAGATGTGGCACTGTCTTCCACAAGCATAACAGAGAGATCCAGAGCATGCAAAAAGAGCTCTTTAGTAGTCAAGGTGTAACGCAAAGATGAGGCCTCATGACATGAAGGGATTCCTATATGTGGTGAAATAATTTTTTTTTAAAGTGTGCGGATGTGGAGCTGATTTGTTATGAAGAGTTCCAGTAAAGCTGTTGCATTATCGTAACTAACAAGTCTACAACAGGCCCTGGTGTAAGGAATGCAGCCATTATAAAATAACTTTGCAAACCCTGAAATTAAATATAAAACCCCCCTGTATAACTAATAAAAACCACAAATCAAGCTCTGTTTAGCTTGTCATCTCAAGCAACTTACCTGAGGCAGTAAAGACAATGCTGAATCAAAATTTTTAATAGAGAGACATAGAAAAATGTCACTTACTACCAGGAAGACAGCTAAAATGCATGGTAGATTTGAAAGACAAATTAAAAAAAAAAATAAAGAAAGCTACACAAACTAAAATCTCTCTGTCTCTGTAGGTGGATTCTAGGTATTTTAAGTGTTGGGAGGGTTGGTAACAACCTCCTTAAAACATGCTCCGAAAAACAACAAACATTAAAAATCATATTTCACAAGAAACAAATAGCTTAACTATTCTGTATGCTTCTTTTATTATCACTTGCTACTTTTTATTTTGTCCTTACTGCTGAAAATAAAAAGTTACTTCTGCTGGCATTAAAAGCTTGATTTTACAAACCATTTAATGCACTCTAAGGATACTGTTAAAAGACGTTGGCATGTTGATGTGAGTTGCACAAAGGTCAGTGATTTGGAGGCTTTTTCAGACAATTTGCCAGGATTTTGGCATTTTGTAAGCACACATAGGACAGCTCTCCAGCAAGCTGACCTTGACAGTGAATTGGATAAATAAACCTTCAATTTACCCCCTCCAGCTCAGTGCTAGACCAGCTGATCCCTCTGGAGCCTTCACCTGTCCATATCGTTCAACTGACTGCAACTTTCAACTGACGAGCATCCACAGCTTTACAGGTTCTGTGACAAACACCATCTAACAGATAAGGCTTCTGAAAAGTCAAAGTCAATAGTGTTTCCATTGAAAATTTAATGCTGGTTCCATCTTTACCCATCATTCTTTCCACTGTTGCATGTATCCCAGGAGGCACTTCAAGCAAAAGCACTACTCCATAACAGGTAATGACGTGGCATTTAATGATACTGTCCAAAGTGATCCAAGCCCATGGAAAGTAATGTGCACTCATGTACCAGATAAGCACGACTGAATATACTAGAACAGCAGTATCTTTCACTGCACTGTCACTAGATACAATGTGACATATGCTCTACCATTGTACCTGGCTTTTCCTTTTACTTCACCATCAGAGGAAAAGAGCATTTTCAGATACAGAGCACCAAAGTGTTAAGGGAATTCAGTAAAAGGTAGGATGGCAACATATCCGTAATTAAGTATTCACAGCCTCTTTAATACTTCAGTGCTCTTGGATTCGCTACTAAAATCTGTGAATTATACCTCATTGAAGAATGCCCTTAATCGACTCTGACATGTTTTATTGGAGGCAGAAAAAATGTTTCAGTATGATAGATAAGGTTAAAAATGTTACTCCTCTGATCATTTACTCGAGTGCCTTGCAAAAAACTCCAAAGCCAAAAACCATTTACATCATTCATCTGATGCAATGGAGAAAAGAAAGCATTATCTGACAGGGCATTTTAGCTGATGGGACAAAGTGCACATTTTCAATTTTCTGACAAAGTTATGTTGTTTATGTAGATAAGAAAAAACAACTGTAACATTTCCACAGCATGGCATAAGGATCTGAAATTTGACTTGAAGAGTGCAGTATCTTGAGACCGTGCAGAGCATAGCATGACAAACAAAAATCACATTTATGGTTTCAAACCAAATAACGTATTACATGGTTTCTATTCTAATAGCAGCTCAGCATTTCTACCAGCCCCATAATAATGCAGCGAAGTGTAGCATGACATCTCTATGAGTGTGAAGAGCCTTCTTTCCCTAAAGGGGTCACCTAGAGGGTGGTTTAATAATAACTACTGAAAGACCCCTAATTTAACCTTTAAGGATAACTTTTCCATGGATTATTTCATGGCACCCTCCAGATAATGTAGCATGTTACACTTGTATTGTTTACTGCAAAGGTATCCGCAGGAACCTCTAGGGTGTTCACATTCTATCATTAGCTTTATTAGGTTGTTTCATATACGGCAGGTCCATGACTGTGTGAGGGGGTTAGGAGAGAAAAATTTGCTTCTTTCAACAAAGCCATGGCACAGGCAGGAAGTCACAATTATTAATAAACTATATTTCACACAACATACCCCAGCAAGGTCTGAAAGTAGATTATTTACATTTCTTTGCTTTAAATATATGGTTTATCTCCCTGCTTTTATACCTGGGAATGCATATTTTTACTCTGTCTTACCAGCAAAGTGAAACTATTAATTAAAAAAATAAGATTTCTATTTGCTTCATGTTTACACAGTCTATGTGACTGGTTTTCCCCAGGTTGTATATGTTTGATAGAGACAAAGCTATTGCCATTTCATCAAGATCCTTAAGCAAGTGCCTAACTTTAAGCATGAATAATCCTATTAAAGTCAATGATGCTATTCCTGTACTTAAAATTAAGCACATGCTTATGGAACTTGCTGAAACAGAGTCAATCAATCTCCATGATAATTACTTTAAGCCTCCACTATACCTAAATGACCACGGCACATGTGACTTGCCCTATTCTTTATCAGAAATGGAGATGAATGTCACACACAGCTCACCAAGGCCTTAGTTCTGCAAATGGCCCAGTTAGTTGCTGGGTACGGGCCTTAGTAGGTGCTAACCATCAATTAAATCTTTGCACAGTAAGTCTAAAGATGGGTGTGATCCACCTAGTGAGTCCACTGCTTCCTGCAGAAAAGGCTGCCCTTTCAATGAGGGTTTTAAACACCTTAGCAGCAATTGCATCTGCTAGTTACCACATTCTGTTATTAAAACTGAAATACCCCCTTTCAAAACTTGTCTGCAGGACTGCACAAAAGTTCTGCCAAGTCTTAATGGAAATTCCTACATTCACTTTTGACTGAGCATTTGTTCATATCCAAATAGTTAGTAGAAAGCTCTGCCTAAGTGGAATCACCAGCTCAGTCAGTTCCTTCTTCATATCTGAGGGGCAGAGAAGAAAGATGCAAGGAAAACAACTTCCCCTGTCCCTATAAATCTGCAGCATGGGGTCAAAAGACACCTTCTTTGAGTAAACTGTTAATAATGTATGCTATAGGGTAGAACACAGGCACCCTGAAAAGAGACAAGGATGGAAAAAGAAATAGGGTGAACTCAGAGAATGTTTTAGGGAATTGGGCAAACACCAGGACTGGGCATTTGTTGCAATATCAAAGAGAGACATTTAGAAACCCTCTTTTCTTGTGAGCAGCGGTGCTGGATTAATGTAGGGGCTGCAGCTCAGAGCCCTGGCTAAGGGGCCCTGCAAAACTCCAGTCCCAGCCAGCCATCTCCTGCTCCCAGGGAGGAACTGCTTAGTGGGAATCTTGGAGAGACCTTCCTACACCACTGCCCCAGGAAGTACTGCCTCCCAGTCACGCCCCACAGGTGCAGAGTAAAGGCTTGGTTCTGGGATGCTCCCAACTGAGCTAGCTGCGATTCCTCCCCTGCCTGGGGAAGCTACTGCCAGGTGCCTTTTTTGCAGGGCATGGGAAGCAACCTGAGCCCCAAGTCAAGGTTGGGACTGCAACCCCTGGGAGCCAGAGCTGCAAGGAGGCTGGGGCTGGTCCAGAGGAGGAGAACAAGGATGCAAGAGGCTGGAGAAGGTGACAGGTGATGAAGGGGGCAGAAGAGGTGAAGGATGGGGGCAGGACAGTGGGTACTAGGCAACTGGAGGGGAAATGAGGTGATGCAGGAGAACGGGGGGGGGGGGCAGGGACATTATGGGACTGGGGGAAAGGGGCTGAAGCAAAGAGGGAGCCATGGAGAGCTTGTCATGCTCATCCCCACAGCAGGAAGAGAGTTAGACATGGGCTCACAGATTACTGCTGTAACTGATGTGAGGAGTGGGGGAAAGAGGGACATGGGCCCACACTCCCCCCCCCATGGTGCTTATGCTGCTGCCAATGGAAGGAGTCCCAGTGTACGTACGGCCCCCAGGGTGCCAGAGTTCCCGTGGCCTGCCCATAAAATCTTATCACTCTGGGCTCACAGGGACATTAATCCAGTCCTGAGTAGCAGGACTATTCCAGTAGGAGCAGAAAAAAGTAGTTTTTGCTTGTTTTTTGTTTTAAGACAAACATGGAGCTTTTTAAACATATCTGCTAAAACATCACATGAATGTTAGTCATAAAAACATGCTTCGCAGCATATTGTAATGCAGCAGTTCTCAACCACTGTGTCATGACACAAAAGTGAGTCATGATACAGTGGCTGAGGGTGTCGGACGAAATCAATCTCTCCCCCCAGACACAAACCCATTGCTGAGCTGTAGCTGCAAGCTGATTTCAAGCAACTGTTCCTTTAATATCTGCCCCCAAAAGCTCAAGCAGTGGCTGCTCTCTGGGGCCAGAAAAAGCTGCCATCAAATGTCCCCAGGTCTGGTCTCTCTCATGGCAGTGGGAGCTGCTACTCAATCTTCCTGCTGCCAAAAGTGGCTATTGAGATAGAACTTCTTTGGCAGCAGAGTCCACTCAAACTTGACCCACCTCTGAAAGTGCTGGTGCCAGGAAGGAACTGTGGGGAAGCCTCAGCAGGGGTGTGCTCTGTAAGTGGGGGGCATGGGTGTGTTGCGCACAGCTGGAAGTCCTCCCAACTGTGTTGTGAGGCTAAAGGGTTGAGAACCCCTGCTGTAATGCATCACCATGCATTCCCTGGAAGGGAAGTGTACAAGATGTGGCCATCTGAAAACTGCACTACTGAGGCAATTCATGGTTTTCAAGAATAGACCAGCATTTTTATTTTTATTTATTAATTTTTTGTGCTTTTTAAAAGGTTGACTAGTCATCCAGGGTTAGACTGCCAGCACACAGGGGAATAAAGCCCTCTTTTACTTCACTGCTCAAATTGTGATTGTGGCCATGGGAAGTACAGCAGGGCTGCTGTTCATTCTGTATGCCCAGTGTGCAAGGGGGCAGAGATAGACCACGGACAGCTAGCATGGCAGAAGACCATGACAGAAGCACAGCAGGCATAAGGTGCTACTTGAATGGGTGGCAGGGGTGGGGGTAAGGGGAAAGTAACTAACTTCTCCCCAGAGGAACGTGGAAGCATCTTGAGGAATTGCAACTCTGTGAGTGATAATTCATTCTCTGGTTTGCAGCTGAAGCTACACACAGCCTTTTATTCAGGACAGACCATAAGGTTATAATCTAACCCTGAATGATTTCACTTTACTGCTGTAGATGCTTGGTGAACAAATCTTCATGCACATAATTACCAGGACAAGAATTAATACATCAGAATTGGGCCCATCCACGCTCAAGTTCACCTTTCTACTGTTTTTCAGACTCTTCTCCTTTTGTTACCTATACACAATTGTTTATTATGCTGCTTTTGCTGCACAGCCATTGCCTTTATAGTCTGCGTTCTTTAAAAAAAAATAAAAAGAAAGAAAATGTATTTTCCTGATTATTAATTTTCAAATTCGTTTTCTCTTATTTATTTTAAAATAAGATGTTTTATTTCCCAGCCAGTGTGTATGACTTACTCGATGAAGAGTGAGGTGTGATTCCTGCCCTGGCTCTGTGTGTGGTTGTGGCTTTAGCAGTCAAGGCTGAAAGAAACAAAACATTATTTTTATTCTGAAGTGAAGAATCCATTTGATTTCTTTTTGTTTATTGCTGCATTACTTAGGTAATTGCTTGAGTTGAGTCAGACTGACGGCAGGGCTCTGGTCCCTCTGACTCCATTCCTTTTTCCTTATTTATTAGTCTCACTTATTAAAAGAATGCCTTGGCTTATGTGACGGGTACTATTCAAGCAAAAGTCAAAAGCTTCTATTTGCAGTGTTAAGTCAGTGACTGGCAAGGAGCTCTGCAAAGTGGTCACAGTGAAACCCAAAGCCACAGGGAAAATCTCCTCATATGGGGTTGCGTTACAAACTCAACACTATAACAGTCCTGCCTGAAAGGTCTGAAAGCATTCAAATGAACCTCAGTCAGATCAGGATAAAAGGCAGACAAGAGCTAGTCAGGAGGAAAGGGTGGCATCAATATATAGAGCTGTTGTGACCAGGTCATATTGAGGAAACCATGTGAAGCCCACATGATTTATTCCACATGGGCCCTGCAACACCCAGAACTTCCCCTGCTTCTCTGTGTGATAACAGAAAAAGAAGCTGTCCCGACATAGCATTTTGCAAACATTAAGGAACATACATATGGCCATTACACACTCTCTTACACCTAGATACACTTCAATCACACATGGAAATGACCAGCTAAAACACCTCACTGGTATTTCTGATCACATGAACATAATTTTAAGCATCTGGGAAAATTAATGGAAAGCACTTGCATCTAAACCAGTAGATTGAGTGATGAGGTACCACACACAGCATTGTCTGAGTTCTTGGATTCAACCAAAACAACAGTTACTGCATTTTCCCTTCTTTTAGGTTGGCTTTCTCATTCATATTATTTCTAATACGCAATCCATTTCTACATACAGACTATCGCATCACCATTCAATTTAGAAAGGCAGTGTAGCCTTGTGTTTAGAGTTAGACATTGGTAGCCAAACACTTCAGTATGTGTCTTTTGGTCTACAACCCCCATCTGTTTCTATTTGACTTCACAAGGACCTCTACTTTTCTCCACAATCTCTCACTCTTAGTACTAATCTCTTTTCCAAAGAGTAGAGTGCCGTAGCTCAGTTGTGTTCACAGTTGGCACAGAATGAGGTGTTTTTCTATAAACTATTAAGAATATTCTTAGGGTTTTTTTTTCCCCCAGCCTATTAGTCTTTGTGCTTGTGCTAGTCCGCTTGCCTTTAGCAATGCGCTGTTTGGGTGTACAACTCCTACATTTGCTTGAGGCCACAACAGTATCAGTGTTCTATGTCATATCCCATTTTGTCTTTGAACTCGCTTGAATTAAATTGTGGTCTATTGCCACTGACAATACAGAATGTTAATCCACATGTTGTGAAAAACATGATCCAACCTGATTGTTCTAGTCTGTAAGTTAAATACTTATTGTTACAATGTAAAAGGAACAAGAAACCTTTATATGCAGTGATCATTCTAGGAAATCTGATGTTAAATGGTGCCCTGGTGCATCAAGATACTAATTTCTATTCATAGGTTCAGGCTTTACTGGTCTGGCTTCAAGATGACAATCATGGTACTTCTTGCATATCTCACCTCTGTCATTATTCATGCCTGGCCATTACGCTTTTGATTTCACTTTCTGTTACTGCTCATGATGACCTAATGTCTTTCATGAGCAAGTCACCCAATTTATGCTTTCAAATTTCACAGTATCAGTAGTCTGTTCACTCAAACTTACATTTTCCTGGAATGCTCAGTTCTACCTGCAATGACCAGCATGATGTCTAGTCTAGTCTACTTCCACCCTTCAACCCATGCATACTTCTTTACTTCCACTAGCTCTTCATTATTTGAGTCTTCTCTTTTGGCTTCTCCTGCTGGCATTTCATACTTCACTGCTCTTTCTCACTAACAAATTATATCTGGTATACTGTTCAGCTATATTTCAGTTATTTTGTCTACATTTCAGGATAATCATGAATGAAGGTCAGCTGCTTGCTATACACCTAACCAGCACTGTATTTGGAAATTGTATGGACATTGTCCATAATCCTTGCACATGCCTCAGATTCTCAAAAGTGACTCAAAATGTCTTGTCACCTGTTAATTTGAAACAGATGTCATAAAAGTACATAGGAAACTATTTCAATTACCACAGTTCTTTCTCCTTCCGACTCAGCATCTCCTAGACTCATACTTGCCAGCACACTTAGCGTTTGCACAAAAAATGCACGGAGCCCTACCGAGCAGTTTTATCTCACAGGAAATGCAACCTTGTAGTGGTATTTCTGGCTTGTGTCAGTAGTAGACATGCAACTTCGCATTTTCACTGACAAATTTTAAAGCTTAGCTGCCTAAAGATAGGGACCTAAATAAAGATGGCCAGAATGTTATATATATGAACATCCACAGCACCTATTTCTTTAAGCCATCTTGCTTTAGGCACCTACATGTAGATTTAGGTAACTACATTCAAGCACCCCACTTTGAAAATGTTGGCTTACACCTCTATCGGTTTGTATGCCGAGGTGTCAAATGCAGTCCATTGCTACACACCAAAGGTACAGCTTTGCTAGTTACTTTTCTAATCCCTTCTTTGCTTGCTACTCTGTAAATTCTTGTACCAGCCCCACCCCCAAGAATATACAGAAATTGAAAGTAGCCCTATTTACCAAAGATACAAGAGAGGTGTAACAGGCCTTCCCTTCAAGAAGGCACCACCAACTATGGGGGATCCTCAGAACGTTGCAGTGTCTGTCAGACAGGAGAGGGAGGAGAAAAAACAGAAGACCCTAAGGCCCAATTCTAGTCATCGTTCAAGCTCTGACACTTTTGAGTTTCCTCCTTGCTAGATTTGTGTGTAGCCTTTATTGCACTGGGGCCAGTACACAAAGTGCTTTTCCATGTAGCTTTTACAATAGTGAGGCTGGCTTACAACATACTTTTACATGCAGTTTAGGTACTTTAATGTGTGTGGGGGGGGGTTAGCATTTTATTGTAAATATAGTTATAAAAACATGGCATGAGTATTTCATTTAACAGGGTAAAAACATCAGTTCAGTTGGAAGGGGGGCAACTGAACAGGGGAAAATGTTAACACAAGCGGCCAGCAGCCCATCCCTGTACTAGACTGTCTAGACTTGATGCAGAAGATATGGGGGTAGGGACCTAGGAAGGACTCCCATATAACTAATGGATGTAGAAACTGAGTATTCAGATTTTTAGTGGCTTCTGCCTCTTCCTGACATGGATCCATATTCCAAAGCATCACACTATTCTGCAGCATGCAGAACCCTGTACTAACATTGCTAAGAGGAGGACCGTCACCATTTTCATCTCCTCAGCCCATTACTGCTCTTCTTCCTTTGGGTGTCTATATCTGAGCTGAAAAAAATAAATTGTGAAAAGCAGAAATCGTGCAAATCACCAAATTTTGAAGATGTGAAAAGTTCATTCAATGAGCTGGAAAAAATATACTGTTTTTCATCTTCATACAACTCAGGTGGATGGTGATCCTATTAGCTCTACTGTTTAAATTCACATGTGGGAAGGAAAGAGTTGTGCTTCCTCACAGCTCTAACACGGTATCCCTTGCCCACAGATCATCACCATAGTAATACACAGCATTTATATGCTGCCTTATTTCAGTAGTAGGCAACTACAACCACCCACCAGAATCCTCTGTAGAGTCCCAGGATGTGCCTGGTTTGTACAAGAGATGACAGCACAAATCTCAGGTGGATTGTCATCTCTCATTCCCTGATGTCCTTCAGAGAATATGGCCAGAGTATGGGGGTCATAATGTTGAGGCTGAATGATTGACCTGCTATCCCTCTTTCGAACATCTAAACCCATAAGAGGTTAAATTCTGCCTTTGGACTTCACTCAGTAGGAGTCGTGCCTGTGTATCCAAGGGCAGAACTGCCTAGTGCATGTTTCATTACAATTATAATTTGGTAACATAGGTGAATCTAGGGGACAAAAGTAGCTTCCTCTAAAAATATATCACTTGAAATTATCAGTAATTATTACATCCAAAATATTTTCTGTTTATATGAAGTACTATTATAATTTCAGTCATTTACTGCTAATTTGCTTCTAAATAACAGCATCCAAATTTCCATTCAAAATTAAGTATGCTGCCTAAGTTATCGCAAAGAAACTTTTTATTTCAATTCTACAATAACACAGATAACACTGTTATCTTAGCAGGAAGATAAAGAGATTAAGAAATCTAAACCTTAGATGGAAACAAATTTTTTTCTTTAAACTGTGTCACCCTCATTCCATGGAAAAAGATTATTATCTTCAAGGGGGAAAAAAAAAGTAAAGCCCTCAAGAAGCAAACCTTTCATAACTTCACCATTTTTCACAGGCAAGTGTAATTATAGTTTTGCATAACCATTTAATGAAAGGAAGTCCTTTCTTGCAATGTTAATAAAGGACTTTGCCTAACATGTTAACAAAGCAAAGGCACTCTGTGTAGGTAATGTCATTGTGTAATTAGTATGCTCATAAGATGACTTAAGATTACAGTTTATCTGAATCTAATAACCACCTATCAGCAGCTTTACCACTCTGTCTTTTTCAATATATCTTTCCTCATGAACGGATTGAGTATCCACCCGCTCAGTGGGGCTCCCTGGTATACAGAATCGTAGAGGAAGTAAGACATGCTAGTGAAGAGAGGAGACAAATAAAATAAATAAATAAATAAATAGTTCAGGCACATCAAATGAACAAATGTGAGTATGGTCAAAATACAGATATACTGCATTAATACCATATTAACACAAATACCATCATCTGAAACAACGGTTTTATAAAATCTGTTTTTGCTCTTAATTTCCACATCGTATACGGGACAATGGTTAGAAGAGAAGACAGCAGCACTAGACAGGATATTGGCTCTTTAAAATATTATTTATAAAAAGTATTCAGATAAGAATGGACCATTTCCCTTCCCCCCACCCAATCTGGAAGACAGGCTGATAAGGCTGTAACTAGTCTCAAGTAACTAGCTAATTAAAAAATAATAATAGCTCTTCTTCATCAGTAGATCTTACAGACCTTTAAACAGTGTTAGCCAACACATGAGGCCAGAATGCTCAAAGTCAGCATTTATCAACTACTAAAAAGTATGTTTTTTGTTTTTTTTTTTTTCAATTTGCCTTTCTCTCAGTCTGTGCAGAGCTGACTAAAGAAGCAGGGCCAAAATTCACGGCACAAATGGGGCTAGACAAAAGGTCTCAGATTCTCAGTTCTGTGTTCTATCCAGTAGATCACAGAACACTTGTGCTAAAGAAATAAAGAAAAGAAAAGTGTTATTACTTGGTTTGGGTCGATGCAGTGTTGAGTCATCTGTCCCTATGTCTAAATATCCATCTCTAGCTCCTCTTTCTCTACCAGACTCAAGAAAGCAATCTGAAAGAGTGAATGAGTGGAGGATGACAGATAGTGGTTGAGTTTTGGCTTGGCATATTTTTATAACATGTACATTTCAAAGCTGGCAGTGTAATAAGTCAATGTTGTTATTGGATCACAAATGTTGAAAAGTTCCAAGCTAGCAGAAGGGTAAAAACATATAACAGGACAGAAATTGAACCTAAAACTTGTGTGTTGCCCAAATTAAATCTGTTACAAAAGAATAAGAAATTACGTAGAATCCTTCTCTTTTTAAGAAATGCAACTCCTTGAAATAGTAACTGTTAAGCAGATTAAGACATTTCCAAGTATTTGCTAACCTACTTAGAGACATCATTGCTCCCCTGGGCCTTTGTAGCCTTGCACCTTCCTTAACGGACTAGCTGAATAGGTAAATGGGTTATATCAGGCCAGGAAATCAATGTGTATACTGTGTTCTCAGCCACAGATGAGCTTGTCGAAGCCATTTTATTATAGCTCTAGGAGCTATATTGATCTGACTGTTAACTACTCTGGAGTGGCTAGCAATCCAATGAAGATGCGTCCTCCTGCCCATCCAAACGCTTTCTCCCCTCAATAGTTTCTAGAGAGTAAGTGTTTGCAGATTGAATACATTTAATGTTTGCTTAATCAAAATTGACGATGCTGGAACCTAAATGCTATTAATTACTAAATGCATCACACTAATGCTGTAACATGACATTAGGCTGGACTGGCCCTATATGTTACTAAGAAAATAAGGGGGTTGGAGCCTTTATTTCATGTAGACATCTAGTTTTGATTTCAGGCCAGTACCCTCCAAACAAAATACATGTCAGTATTTGTAATGTGATTATTTTAACTATAGTGCTGTACTGATAAACAAAGGTACTCACTATTTACTTAATAAATAGATTTAAAAACAAAATTACCCCTATTTATTTGTTGCAGCATGCTGAGTTCACGTTGTGGTGAATGAAGCCAACAGTAGCTTTTCTGTCTAATTGAGACTCATTTCTATGGATACCTGAGACTTCTATGGCTAAAGTTGGCATTCTGTAAACATTAAAATCATTCTCAGTCTTTTCTCTTTTGTAACACGCATTAATAGCCCCAGTTTTCTGCACACAGCAGAAATGGCCTAAATTTAAAAAACAGCATCATCCAGTACCTCCAGAATAGCTGAAAAGTGCTGTTTTCTAGTGACATTGTGCAAGCATAGACAATGTGCATTTTGGATTTAGAAGAATCATGGAACATCATTTATCTTGGAGATACAGGTTTCAGTGCAGTTTTTTTTTTCTTGGAACAACTTCAAAAACAAGACAAGGTGCACAGTACATTTTTGATTCAGTGTGCAAAGCAAAATGTATCACCCCAAAATCCTTAGGGGATAAACCTCCAAACATGCTAACATGGTTCCATTTTTAAAAGAACTTCTGTTTTATACTTCATTTTTTGACATTGTACATTTTCAGGCTAAGCTTGACAATTTTAAAATCTCTGTTTGAAAAGTCAAGTAGCTTTAACACAATATGATTACAATTTATTAATGCATATACTGATGTATGTGAAAAAATAAGTTTTGCATGAAAGCAAAAATTGTTTGTTTGGTTAAATACAGCCTTATGCTTACAAATCACAAACTGTGCTCAATAACAGCAGCCAACTGCACAGACTAACAACAGACAAAGCATATGTCCTAAAACAATTATTTCTTTTCAAACAAAAGAATAACCTATGCTCTTCCTTTACAGTCTCATTTACAGTTTCAAAGATAAATATAAAATATGTTTCTGATAACTTCATTTATTAGGTGAATAGTTGTTCTTTTGTCTTAGTCACATAATTTGTAGCAAAAACAAGAAGAGGTATAACAAAGGAAACCTCTGCAGCCTTTAGTAGATGGACTTGATATTTTAAACTTAATGACCAAGCCCTCACATGAGTCTGAAACCTATATTCTTTATTTGGACAGAGAAGTTTTCCTGCAAACATATTTATTTTAGTAGCTAATTAAAATTGTCATTCTGATCACCCATAACAAAGCCTCAAATCAGAATGAAGATGGGTGTAGACTTGACCAGAGCAGAAATTGTGAATTTGGGACTCTAACATACAGAATTCTTTCTTTAAGCTTCTGCCAGTGTGGTGCAGGCACACACTCGCCCTGGCTCAGGACCAGATGAAATTCCAGAACTAAGTTCTCCTACATCAGTGGTTCCCAACCTTTTTCAGACTGGGGACCCCTTTTTAACAAAAACAAATAAAAAAAATCTTTGCAGCCCCCACCACTACCATGGCCCACACTGCTGGAAAGCTGAGCTGTGGCAGCTATGGCCCCCTGTCCATGCTGGGGAGCTGCCACAGCCCCATTCCCCTGCTGGGATCTGGCTACAAGTGAGGAGAGGCAGCCCCGGCAGGGAGCACTGGGGCTGCAGCTGGATTCCAGCCCCAGCAGGGAAAAGTGCTGCAGATGCCTTGCAACATGTCCACAGACCCCTGGGGATCCTGGACCCAGGTTGGGAACCACTATCCTACATGATGTGTAGCATTGTCCCATAGTATGTGGTCATGTACACTAGTGCAACGAGTGCAAAGAAGAGCAAGAAACATAATGAGATCAGAAGGACAAAGTTAAACTTTCTCTTTCCATTAGTGTGAATCAACACACAAGGGAATGGAGTATCTGCCCCCTAAACCTAGCCACTAACAAGTGAATGCTTCAGGTTGCAGAGAATACTAGTTTATTACAATAATTAACCTCCTCTCACTTTAGCAGCAGGAAGGAAGGTGGCATTAATATGCTTTTTCTGTAACAAGAAGCAAGATGGAAGGAAGGACCCAGTTCTGAGTACGTGTCTTGAGTTCCGACAGTATGAAATTAGAGCTTTCCTACTTGATTGCCCATAAACTGAGTTATGAGCATGCACAGTGTATGTGCTGTGTTCTTTCTATCCACCCACTTGTCTGGTGTACTTCAATCTGTAAGCCTGTGGGCGAGAATCCCATTGCCGTTGGTTTTTTGCTTTGATTCTCAACCTCAATTGGCCAGAATCTCTTTCTTCTACACATCTCATAGTGCCAGACCTTCACAGGGTTGGAATTTACCAGCATAACCAATTGCATTAGGAAAAATAATATTGGATATCTTCCCTATGAGAGACATTCCAGGAAAACTAAAGCTGCCCCATCCTTCCACACGGGCTAAGAAAATTTAGGTAGTACAGATGATGGGACAACAGACCAAATGCCTCCAGGGATTTTTCTTCCTCAATTTATGGCTGACTTTTGGAATGTCCTGAGTAAGAGAAGGCATTAATCCTACCTACAGTCACACAGGAAGTCTGTAAAATGAACTCTTCATAGATGCAAAACCTCCATGAAACTGTTTCAACTGTTATTCAACAACAAAACAAAAAGGTTGGAGGACCACAGCAGAGATTCCCTTATAAGAAGGTTCTTGAAGGTTATCTTCTATTTTAGAGGAAAACTGAACCATGCATCCAAACCTACATCAACACTCTGATTCTAAATGAAATATTTTCAGAACTGGCTGTATTTAGATCTTGTTTGTTGGTTGTCAAACAATAAAAGGCACATCTTTGGAGTCAGTGAACAGAAAGTTCCCCTGCCTAGTCTTCATTACAACTGCCATACAGGACAATTAGGCATGTTTAAAGATCATTACAGAGCAAAGGCAAGGAAGTGCAAAAAAAAAAAAGGGGGGGGGGGGGCAAAAAATAGGATGACGTACCAGCAGCTGCCTGTGCTTTTCAGGAGCAGCCTGAAGCACCTTACCTCTTTAGAAGAGCCTGTTTACTTACAGGTCTGTCCTCCATCTTGTGGAAAGGTACTGTTTACATATACCACTTCTTACATCTTGTCAGATCTCCTGGCTTCGAAAGCCAACCTTGATGCCTTGACACAAGGCAAAAAGGAAGTTCCAAGCCCACAGTTCATAGAAGTCTAGGTTAATACCAGCATCAACAGAATGGTCTTTTAATAGCTCCAGATCATTTCCCTTCTATTGATCTAGGAAGATTGCTACTACAAATCTCAAAATGCTTTGTACAAATCCTGTTACCCTGCCTATTTGAAATTCTATAATTCTGGACATTTATGTTACATTTCTCCCACTTACAAGCTATGATCTCATCAAATCCCATAAGGATTAGCAAAGACCTTTAGATAAGTTAGAAGTTGCAGCAGGTATGCCTGGTGATTTGTTAGGTGGCAGTATTGAACAAATTCCTCAGCATGGGGGTAAGAGCACTCAGCTGTACAGTATCACGTGGAAGAATCATAAAACTATATGCACTCTTTAAAAATGCTGTGGTAGTTTTTGTGGCAACAGAGGTCATGAACCCTGGGCTGTGGTCAAAATTTCAGGTAACAAAATTACATTCTACAAGTCAAAATTCCTACTGAATGTTCTTTACTTCCCGTTCCACTAAGCTATTGTATACTGCTGTTGCATCATGCTTCCAGTTTGTTGCATTTCACACCAGAAATGGTTGCACTTTGGTGGAGAGCAAAGTGTTTCCAGAATAATGAATATTGTTTTTATAATCAGTGAGTTTGCAAAGCACTGAGAGTCTTTTGGATTAAAAGCACTAACAAAATGAAGGTTTCTCATTACAATTGACTAACAAGTCAAAATGTATTTTATTTTAATCCAATAGTCCTACATGTTTCAAATAGTCTTAAAATATAAATTATATCCTACATTATAGCAAGAGATAGAACTGACTGCCCCTTAACCATAATCACTGCAAATTGCAGCATTGACATCTTTGAATTAAAATTGCAGAAGGATTCACATTTAGGTTGTTCTAACCACTGTCTACATTCATTTGACATATTGTGGGATCAGTATAATTTTTAAGATGAATCTAATATTCTCTCCCATGTATTTCATTAGAGAGGATCATTCTGATAAAAACAGAGCTTTAGTTTTAAAGTCCACTGGCTTGCCAGAGATAACTGTTTAGAGTTTCTCTGAGCTATAACAAGCTGTGAATGACAGTGTTCACTCTTATTTCTTAAGAGCACTGTCTTATTATCTACCACTGTGGTCCCAACAAAGGGAAATCCAGATGTCTGCAAATTAAAGAAGAGCTAGATGACATTCTGCTGTTAATGCTCTGCATCCATAAATCATTGTAATAAGAAAAGATTGTTATATTAACCTTTGTCATGCAATCTCCATTTTCCTTGTGTAAGAAATAGGAAAAACAACAAATTAGGTACCTCAGTAATTCTACCTTAAAGCAGAATGACAAAGATCTTTTCTCCCCTTCTTTTGCCCACAAAATTGCCATGTAGCTGGTACTGCACATGTACCTCAAGAGATATTTAAAATGTGAGCACATACAATAATATTTTTGCACATTTCAATTAGCATCTTGTTTAGAGATTAAAAAAAAAAAAAAAACAAAAAAAACAAAAGCCACCTTTGAAGGAATAAGCCCAACATTATGGGAAAGGAATTCATAGAATTTAATCCGAGATGTGCTGTCGACTTACTGTGTGGTCTTGGGGTAGTCACTGTTGTTCTCTACCTCAGTTTCCCCAGCTAGAAAACAGATATTGATGCTTCCCTATCTTGAGGGTTGTGATACAGATTAGTTAGTGTTTGTACAGCACTTTGAATCTGTTAAGGCCCTGATTCTGCTAGTTCCTCTGTAGAGGATCCCTGTGCCCATCCATAACCTCAGGTGACGTCAGCACACAAGCACAGAAATAAACCCACACAGGCAGCTCATTGGATCAATGCCTTGATTTCAGTAGCACTGAAGCATGTGCTTAAGTGCTTTGCTGAATAAAGATGATAATGCCAAGGTTACTATAGTGTATTTTTGACCTAACAACATTTCAGTTAAAATGGATTACAACAAGGTTAGATTACAATTTCCTTGAAGAATTCCCATTGGGGCTGAAATATGTCAAGTTTAGATTCCTTCCAGAAGCTATTCAGAAGAGTCTTCTAAAAAGTTATTATGGAAACTTTTAACTAAGCTCTTGGTTTTTGCACTGTAAAGTATATGTCTTAACATAGATTTTTCCAGGTACTTTATAGTCATTTTACAACTTTCTGTAATACCTCTGCTCCATCTGCACACAGACACGCTAGCCTAATTTCCCAACCTACATTTGGTCCTGCCCACGTTGTTGTAAAACTAACCATCCCTCTCTGTCTCCCTCCACAATTTGTCCAGCAATCAGATAACATGGTATAGGTGATAGGGGGATGCAATTGAAGAAGAAAAAAAGTTTGCACACTGACTTTTAGAGCTTTTAAAATTAGGTTCCCAATCCAATGGCTTCACAAGGGATCCAGCATTACTTTGTTTATTCCTTCTATAGGCAAGTGAGTAATAAGAAATATAATACAAACAACAAATATATTTAAAAAAACCTTAATAATCTGAATAGCTTTTTGGCACTTGTCTTCCTTTTTTCTGCTCTTTTTAATTAACAGTCACAAAATATCTTAAACAGAAAACACACAACAAATCTATATACCAGTCATCTTATTAAATACCACCTATAAAAATGACAGAGGGACCCAGTCACAATGAAATACAGCTAAAAGCCATTTAAGAAGAGGAAAAAGTTTATCTAGCCCTGTTTCGGTTTGTCTTAATCCCAGTTTTCTGTTTTGTCCACTATGCCACTTAAACCCTGTTGTACGTCAGTCTTGCTTTCCACTCTCCTGGAGATGATTTAAAAAAAAAACAAAAAAACAAAAAAACAAACCCTAAGATGATGTCTCTGCACACTCCAAAATCTAACTGAAAACAAATCAATGATACAAGTCTCTCTGATATATTTTCATTGAACGTCAAAAGAATTGCTTTAATTTCTAGTGGGGGAAAAAGATAAGAAAACTAATATTTCTATGCTGGTATCTCTTTCAGTGCTTTGAAGACAAAAATTTGGTTCTCTCTCCAGGGGAATATTATTTTATGCTGCTGAAACTCAATGATAAGACATTTTCAGAGGACTGTTTACAATGTTTTCAAGGACCCTCCAAAAATACCCTTTATTAAAGAATTTTCATTTTTTCATTTGAAATGTTACAGTAACGAGATTAGTTTTTACCATTTAAAACACAATACCAAAACAATTAAAACATTCTGAAGATTTGAAAATCGATAATGCACTAAATTTTCCCATTATATTTTTGCATATACTTATTTCTAATAAAGACCACCCCCCACTGTTAACAGGGGAGGGATACAGAAGGTGCTGTAAAGCTTGCCAGTGGAGGGAATAGCTCTTTATGGGTGGGGGGGTGGGAGAGAGGCTCAGAAACTGTTGCCAAAGGGGCACTCGATCAGTGTAGCAATGTTGACTCACCCCCAAGGACAAAAAGGGCTAGGGAATTGAAGAGTTAGAAGCCTGGTGGAAAAGCATCTTTTTCCTAGACCAAGCAGAGTAGCAACCACCCTCCCTTCCCTTGAACTGCCAAAATACCAGGTCTGGTCAGGACCTGCTGTGGGCACTGAACAGAGGGGCTGAAGAGGAATTTTCCTCTCATCACCAAATTGGCCGAGAAGGGGCAGGGTAGTTTTCACCTTCCCACATAGCAGATTCACGCAAGGTTTTGTTACAGTGAGTAGGCCAGGAAGGAGTTAGGTATGATGTCACAACTTATTATGCAACTGTGCAGCACAAGTTCTCCATAGGGATGGGATAGAGTGACCAGGTAAATGGCTTGGTAGAGAACTTTATAGGAGATGTTTGTTAAAAGAGTGGAATAGCAACGAAGAAGGGGGTTCAGCACAGGCAGCCAACCCCTCCTTTCTTACAGTCCACCATAAACCTCATCGGAGGAGGCAAGGTAAGATACCAGCAACACGTTGGTTGGGGGACCTGGAAAAAGAGGAAGGCTAGATGAAGTCCCCTGGGTGAATACTGAACAAACCTGGAGTTATGTGCACTGTCCACTTTCATCTGCTGGGTAGTCCCATAAAACAATAAATTTGTGGCCTTATTAAAACCATATCAAATATCTCTTATTCTCCTATTGGTATAGCCAGACAACTGTGGAATAGTGTCACAATATTGAGTGACACAGTAGCCGTAACACACAGTCTTTCTTCCAGCAATGTTGTTTGAACTCTTTCAGAATATTAGAAATACAAAAAGGGGGGCATATCTGTCCTCTGATGAGTTGTGCATGAAAGGATGGAGAGCAGAGATTGGAAGCCTCTATCTCTTCTTCCTTGACAGAAGTCATCCAGAATCTTTTTATAGTTTGAGAGAAAGATAAGAGGGATTATCGATAAACGTGTTACTCTGTACACCTGGGACCTGATCCAAAGCCCATGATGATCAGTGGAAAAGACTCTCATTGACTTCAGTGCTCTTCGGATCAGGCCCTCTGTCCCCAATGAGATGTGGTCGTTGGTTTAATGGGAATATTAAACACTATCTGACATCCTACTTTGTTACAGAACAACTGCAAAGTGTGTTGCAAAACATTTTCCCCCACTTACTAATCAGTATGATTCCTATAAGCCAAGGCAGTAACATTTCTGCATCAACTGAGGTCCTGACTCAGAAAGTCGCTTCAGCACATGCCTAACTTAAAACATAAGCGTATACTTAATGTGTATACTCAAATGGATTTTAAGGCAGAGCTAAATCCAAAACATTATAAATAATGCTTATGTATAGCTACCTAAGTTATGATCTTGCAAATAAATATTTTTACAAATATCTAAAAAACATTTACATAATCATGACAACACTTTTACATAGTGGCTTGTCTTTTTATATTTTTGCCAATGCTATCAAACAGAAAGGAAGGAAATTACACAATGAAAAGCGAGGCAAGATTTTGAGATCCAATTGAGAAACTCAAAAATATAGAATCTACTAAAATAATTAAAATAATCCTTAACTGAGGCGTGTGAATACTGAAGTACATTTCATGTGGATGGTAATTTGACAGACAGTTATGACAGACCTACTGTACTTAGTGAATTAAAGACGGTGTGTCAGTGTGCAATTCTAGCTTTCACTTTAAATATAGCATGTGTGTGAAGTTGTGGGATACTCTGCTAAAATATTTTACATTTATGTGTAACCATTCTTTACCATCTTCCTTAATTGCAAAAGAATTGTGGTTTAATGGAAAGTTTTAAACTTCCTGTTATGCTCTCCCTTGAAAAAGTTATTTAAAAAAAAAAGTTGAAAAAAGCTTACCCCAAAGCTGCTTGCAAGATCTGCATTTTTCATGCACTGGCTCACTAGTATTCCAGCCTCCTACTGCAGCCAGAAACTGCAAGAGACTGACTTATTGCTGAGAAGTCAGCTTCGGGACCCCCAAGCATCAGCAGGGTGGGCTTACCTCAAGCCTGTTCCCTAAGGATGGTAAGGGAAACATTAGTGAAGCAGCAATCTTGCATTAGCAGGTTTGGTAAATCTTACAGAAAAAATAGATAGACTGATCACTAAATTTCCAAAGGGATAGCCGTGTTAGTCTAGTCCAGTAAAAAAACAACAAGCAGTTGTGTGGCACTTTAAGACTAACAGATTTATTTTTTGCATGAGCTTTCGTGGGAGAAGATCCCACTTACAAGTTCACCCATCTTCGAAGCATCTGAGGAAGTGGGATCTTCTCCCACGAAAGCTCATGCAAAAAATAAATCTGTTAGTCTTAAAGTGCCACACAACTGCTTGTTGTTTTTTTGATCACTAAATAGCTCTGAAGAGGTGATGTTGTCACTTGACTCTGTACACAGTGCTAAGGCATTTAGGCAACTTCCACAGGACACCACCATTGAGTTTACATTTGGACACCTTACTGTGTTACATATCATTAAAATTCATAATAAGAGAGAACAGCTTAATTATACACAGGATTCAGTCACAGGTTTTAAGCAGAGTAGAGAGCATGTCTGAAATCCCATCTCTATTACAGTCAATAGCAAAACTCTCATTGACTTAAATGTGGCATGGCTGGGAATGTCACCTCATGTCTTTCCTCTGTGCATGTGCAGCTTGAAGAACACAGCAGCCACTCGATGAATAGATGATAATTATCAGCAACTACATTTTCCTGAGAAATAAAGTCTTCTGTTTTATTTTTGCTGTAGCACTATTTTTATTTTTTTAATAACTGACCCGTGTCTCCATTGCACATTATGAGCATAGATTTACACTATTTGAGCTTGTCTACACAGTGCATGCATTACACACTAAAGGAATATGAATTCTAGCACATTACACTTAAGTGACCTCTGTGTATTGCTCACCTGCACTAAAAATCTCTTAGTGGGCCTTATTGTAGCCCCCTTTCCAGCAGAACTACATTAACGCGCACTGGGGAACATTTAGCACACCTCAGCCGGGTCCACCTGGCCCTGTTCATTTAAAACATGATGGTGCCTATTAAAATTTATTCCCCTCTAGTGGGGTCTAAGATACTGTGTAGACAAGCCCATAATTATTGTTGGCACACTAAACTCACATGGACATCTAATTCAATTCTTAGTCATTGATAAGTTTTAATTCTATCTGCAAAAGATTGTTCCTGTAAAGTCATAGGCAGAGGCCTGATTGAGTCAGTGCTGGGAATAGGCCCCAAATCTGCACATTTATGACATGTTTACCCTCACATTGTATCACTTTAGTTGGTAAAATCTCTCTGTAAAGAATATGTTTTTGTCCAAAGATATTTTCCACCAGCTGTCTATATTCCTATAGCATATTTTGTTTTTGTATCATATGTAATGGACAGTATAAACTGCATGCATAATTAATCAATTACTTAAAAATGCTATTCAATTGCACATCATCAAACTATAGAGAGGAGGAATATCTGGAAGTCAAATTTTAAATTATGAAAGGTTGAAAAGGGGTACACAGAAATAAAAGGTTTTTAACATAGAACTGCCCAGTTGGTTTCTTATACAAAGCCAGAAAGCAAAACTTCATTGTTCATGATTGTAGCCATACTTCTTAGTGACTTCAGTTTTGCTGAAGACCATAAAACCAATAAAGTCAATAGAAGTAAGCCAATTTATGTCAGATGACACTTCAGTTTCATCTATTCTGTTTATTCTAAATATTAATTTATATTTTAGAGGCTGTCAGCAAAGCTCTCGATACTGCCCATTATATTCCAGACCTTCACTGATTTAAGCCGAACATTTTATAGCTTCATAGAATGGAACATTTAGGAAAATTCTATAAAATTATTGGTAACATAGTATCATTGATGCCTAACTAACATTGGACTCTCCACTAAATGAGTCATAAAAAAAATCAAAAGGAATCTGCTCTTTCTGATCTACATATTAATTTATTGTGGTGGGACAACAGACTATCATCTGTCCATTTAACCTATTTTAGTTTATTTTACAATTTGATCCTTGAAACTCTATCTTTTAAATATCTCAGACATGTATATACTGTGTTCTGAAGAGCTTTCAAGAAGAATGTTTATTAGTCACTTTGATCTAATTCATCACAAAAAAATCTAAAACAAGTACATAATGTTCTTTTAAGTGACACATGTTGAAACTGTTAAAGTACTTTTAACCCATGCTTTCATGAATCGGAATCCTTACTTACAAGGCCTAAAACATAATGAAAAGGGTACTGTCAATTTCAATGTCAAAGTAACTTGTCACCCTATGAGTGAGTGCCTCAGTCAATTTTTCAAACTGTGCCAAAGTTTCGAAGGGCTCTTTCACTTTGTAAATCAACTAACAGCTTAGAATATCCTGGCAGCACCTTCAAGGAACGAATCAAAATGACAGGAAAAGAGGGGATAACAATCAAAGCTTGACTGAATACAGGTGTTTGAGTTTACAGACGAACCACAAATGCCTGGATCTTTGACAGCTGTTGATGTTATCAGTTATATGCAGCTATTATTGGCTCCGGTCTTGAGGGCTGTAAGGCCTTTCCCTTAGCAACATCTCCGTGGCTGATAACATTTGGCTGAACTTTCAGATCTTAACCTCCCTTCTGACTTTTTGCAGTCAAACCCGCCTAAACTGATCAGAGGAAGAGACACGCAGTGGGAAGACAAGTAAAATATTATTGACTGGACTGTTTCATGTCTATTAGGAAGAAAGAGCAAGGAAGGGGAGAGCTTTCCAACTTGACAGGCTTCAAGATAATCAGGGGAAGAATCAAGGCAACATAGTAACCCTTAGAAAAGTAAGAAAGCAATGGCTTATGAGAGGTCATTGTTCTGTGTAGGGAACAAACAAGACAAGCAAACAAGGGGGTGATATTTTATTTGTCTCCAGTCTTACTGCCCCCATTTATAATACTTTGTTTCTTTAACAGTGCATCCTAAAAAGCCCTAAAACAATTTTATGATACATGAAGCAAAACTGCCACTTCTTTTAAGCTTTTAGTTTTACAACAAAGATATTAAACATGTGCATACATGTGTGAGTAGCTAAACAGATGAGATCCCAAAGGCATCAAATGATGCTCCTGAGAATTTTCAGATAGGTAGCTTCTTCAAACAGGAGTTTAATTCTGCTTTAATGCTTCTTTCTTCATTTTCCAATAGCAACCTACTCTCTGATCCACCAGCATGGATATAACTTAAGCAAAACAAAAGCTCACAAACATGGTGCTCCCACTCACTGGGACTACTGTGCTGATTACAGTAACCTTTCCATCACATTGCCTTGTGCTCTGTATCCTATTTGGAGCTATATAAGCTATATCTAGGCTTCTCGATTTCCCTGAAGCTAATGCCATGAGGTTCACTACACATCAAATACATTTGTTACAGTTCTTTTCTGGAAACTGAGCATCACTTCAGTGATTAGATCAGTCTCCCCAGCTCCAAAATAAAGCAGTAAAATCCTAAATCTAGCTTTTGGCAGCACAGCAAACTATGTGCTCAGGTGTCATAATGTGGCAGAACAAAAGCACTAGACTCCATCATAGCAGCAGAAGTCAGGTTTCCCATTGGGTACACAAAAACCGATCTCGAACATGAGTACAGAAGCACTTGGGTAGGAACAATTAATAAACACCAGAGGTGAACACATATAGATTTTTAAGATGCGCTACCATTTTCACAATCTCCTGTGGGTATAACTCACAACTGAGACTGTTTTCTCTTTAGGGATTACACAGCCTATTTCTTTTTGACATGTTGCCCTTCATATTGCAAAAGTCTTAAACTGTGTAATTTACTTACTTTGTGCCACATAGCACTGTAAGTCCTATTATAAAATCACCGTGTGCACATAATATGTTTTATTACAAAGCTGTATCGTGCTGCAGAAAGAATGAATACCAGTAATTTTAAATAGTGATAGGGGAATAGACGGATTTATAGAAGAGCTGCTTATAAAGAAAGAAAAGGGATAAATAAAGGATGTCAGATGACTACAGACAGGAGAAATTTCAAATGGGAAAGCTCTGTGATTGGTATCTTTAGAAAACAGATGTTACTGCTAAGCAATACAACTCACAGGGCCAGATCCTCAGCTTATATAAACCACACTGGTGTCAACAGAGTTAAGCTGACAGGATCTGGCCTACAGCTGTTTTTATTAACTATTTTTCAAACAGAAATCAAAGGTTAATAAATCTAGTTTACATATTTGAAAGTATTTTTATAATCTGGAAGATTTTAATTGTTTTGGAATTATAATTCTGTTTATGGTCAAACAAAATCAATTTTTAAAGAAGCCATTATTTCAACTACTATACATGTTATGCATGAGATTCATATGCAGGATTCAGCTTGATTTCCATTTTTGCAGGCACAATTTTACCCTTGGATTTTCTCATCTGCACTTAATTGGAAGTACCTGAGGGGGACAAAATCAGGTACTTAAATTAACTGCTGGCAAAAAAAAATACAAATGAACTAGTGGTAGACACAAAAATGTACCTACAAAAATTATAATGTGAAAAACTGGAAAGAAAAAGTTTAAAAACTTTTAATATGCCCTAGGAATATTAGGAATGCGACAGGACTGGTTCTCTCCTGTCATATTTCTCTAAAGCTCTTCCACAATCAAATCAAAATCAAAGCTCCAGTAAGTAATTCAGCTCTGCTTCCTGGGTATAAGTATTATGGTCATCTAATCAGGAAAGAAACAATACTATATAATCTGTGTGGGAATCACACAGATCAGCTATCAAACTGTGAGTACCAAATACTCCCAAATAATTCATAAATAGATGGCACAGACTAAGAAATAGTCAGACAGTACATACAACATAAAATCCACATATTAAATAAATGCAAATAAATATATTCCTGGAACTCATTATCTGCAAATATTTCATTCTCAACAGAAAAAGAGCTAAATTTAACATATAGTCTCCTGCCTCCTGAATTCTTTGGTCCCAGAAATAAGTTTCCAGGCTCCTCTAATTTTGACACTGACTGCAATGGACTCTAATGGATCATCTATCAGAAGAGAAAAACAAGGCTGCAATGTACTCCAGCCTCAATTCATCTCACACACAACTGCTAATCTACACTATGGTTTTGTGGTGGGCCAGCCTAGAATCATTCCAATCCCCTTAAACTGAGGTATTTGGGGGACTTTTTCATGCCACTTTTACAGAGCCAGATCAGGATAAGCAATGGCAGCAGCGAAAACATACCACCATTCCTGTCAAATAATGAAAGACATGTTTTCTTGTACAATAGAACCACCTTAACTCTGACCAATTGCTTTTTTGATCTATTATTTTTGTTACTTTAGTTGATACTATTAAGCAAGAAAAATCAGTTGATGAATTCAGCATAGAAGAGGACAATTCAGAAAGTATTTATAAATCCTGTTTCTTTAGAATAATGTATCTGTGGTTGACTAGGAAAAGCATATAATGTCACAGAAAGGCCTTCATGTATGCCTTAGGACTTCCATTTGAGACTGATCAATGTGTTATATTCTATATTTATGTTTCAGAAGATCTGAGTCTTATTTTGATATTACTGATGAGAGTTTAACATTTATTGTAGGTCAAAGTTGGGTTGTTGTGTAATGAAGAAATATGCATGACTTTGTATTTCAGAAGAAAAATACCGTATATTTGTATGGGCAGAGTAAAATTATGACATCCTTCACTATTCATTTCTTTGTTTTAAATCCTTGGGCTTTGTTGGCAGTTAGAAACCCGAAGTGGTTTCTAAATGATGGTTTTTGTATATTGA
Organism: Podocnemis expansa; assembly: GCA_007922195.1. Taxonomy (NCBI): domain Eukaryota; kingdom Metazoa; phylum Chordata; order Testudines; family Podocnemididae; genus Podocnemis; species Podocnemis expansa. The sequence continues at coordinate 4,482,172 of ML682028.1, forward strand.
GAATTTCCATGCTTTTATTTTTCTCCCCCCATCCGTCAACTGAGTTTGTGTGACAGGGTATACCCCATCTGGGGACTAGAATATTCAAGATTCCAAGATAGGACACACGTTCTCTTTTCTCCATCCACCTCAGATCTGGATCTCAAGCCTCCTACTCTTGCCTCCTTGCACACCCTCATATCCTCAGTTCACCAGTCAGATTATCCAGTGTTTACAAGTGTAGCTGAGAGCTGGACCATTCTTGCTGAAGTTTAGTACCATTATCTACTAATGAGCGGCTGCTCAACCTGTAACTCAGAATTGATTTGACTAGTTCTCTTCAAATTTACTCCTTAACCTTCAGAGCAAATATGGTAATATTCATGTCTCAATTTTCCCAACCAAAATAATAAGGATAAATTAGGGAAGCTGCTTGCAATCTTAACTATAAAAAAGCTATCATCTTTCCTTAATACATCAAGTCCTCAAGCCAGCAGCATTCAGGACAGCACTTCTGGTTATAGCTGATTGCTACAATGCAGCATCCTTTTGCAAGCCTTTTATCTTCAATCAACCAAACAATCTGAATATGGAGTACCATCTCCAAAAACCAAGCACTAATAAATCTCTCCTTCATTTCCTTTTAATTTTAGGCAGATAAATATTACAGACCGTGAGCTGAATTGTCTCTGAACTAAATAGAACATGAAATCACTCAGTAGTGACTCAAAACACAAGTTAACTCCCTGGCAACACAGCCAAATCCTGCTTCAGGCAGGCATAGTATTCTTTCAAAAGGCCATGCTTTAAAAAGAAAACTTGCACCAAACATTGACTGATTACTTACAGGAAATGCTTGTGAAATATAGTAAGTTCCAAAGGGGTAGCTGTGTTAGTTTTATTCAGCAAAACAAACAAGGAGTCCTATGGCACTTTTAAAGCCTAACAAATTCATTTATCACATGAGCTTTCATGGGAGAAAAATCCTACTTCATCAGATGCTTCAAGTGCCTGACAAAGCGAGATTTTCTCCCACAAAAGCTCCTGTAATAAATAAATTTCTTAGTCTTGAAAAATGCCACAGGACTCCTTGTTTGTTTTGTTGAAAGTGTCATGCAATCCATATCCTACTCTTTCATTCCTTGCCCCCAAAGAGTAGGACTCAAATACAGCTTCTTTTACTTACATTTTTCAAAGAATGTGAGTAATCAGCTCTAAAAACAACAGGAGAGGCTGCAACAAAAATAGAAAGTAACTATTCCTTCACTGATGGAGACTAGATTATGGGTAGATACATTGTGTAATTACAGGTGTTTCTTATATATCACAAACTGAAAAAGGATCTCAGCTACTGCTGGAGAAGCTGATCTCAAATAACTGATCACAACTGCCATGTAAGCATGCAGGTAATCTCATAAATAATTGGGGTCCACTGGAAGAAAAAGAGGGGGAGGGACGGAAAGTGGGGAGTTAACATTTTCTTCTTGTTACTTTATTTCCTACTGGAAAAGGTTTGGGAAAGGAAAAAAAGTAGAAAAATGGGAGAAAACATTCACAGTTATTTACTTCTTAGAAATGGAGACATGCAAAAAACTAATTGAGAAAGTAGTTCTCACTAACTTTTTTTCAACATCTTCTCTAGTTGGGGAAAAACTTTCCCCACAAAAGCTAAGATGAAAAGTGTTTATAGGTGCTTTATATGCCACACTAATCGCTGCCACTAGTTACAGTGATTGCCATTAAAATCTTAATGACAAATTAGCATTATTGCTATTGCTTCACAATTCCCGATACTTACTGTAAAGCAGGGGTCTCAAACGCAAATCACCACAAGGGCCGCATGAGAACTAGTACGTTAGCCTGAGGGCTGCACCACTGAAACCTTTTCACACAACAATATTGCAAATATTGGTAAAATTAGTGTCACTGCAGGCCACAGGAAACAGCTTTAAGGGACGCATGTGGCCCATGGGCCACGTGTTTGAGACATCTGCTGTAAAGAATACTGGGAAAGCCAAGAATATAAGGAATACTAGTTGCTCTAAATGGAGTATTAAGTGGGCACAAGGTACAGATTTTAATGGTCATCCCTATAAGAATGATCAACCCTTCAGAAATGGATTAGAGATACATATCAGGGAACACATAGGCTTTTTTTTTTGTTGTTCTTGCATAGTGTTCGTTTGCCCTTTTTCTAGTCTTCATATGAATTTCCTTTTGCTCCTTCTCTTCTTCAGTGTACTTTCAACATATTTTTCCACTGAACTTCTTTCTCTCTCACTGTTTCTGAAGGAGAATGTGAACACACATCATACAATTTTGAAGTGTATTCTCTAAACCATGAAGTTCAAGTGAATTCTACACTAAACTAATACACTTCACTCATCCTTATGCAAATACACGTTGGGTCACACAGTTTGACACCCTTGCATTTTTCAGGTTTACTCATTTTGTATGTCTGTGGAAATGTTAAATGTTTTTTCTTGTGATTGCATGGAAGATGTTACATGATGTCTAGAGGGGTTGTTCTCCATCAGTATGAATCAAAAAATTTTTCTAGCAACATGCAATGTAAGTAGTTTTCATATTATTTAAAACTATTTTGGGTCAGTCAAATTGTGGTCCTTTATCAAAAAATTAATTTATGAAAACATGTTCCTCAAAGAGGAAATTTCATGCTCTTTTCATATTTTATTGCCATTGGAAGATATATGCACATGCCTCACTAAATTGAAACAGTCACAGGTACTGTCCTAATTTTTGAAAGCCAGGGATTGTACCAATACCACAACATTTAAACAGGTTAAATGAATCATGCAGCTCTCTCATTTAAATTTACACACAAATCAGTATATCGCGGTTGACTGATTGCAAATAGAGGTTTTAGAATCATTGTTTTATTCATGTGTATGTGTGTGTGCATGTACAAACACACACACACACACACACACACACACACACACACACACAAAAGCATTGATGACTGAGGGCAAATTGTGAACTCACATGATATGTTGAAGGCCTGTACTCTGGGGGACTTTATGTACTTCTAAGTTCATATAGTTTGACTGCAACCATATTTTAAAGGGCATTTTAAATGTAATTTTTAAAACTAATTCTTAATCAGTAAGAAGTTTAGATTTACAAACAATCATTTTTATTCAGAAAAGCATGAGACTTATGATTTTAAGTCACAGTACATCTCCATTATAAAAGAACATATAATTCTACATCCCCCTGTCCCTTGAACTTTATTCACGTTTATGTAGATCTTAATACAGTTATACAGTCATCTGGCTAACATCACCCTCTGGATAGTAATGAGGTCCTCTCTAACCCTTTAGCTGCTATAAAGTATGCAGAAGTTAAATGCACAGATGAAAAAAAATTTGTCTCAATTTTATACTTCTGCAAAATGGTAATTTCATACTTAAAATGTACAAGATGGATATTCAGAAATATAGGCTGATAGCCTAAATTATATTTGGTCATAATTTATGTAGTACAGTCCCAAAGAGATACAAAAAAGGCAGAGCATAATTTATCTGTTGGAATCAGAGATAGCTTTACTAAAACTCCCATTTATTCTATCCCCCATAGTTTTAACCAGCCTTTGTCCTTAGGGCGCATTCTATTTAAGCTTTCCATATTGCTGTTTGATCACATATTGTAGCCGATAATTTGCTACCATCCAAAGCAAATTTAGCTCACAAAAATTACGATCTCAACATAGCAAACTCTTTATTTCTGAGATACAAAATATTTATAGCAATATAAAAATGTTACAAAAATAAAATGTTTATCAGTGAAATATATACACTTTACTATTGTGTATTATTAATTCCATTAGAATGTAACAAGGTGCTTTGTTACCATGGCAGTGTGTTTGGTATAAGAACTTAACTAGAAAACTAGAATATGATTGTTACAGTGAGCAAAATTCTGTGTTGACTTCTACCTCTTGCAATCCCACTGAAGTCAAGGGAATTAATCAGGTTGCATATAAATACCAAACTTGTATTAATCACATTATCTTCTAGAAGTACTGTCTGAAAATTTAATAGTATAGAAGACATTTTAAAATGATCTAATATAGGTTTTATTTGCCATATGTATGAAAAGCCTGTGGTTATTTTTTCAAGCAATAGTTTTAAAAATATTCTTCCATGTAGAAAATTAGGTCAAAAATGTACATCAAAAGCAACCACATTAGTAAAAAAGTAATCTTAAGTACTTTACTGGTACAGCCTAAAGCCATACCACCTCCAGCTCGATCTCCTTCAGATCTTACCTTTGCAAGGTTGGATCTACTCACAACTTACTTGAACAGAGCAACTGTAAGGGAAGATGATGCATGAAGTCTTTTATTACCCAGACATCACTGATCCTTCTGCATCTGGGCTAAACCAATGCTCCAGTAAGTTGATACAGCGAGTACTACTACTGCTGTAATGCCATCATATTGATGAGACATAAAACCAATGACCTCCTGAGGCCACTAAAGATTACCTAGTTCTTTCCAGCAACAATGGCATCCTTGTTAAGCACTAACAATTTCTTTTCACAACAAAAGGTGTGCTCATCAGTGTTCTGACCTAATTCCAATTCCTCTACAGAATATGGTATTTTTTATTACATATAGGGAAATAATTGCATTATCTTAGATATCATGATATAACTGTGGGATTTTTAGTGGAGAGTACAGCAGCCAAAAGTAGTTTATAAATTTGGCTGCTTGGGACATCTTTAAAGGACCTGATTTTCAGAAACTCTTTCTTTATGCTAAACAAAGAGTCCTGTGGCACTTTTCAAGACTAACAAACTTATTTATTGCATGAGCTTTCATGGGAGAAAAATCCCACTCTGTCAGATGCTTTATACCGTCTCAAGTCATAACCTAAAAATGAGGGCACCCAAAACCAGCAGTCACTTTTGAAAATTTAGGCCTGCCTGTTTGGTGAAAGAGGCACAAAAAGTTGAATGAGCCATATGTGGGACCAATTTCAAAGGAGATGTCAAACACACAGATGTCCTGAATTTCAGAGGTGATATCAATGTGATGTACTGAAACTTTCACTGTGTCCTTACTCTTTCCCATAGGAGCACTGAATGAATGAGGCGCTGGGAGAGCTCACACTGCTAATAAGCAGGTGCTGTTATACATCATCCACTGCTTCCCAGGAAAGTGAAAAATCTATTTCGTTACAACATTCACGTAGCTCATTCACCCAACACTGTGTTATATCATATAACACAGTTCACATAGCACTTGGGGATCTTCCGCTAAAAGGGCCTACACAATGTAAATATAAACTGTCCTTATGATGCAATTATTTTCAAATACATACATACTTTGATATTGTACACAATATAAGAAAACAAGGATCCCTGGTTTTGAAAACAATGTAAAAGCAGCTGTATTCTAAGTTAAAGAAAGGGTTCTGCATTGTTTCTATTCAACAGCAGCAGTTTGCATCTGTCACAGGTCACGAGTCAGTAGTAAGGCTACTTCATCATCTGTCGGGCTTGATCCTGCACAGCACAGGTGCAGACTGCACAAGTGAGAGGTAAGAAAGTGGTGAGCGAACAGGTAGCTCAAGGCAAAACAAATCCTGTGTCACTGAAAGCGCCACGACTGCAGAGCTGGCAAGTTTTTCCTGGAAGCAGAAGTAATGCCTAAGGAGGATCAGAAGTAGCCAAGTGTCTCATTAGCATTCTAAGGAACAAACGAGGCCATGTCTTTTGTCATATACACTCCCCATCTATGCCCTGCCCCTTTTTATCTGGGGGCTGGCAGTGAGGCCGTGGGGCAGGCAGGGGCAGAACCCTGCAGATTGGTGGGTATCCACTGCAGATCTGCAGGTATCCATATTCACAGATGCAGGTGCGGATAACTGCAGACCCATTGCTGCGAATTCACCTGCAGATGCAGATTCTATTTTTATCTGCCCAGAGTGTGATCCACCCCTGTAGCCACTGCTCTGATCTGTGTCAGCAGCACATAGGGGAACAAGGAAGCACTTCAGCCAGTCCTAGCTCAGCTCTGATTGTGATCTGCCAGCCAATCAGAGTTTCAGTCACAGAAGGCTGGGGCTTGGAGAGTCACTGCTTACTATCGGTCAGTCAGCATGCTGGCCTTTGGTTGGCTCATTCTCCATGACTTCCCTGCCCACTTCTTCCTTTTCTTGTTTGCCATTTGCATGTCATGCTGCGAATCAGAGATTTCGTTAGTGGCCAAGGAAATTTGATTGATAGCACAGCGTGAGAACCGCAAACAAGAAAAGGAAAAAGTGGGCAGGACCCATGGGGGGAATGAGCCAATCAAAGGCTAACATGCTGACTGTGAGCTCCGCTTCGGTTGTGGATGTGGTTACAGATGTAGATAAAATCGGACATGCGGATTGTGGACCAGATAGATACTATCACTGAGTGGATGCAGGTCAGATGTGGATCCACATTTTTGTATTGAAAGGGGGCTGGCAGAGTGACCGGGTGGCAGGTGTGGAGCTGATGGGAAGGCTGGCGGGCAGGAGGAGGCCAGCAAAAACCAAGGCTGGGGCCCTGATTTTAGCCCAGGGCAGCAGATTCACCAAGATTGTCCCTGCTTGTAGGAGGAAAGAAGAGCACTTTATTCACCTCAAGGGGACTCCTATAAGACTTGCACTAAGTTGACAAGGGAATTTCCAAAGGAAACATTTGAAGCAGAAGCCTTAATCAACAGAGACCACTGAGCAATGGTAAGGCAGGCCCAGCCTATCTAGTTTTGCTCTCAGTGGGACAGCGATTCCTACAGAATTGTGGGGAAGGGGGAATGGGGCTTAGGTGTCAGTTTTAGAAAATCTGGCCCTAAAGTTGAAAGCTTATCTTTATAATCTGTTCCCCCTTATAACCTTTTGTGAAGCTATTTGCTTTTAAGATTTTGTGTGTTTGTTGGGGGAGAGGCATAAGGGAAGACTGAAGGAAGGGTTGGAAAAGACTTGGTGAATATTTATTTAGGCCTCGTCCTTCATAGTGATAATATTGTATGCATTTCAGCTCTTGCAATATGTTGGGTACCTATAGAGATGTTTTTATAAATTGCAAAATAAATAAAATAATTTAAATGGAATTAACATGGGGCTTTTGAGGTGGGAAAATTCTACTTCCTGTTTATATGGAGGAGCCAAAGTTCTCGTAAAAGATGAATGTAAAATAGCTAGTTGAATCTATTGCTGTTTCTTTTAGCACAAACGTTTAGTGCCAAAGAGACAATGCATCTAGCTAAAGGGTGGTGCATCTTAAAAATGTCACTGAGCTGGTAAAATGATTAATACCAACACTGTTCTTCAAAAACATCTTTAATATCAGCAAAATATATGAGGCTTCAGCTGAAGCTCTTATCTGAAGGATGGCATCGAGGGCACTACTTCATCATCTTTTTAGTGGAAGACAACCTTGAAGGTGGGGGTACAAGGCAGGGAAATCACTTTGGAGATTTCTTTAGTATCCTTTGAGGTTTGTGTGCATCAGCAGACATTTTTTCCTCCACAGTACTCTCCCTCTTGAGGTTGTGGTTTGTGTTTTGAAGGACACTATCTCTATACAACCGTTTTTTATTTTATTTTTTGGAGGTGTGAACATCCCAAGACCTCACTGTGCACTAAACAAATTCCAGTGAGTTGTAAAATAGGCATATACTACTATGATAGATCCTCAGAGTTATGAACACCTTGTAAATGGAGACTGTTTGTAACTCTGTGAACAAACTGTTATGATTATTCTTTCAAAAGTTGAAAACAGAACACTGTCTGAAGTAGCAGTTGAACTCCTTTCTAGGTCATCAGTGACAAGACAGATATAAAAATGAACAACCCTTAGACTCTTAAACCTCTACTGAAAAAGGAGGAAATTAATAAAATCTTAAAGTTGAAAACAGAATACAACTTTGAAACTTTGCTATGCGGAAGAAAAATGCTGCTCTGAATCATCTTAATTTGAATGAAGCATGCACAGAAAGTTTCCTAATCTTGTCAGATCTTTTTTAAAAACTTTTCCTTTATTTTTTTAGTAGTTTACATTTAATACAGTGCTATACTGTACTTGTATTGTTGTTGTTTTCTCTGCTCCTTCATGATAGCGTATTTTGGGTCTAAACTGAGGTGTGTGATTGATCAGTTAGTTTGTAAGACCCTGTTTACTTTGCTGGGAAAATTTAGCTTAGCTTGTGTAACTCCCATCAACTTCCTAACTCCCCTTCAGTGCAGTGTCTTCACTGCACTGCACCGCACCACCTGAGAGGGTGGTTTTACTGTCAATTTCCAGATCAACTTAGCGTGTCTTAACTGACTGTTAAGTCGATCCAGAAAGATCGATCAGCTGGCTGAAACTTTGCCACCATCAGCGTAGACATGGACTAATTCTGGTGCTCCTAACACAGGTTCTACTGTATTAATTATCACTTGTAGAATCCTGTTTCTTCTAGTGCTATAGCTACATTCCTTTATTAATTCTCACAATATCCTTGTGAGGTAACTATTATCATTCCCATTTTACAGAGGGGAAATGTGGGGAGCAGGGGTCCCCTCAAGTCCTCTCCAGACTCCCCTTCCATTCCTTATCCTGTCTTTCTCTTTCCCCACACTGGCAGACACCCAAGGTGTTGCTTGGTGCAAACAAACAGAATAAAAATCCTTTCCCCTCTTTCTTCCCTTAGGGGCAAGGGAAGTCTGTTGGAAAACAGTGAGAAATAAGGGTTACCTGGAACTTGTACAATCTTTCTGGGTCAACCATTGGGCTGAAGCTAAACGAGGCCTACCTCCAGTCTCTTCTCATGGGACGTATTGATCTCACTGTCAGTAATAGCTACTGGCTGGGTTATGTATTGATATCACCATGTCCACAATGCTAGCAGATTGTTTGTTTAGGGAAGTCATCACCATACATCATGGAGCTCTGAACCACTGTTTGATTTCCACTGGATTCCAAGAGTCCTCAAACCATCTTCTCTTGGGCCATCACCAGGACCATCGATTTAGGATGAGTCTTTTTCCATGCTGAGTTTCTGCCATCTGACCTGGGCATATTCACATTCCATAAGAGGACATTCACTCTGTATGACTGGTGTGCCCACAGGAACAACATGTAAATAAGCTGGTGCTGCTGGCAGCTTTGCAAGGTGAGGGTGGGCCCAGTTATGGGATGGTGGCTGGATGATGATATATCTGTGGCCATCCATTTTCCCTTCCTGGGATGATACCCTGGTTCCAGGGAGTGCTCTGTCTGGGAAGACCCTCAGACCCTGCCTCCCTTCTCCACCTCAGTCTCTTGCTGCTTCATCCCCTACCCCATCCAGGTCTTTTTGATGATTGTGCCCCTAGTATTGTTTTGGTTCCTAATTCACAAATCCGTAAATGCTTTCAACATACATTTTCACTGTCTGAAGCAGCAGTTGAACTCCTTTCTAGGTCATCAGTGACAAGACAGATATAAAAATGAACAACCCTTAGACTCTTAAACCTCTACTGAAAAAGAGGAAATTAATAAAATCTAAAGGAAACAAAAATCCTTCCCAAGTCAAGTTTTCACTACAAAAAGGGAGAAATACCATGGACTCCATGAGGTCCACTAAGGACCCTGCTATTAGAACTGCTCGGACACCAAGGTAGCTAGATAAACAAAGAGTGCTTCTTTCAGTAAAGGGAGCATGTGTATCTAACACACTGTAAATAGTAGAACCTTCTTTTGTTGAAATGGAGTTTATGAAGTAGAATGAAATCCTAAATGATTTCTATTGCTGTTCAAATTGCAGTTTTGGTCATAATGAATTGAGTTCACAGTTAAGTTGTCCTGTGTTTTTAAGACTTTCTTGTAAGAGGATTCCTCTCTAAGTTCAGCCACTATCAGACACTTACCTGCCATTACTGATGGTGTGTAAGCACTGCCTGAAATCTACCCATGGGTTGTACATAAATGTCAGAAACTCAAATGGGTGTGTTCTCACCCTACTGGAACCTGGCCTTAAGCACATGGTTTCGTGTTCAGAATCCTGCTGCCTTTGAACAATTGTATAAGTGAATTCTGCTAGTTGAAATGAGTCTGTGAGAAGGGCTTTAATGCTGTTTGCACCAGTGTCATTAAAGTATTGGACCTACACGTTTTCACATGGTGTGCATCATTGGGATCTTATCTAAGCTAGATTTTTTTTCCTTTTAAAATTCTTGCTAATGTGAAGTTGGACTGGGAGTAGAACTAGTGAAGCCAAGATGCCAGCAGCTGCCTCTGTGTCATCTTAATCTCCTCAGCATGGACAGATGATGATGCGGTTAAAATACAAGCAACTGTTTTGCTTTGAACTTGCACTCTCAGTCTTTCTGCTACCAGTACACCTGCCACAGTGGGAAAATTTAGCCAAATGTGACTAATATAGTCCTCCCCACAATACATGTGGTTGTTGCTTCCAGCACATGCATGAGTGGCAGCTTTGGATAGGCCTGAGAACATATTAATAAGAGTCCTTTGACAGTGACAATATGCATCAGGAGTTAATGGTTTAAGAACAGGCACCTAACTGACGTGCTGGTGTGCTGAGATATAGAGCTGGGCAAAATTTTTCAGACATAACATTTTTTTTTTGGCCAAAAAATGCATATTCAGGTTAACTGAAACATTTAATGAATTTGCTTACATTCACCAAATCATTTTAGTCAGAGAAAAAATTCTGGAAAAAAAATCAATTTGTTTTGTTTTGAAATTTTCAGAACTAAACACTGCCAATTTTTTAATTAGCTATGACTTTCTAGACAAGATTTTACTGCCATTTTATTTTTAAAAAGACAAAAAGATGCAAAATCTCTCCACCCCACCCCACCACCCAATTTTTCAATTCACCAAAAACTTCTCCTTTCAGGTCAACCTGAAAGTAAATATTTTTAAAATAAATATTCAGTTTGGCTGTCAAATCCAAAAATCAGTTATTCACACAACTCTCCTGACGAAAAGAGTCAACTTTGACGTGAGAGTACCAAAGAGAGAGTCACATGAATGAAGCAAGAAGGATCAAGACTGAGAATATCATGATTAGTACAGTATATCAAAAAAATGAGTACTAGGAAAAGATGACAAAATACCAGAGCAGAACCCAAGAAACAAGCACCAAAGCACTACAGAAGTGTTGTTTCCAAGACTAAGAACTCACAATTTAGGCAACTGTATTTGATCAACATTAAAAGATATATTACGTAAAAAAAATGGAAAGACACAAATATAAATAGCAAACAGGAAGTTCCTTCATCCAATACACTCAAAAAGATACTATCTAGAATAATTAATGGATAATATTTAATTAAAACAGGAGTGCACACCACAGTAAGAACACGAGGCCCAACAGCCATCCTACTCAAGCCCTCAAAAGCAGGCGTTAAAACAAGCCAGAATACGGGGGAATGCCATTCCGGGGCCCACTATTTTTAGGGGCCAGCATTCCCAGCCCCTAAAAACAGAAAATGGAGCCAGAACACTGCGTTCCGGGGCCCACCATTGAAAAATAGCATGCAGCTCCATGTTCTATTTTTAGGGGCCCAAATGCTGGGCCTGTAAAAATAGCAGGCCCCAGAGCGGTGTTTCCCTGGGTTCTGGCAGGCAAAGGAGGGGGCAGGGCCAGGGGCATTCCTGGGCAGGGCTCAAGCCCTGCCCCAAACCCCTCCCCTTCCAGGCCTCACCCCAACCTGGAGCCTGCAGCCACGCCACTGCCCTAAGGGCCTACCACCCTCACCTACCCAGCCATGCCTCCACCGCCAGTAAGTGCGGGGGCAGCCCGGCTTGCACTGGGGGGGCGTATTGAGGAAGAGAGTGGGGCACTGCCACATGGGGGGGGCAGGACCTGGGGTCCGGAGGGCCCAGCCATGCGGTGAGGGGCCACCAGCATGGGGGGGCACTGGTGCGGGAGCATTCCCATGCCCCCCAAATTATACTTTAACACTTGCTCAAGAGTACAAAAAAGCGTAATAGTTAAGGGAGCGCCATAGATTTTGTGCTAAGGTGTAGTAGTGAGAATACGGGTGTAGGGAATTTATGTTTTGTAATATTGGAGTAGTTGGTCACTGGAGTTATTAGAAGGCATACGTGTTAATGAAGCTGTGGCACTATAGTGTAAACAGCTTGCCTGTAAAGCACCTTATACAGCTAACAAAGGAAAGTCGAGTAGAAGCCGTTCACTGCTAAGTGTAAACAGCCTACTGTCATGTCCCTGCTAGAAAGCCATTAACCTTACCGTGGTAAACAGACTGAGGGGGGGCAGGTAACAGAGAGACGAAAGGAGCTTTCAACATTTCATTGGTCAGAACTGTATTTGTACCCAACTGATTCATAAACAACAAACATGGGTGGGCTAATTATATGCTGTATATTAAGCATAATCTAATCACTTAACCTGCATATTAAGGACAGTGAAACCATGTAGGGATTTAGGCATGATGTAGCCTGTTGTATTTTGCATGCATCTGTTGCATTATGTATATTGTAGTTAGTATATAAGAAAGGTATATACATCTTGTGAACTCCATATTTTGGGCTTACTTGTATGGGCCCAGGCAAGTAATGGGTATTCGCTGTTAGGCTGGATGTATAAGGGGAACAGGCAGGTTTGATTAAAGGCACCATTTACCCATCCTGCTCCTGAGTGGACATGAGCCTTCTTTTCTTCTAACAATTGTCCAAAAGAAACCCTTCATACAAGGTTTATCCAACATATACATCCCTCTATTACCTCTGTACCACTCTGTTACAAAGTAGGCTGTGGGCCACAGGCTAAAAAGTTGAAGTATTCCTGATATACAGTGTCTTAAAACAAATTCTGAGTTAATTTTATATTTTAATTTAATTTTTAAAACCTAATTTCTAATGTTTCCATGGAATTAGTTTCTCTTGCTGCAAGAACAGAATACAAATAAATTAGCGAGCAGGCTATAAGTGTCCATCTTTAAGACCTTCCATTACTTATTCATTTTAATCAAACTTCCCATATTCTTTGACTTTCCATCCTTCATTGCCTTGAGCTATGCATTGCATAGCTACTGATGACATACAAATGTTAATTTTGTTCAAATTCAAACACAATACAGAAAAGCCTATTTTAAAGACTGCTTTGCAAACACCGCACTTAAAATGAAAGTGAACTGAATTAAACAGAAAAAAAAAACATTCAGTCAAGTGGATCCTCTGTTAGTTCTGTCAACTGATCTTCAATCTCTCCAGGACTACAACAATTATTTCTTTCCTTGAAACTTAACAGCTGCACATTTTATTAAAACGTATATAGAAAGAGCAAGAACTCCTTTGAAAATAAACCTATTGCAAAACATCTAAGGAACCAGTGGTAGCCAACTTCATCCACAGTAATTAAAAATAATCCCGAAGACAGCAGATACACAGCTACTGTATAGTAATTAATGATACTTTTTGTTCATTTTGTCATTTTAATGTTTATTTTAACTCCATTTTCCTCCTATGCTTTCCATAAAAGGAGGAAAAGTTTTCAAACAGCTTCCCATTACCAGAAAGTAAGTGGTGTACTTTCCATTGGGTCTTTGCCCTAGAATAACCACGTTTCACACTGCTTTTTCACAACAAAATCTGGTTTTTACTCCCACATTGTAGAGGATTACTAATATTTACCAGACACTGAGCTAACTATAATATGGCTTTGGATACTATTTAACGAAAGCCACATGCTGATTATCTTGCAGGGGCCTTGCTTCTGATCTCAGACTCTCAGAGCCAGTCTTCACTGCCAGCAAAATTCAGCAGCAGTCAACAGGAGTTACACAAGCTATGCAGAGCGCTTTGTCAGCTTCCTAGGTTTCCTTTAGTGCAGTATCTTCACTGCACGGCATCAATAGGAAATGCACTTCCATCAATGCGGGACTACGTACCTGAGAGGGTTGACTTCTGGATTGACTGAACGTACCTTAAGTGACCACTCAGTCAATATGGAAAAGCCAACCTGATGAAGGCATCTTTGCTAGCCTCAGTGTAGACATGACCTCAGAGAATGTCTGTTTGGGATTTTACCACTGGAAAAATATGCAGACAAATTGGTAAGTACATCTGGGCCTAGCTTTTAACAAGACAGTGCATCCAAGAATCATCTTATCTAGAAGCATTTTCTTCCACAACAGAGAGCACTTAAATGCTAATGTGCCTGATGCCATCTTGGCCAATATACCAAGGACTGAACAAGGACCATTCAGAGCTAAAACCTTGAATTCTTATAGCTTGATCTAAAAGTCAGGGATCTCTAGCCCTGTGGGCTGGTTACTGAGGGAAACCTCTAAGGCACACTCACCACTGGGTTACAACAACAGTCCACAACCAGCTTCCACATCACTGGTTTATCGAAAATTTGCCCCCCTCCTATATGTTCTCATTTCATTTTATGTGAAAACTTTCCTCACAGACAATATATCTATTATTTCAGAATAAACATTTGTTAGAGCTCAGCACAGAGGACTATGCCAAAGTGTGAATCACCTTCCTATTACTGCATGCACTTCCTTGATGTTTGAAGGCAGAAGATCTTCAATCTTTTCTTTCAAAAATCACAGCCTACTGGAAGCTCTCACAAGTGAAAACAAAGCTAAGTCTCTTGTGGTTTAGTGTCAATCCATCTAACCAATATGCAAAACAACTAAACCTTACAAATTACCTGTAGTGCTTTACTTCAAGCCCATCCACTGTATCAGCAGTTCTCAACAAATGTGTTGGGACACACTACTGTGGAGAGCCAAGGAAATCCTTGGATTTGGCCTTGGGAGTGGCCTGGTGTGTCCCTGTAGGGTCACAATATGCTGCCAAGTGGGTCACAACCCGCAAAAGGCTGAGAACCACTGCTCTGTATTGTCACCGGGAGTCGAGTAATTGTTTTGATGCAGAGGATCATAACTTTCTTGTTAGTCACAAGAATACTGTGGATTTATAGTAACCAGAAATACAGTCATCATAACTTTAAGCATCAGTAATCATAAAAACAATTCACTGTGTCAATTACCAGTTTCAAACAGATTATTCCTACAATAGGTTGACCTACAGTCACAGAATTTAAAGATAAGAGTGACCAGCAGATTATCTAGTCTGGCCTTCTGTATCTCACAGGCCACCAACACACCTGCACACTAACCCCAACACCTAAAATTAGACCAAAGAATTATCTCCCACAGGAGACTAGACTATTATGTACTCAAGGCAGAGAATAGAAGGGACTGATGTGCACCAATGCCAGTGGCCCTGAAATGGCAGGGGGCTATGTCTAATTGTTCACTGCAGTTATGTAGGCAGAACACGAGAAATATGTCTGCAACAGAGGGAAATAGCCAATACTTGCACATAAAGAACTGACTGTGAAATGCAGTTTATAAGTCAGTTTCATTTGGCTTATAATAATCGTGTTCTATCTTTTAACCCTGAACATGTTAAGTATCATCACTTCCTCTGGGGACTCTGAAGATCTAGGGTTAACAACTTTTCTATTTTAAAAATTCATTGAGGTGCAAACAAACCGTATTGCTTCCAGTGGATAAGCACTGCAGCAAGCCAAGGTGGGGGGGGGACATCACCCCCTACAGGATACTCTGCAATTAGCTCCATCTATGTCAGCAATTTTTTGAAAAATTTCCTAAACACGGGGAAATCTCATCTTCACTGTATGAAAGACAAAGCTACTGCAGTGACTCTTCCATGCATTACAATGTGTGTGTCTTACTCCTTAACCAAGCCGCTAATCACGCAAATTATTGCAACTAATTACATCTGAAGGTCTAATTAATTCTTTCAGTACCACATCATTTAGTACACATTCACAACACAGCACCTGTTTTGAAAATCCTTGCAGTTAATTTGTTTATAAACAAACACTATTTGCATAAAATGTTTAATGAATGGTTTAACAGTTAGTACAATACTCCAGCTTTGTCTTAGTAGATTTGAGGTCATCGAAGGCCACAATAAATTAATTTTAAACTATACAAATTAATTTAAATAGAAAGTGTGAATTTCTCATTAATAAAGAAAACATTTCTAACATGTTAATTAATATCTCTGTAACAAGCTAATTACTGTCTGTACAACAAGTGCATCTTACAGTCAAACTCAAGATTTTATGGGGTTTTATTTTACTGTAGTAAAATACTACAAATCAGGACATACATAACAAATCATAGTTATGTCTAGAACTTACTTAAGGATTACTGGCAGTGCTGAAGAAAACTTATTTTTTCCTTAGAGAAAAAAATGAATGTTTTATGATCTAGGACAACATATTAACACAGTTCACTATTTTTTCAACCATATTTTAAATACCTTTGAAGATTAATAGAGTACGTTTCATGAGAGTGTGGAGCAAAGCAGTACAATTAAGAATAAAATTAACTATACATTCTCTTTATGGTACTTTCCATTATACTGTTTGTTCATTTGTACCTAGCTTTACATAATTATATGTTTAATAAAATATTGCAATTTATTTCTGAGCCCTCTCAGTTTTTACTTTATACAGTGATCTGACTCACAAACGTTATATTTCTCTACGTGTAATAATATCTCAAGCTAGTTCATGTAGAAACTAAAGAACAACAGCATTATTGCTTACTACCAAACAGATTCTTTGCATGCCTATCTTGAAATATGTTTATGGTTCCAATGTTTGTTTCTGATTTGCAAGCATTTTCACATTTGATAAGCACCTGTTGTAAATTTACATCCACTCATGAACTATTCTTATGATAGGGAGCTAAGAATTGTAAAATATATTTATATCCTTACTCTGGTGTAGTGTTGCCCCTTAATGCACATTCTGATGAATTTCACATCATTGTACTACACGATGCTATGTACTCTAAGATCTGTTTCAGTAGGGCAGATAGGGAACTAAAAAGCCTGCTCATTCTCTTTTGAATATGAATTTTTCCTTAGTGGCTACTACCATAAGTTCAGCTCAACTGGACATTCAACAACAAACAGTGAGTCCTATAAATTGTGTTTGCTTCCAAAAACAAGCTTGAACGTGGGAGAATCGTATTTTTGCAACACAATCATTGTTTCTAAAACAGCGAGTAGCCAACGAGTTTTGAGAGAAAGTGAAAAATGCAAGAAAGGAAGAACGTTTAAAGCCACCCCAATCTTCAAACTTTGCGTGGAGCTCGTGAGAGTTTTATCACAAAATGAAAATATGAAGAACTATTTATACACTTCTATGGTTATTACTCAAGCAAAAGTCTCATTGATTTCAGTGAGGTTTCCATTTCAATATATATGTTTTTCCATTTTTTATTCTATAAGAAGTTTTCTAGAATGATGACTGTCACACTGTGACTTCCAACATCTTGGTTTAAAAGCACAATTCCTTTTGGCTTCAGTGAAATATGAAAGATTTGGAACATCTGACTTCCCACTCAACTATTAGCAATAAACCAGTATAGGCTAAGCAGGCCAGATTCACAGCTGGGGTATATTAATAATGTCAGTGGAGCTACACCAGATCAGAATATGACCCACTTGGCTAGTGTTCTGCTAATTGCTTCTTTATTATATCCTATCCAGTCTAGTCTCTTCTCTTCTGTATCTGAATCTATTCTGAACTTGTAGCTTCTTTCTTTTAGCTTGGGTCCCCTTTGAGGAAGACTTCATTTAGACCAAGTGTGCAGTAGTATTTGACATGAAATGATTCCCCGAGAAGAAAGTCAGAACTTCTACCTCCATATTATATCTTTTAAATCCTTCTAAACAGATTATGATTCCATAACGAGCATTTTCAAGATGTCTTTTCTTAAGCAAAAGGTGTTTTTTTATTTTTTAAACAGAAAGTTATTAAGATGCCTTTTTCCTTGCCGTACATGCAAACACTCCGCTTCACTTTTACATGTGACATGTTCAGATTTCAGAGTGCAAAAAGCATTTTCTTTAAGATTAAGTTCTATTTTGATAGTACTTGCACGGCAGCTATGTGAAGCCACAGTTCTTATACCTGGTGGGGTGGGTCAATAAGAGAGAAACAGAGGCGGATGCACACACACATATATGCACAGTTTGCAAAATATGGAAATGGAGAAAAACTTTCTATCAAGAGTTTTAAATCTCCCATAGCAAACAGATGGAGGCCTTTTAGGCTTGGTGCTTAAGACAAATGTTTTTTCTAAACATAGCATGGCAATATTCTGCTCTCATGTTGTAAGAGTTAAAGAGCCTTGAGGATTTGATATAAACAAGGCGGACCTTTAAAGCCAAAGATAAGTTGCTCAAGCAGCTGCTGAAGAAAACAAGGCCGCAGCAAAACTAAAAGCAGCGTTACTGCTGTGACTAACTTTAATAAGTTATTTGAAGTGTCCCACCCACTGATGTCTGAACTATTCCAAACAACAGGCCCTTCTTTTCTCCCTCCCCCTGCAATGGCAACGCTGAACTCCAGAAATGGCTCCCCTAACATTAAGAATCTCTAGCATTTCACAAATAAAGGCGATCAGCATGTGAAAAATTATCTTTTAAAATGGAGTTTAATTTGCATATAAGGAACAGGAGATTTATGATGAGCAACACAGCACAGCACTGCATCTGCCTAGTATCAGTCGTAATTTAGATTGTTTGTGACCGATCTTAAATTCTAAAGCACAGAGAAGATGAAGTGCTCTGTTGCTGTGTTATTGTCAGGAGTCTAAGACTTACCAGAGATTTATTAGTAATCTTATCACAAACATGTCTCAAGTTTTTGCTTTTAATATGTGCCAAGCTCCTCTGAGGAATTTTCCTCACTGCAATTATATTTCTCAATGCATGCATTCTGAAGCTTAGTTGATTTCTTTCCCAAAATAAAGCGACCTATCATTACACTACAGTAGCTTTGGTACATTTTTCCTCTGCTACTTAATAATCAATGTATTCATCATTAAAATCTGAGCCCTGAAGCAATGGTTTTTAGCATATTCTAATGACTAGCGACTTGCAAATTACATTGACCTTTCATGTACATTCTGTAAGCACCTTGTTCTAATGTGTACTGTATTTATAGTTTGCCAATACAAACTAGCCAAAGATTGGATAATTACTGTAATCTATTAGCTCGATTGCTTTCCCTGCTCATTTGTAGCATGTGCCATACAGACCATTTTCAAAAGCTGGTCTATCTTTCATCTCTTGCAAGCTCAGAAAGTCAGGAATACTTCATCTTCCCAATACACACGTTTACTAATATATGAAGAATAACCTATCTCAGCTCAAGGATATTTCAGAAATAAAGTATCTTCTTTACTATTAGTGTCATAACGCTATTTGTGATTGACAAAAAACACAGCTCACACAGTATAAACTTTAGTTGAAGAATGGCAGGCCAAGTTCCATTTTCTACCCATTACCCTGACCTCCAAATAGCATTTAATAAGAACTGCTTGCTTCTTCTCTTAGGAAGAAAGATAAAGACACTTCTGTTAAAACAAAGAACTTTTTTTTCCTGTAAGTAAATGTTTCAAACAAGCTTTAAATATTTTTTTTAAGGCACACTGTTGTGACTTAAGAAAGATAAGAAATACAGCATGGTGGTATTAGCTCAAGTCTCTTTCCATTGACAGTCTATTTCAAGACAGTTATGGATAGATAACATTACAGACACTGGTAATTAAAACAACACTAATTTTGTCTCAGTGGCTGCGCTTTGTTGTTTGAAATCATCTATCATGGCCTTCATGCTTCACACAATGAGAAGACATTTGTCTAGTCACATTCTGCTTGGTCAACAGTTTTACTAATATCCCAGCATACCTGGATGTTATTGAACTTTTAAAGAGGTAGTACACATGTTTTATTAAATGACCCTGATTAATAAAATGCTTTGCATGCTTACTTTATGAAACACACTGCAACATCTACATTGCTTACTTTTTAAACTTAATTTAATATTTTCCCTTCTAGAATATTTCAGAAAAAAGCCTTCATGGCACAGTTGTGAAAATATTTAACACACAAATCTCTATTTTCTGCAGAAAATTAGAAAAGTATATGGATATATGAATAACTATTTTGGAAACAAAATAAATGCTTACAAGGGCTGGGCATATAAACTGCTGAATATTTTCTGTGCATTAGCTTAATTGATTTATAGACACTAAATTTCATTTCAAGGTATATTGTAATATTATACATGCCATGTGTTCTTCTTAAGAATTCTTGCCAGCAAATGTTCTATATTTCAGTAATAAAAGGCAAGAAAGACTTGTATCGTAAGAGAGAGAAAGGAATAATCACCCAGATATTATTTTCATATTAAACCTGAATAGTAGTAATAAAGTAAAAACAAAAGCAGTAAAGATAGATTTCAAAGGAGTATTACTGAACGACACAAACAAGATAAGAAACAGACAAGATCATTTAATGTGAAATTCTATGCAATAGGGCTTAAGTGCTCATATTTAAGTGAATGGTACTTCTGTCATTAAATTCTTGGACTCAGGAATGAACTCAATCCTGCAAACACTTGCTTAAATGAAAAGGGAGTGAGTGCTTATGGGGTCAGGACCTAACTGCTTGAAGCATATCCTAATATTCAGCAGCAGTCACTGTCTAACTGAACATTTGAACTTAAAATATACAGTTCTCTAGAAGTCTTCCAAAAAAAAGAAAAAATCCCCACCATAAAACCTAATCAAACATAATGTCCATATTTCCCCACCTTTTGAAAAAGATATAGATATACATATAGATATTCACTGTTTATATCTCTATAAATTACACAACCTTTTTTCTACAGACATATATGTAGTTTCAAATCTAAGCAGAAATCCCAGCCACAACTGGTATCTAATTGCTCTCTCTGGGAAGGTATCATAAATGGAGATCAAGATGACACAGATGTGGCTTCAACTTTATACAGAAAGAAATCCTACATCAAAGCTATCTGAAGAGAAACATAACCAGTAATGAAATATGTTTTATTATATTTTGCATGCTAGATTTGATAGCTACAAAGTGCATTTTTAAACAAAAAAGTATACCAAAGTTTTAATATTTGCAATTCGTAGGGCTTTTTTTTTTTTTTAAATCTCACCTAAATAGCATCAAGCTAACATATTACTCAAGTCAGCTTACCAAATTCAAGAAAGCTGCAGTTCAAGTAAAGTCATTTTAAAGATTCTTATTAAAAGGTATATAAGCTGATAGGTAGGTTGCTCTAAAATTAAAAGATAAATCTTATTGGCATTTGTCCATGGCAAAAAAAAAAATGTAAAAACAGTCAACACATAAGCAAAGAATGGACTCATTCTTAGGCACTGAGTGTCCTCAACTTCTGCTCACTTTTATAGGAATAAAGTAGGATCAACACCTTATGGGAGCTATCCAAAATCTCTCAGCATTTGGCCCTCTATCTGTACACCTAGAAAAGATGTGGAAGGCAGCAAGTGGCCCTCTTGAATCACAAGGTTTTTTAGCCACTGGTAACATCATTTTTAGTATGTTATGAATTTCTCACTGAAATTGGTATTATATTTTTATTGAATGTTACTGGATTTTAATTGCAGTGTTTTATGTTAGGCCCCTAGACAGTGGCAAATAATGTGCTATAAAACTAGGAACAGTACCGGTGACTCAGTAACATGAAGTTTTTCATTAATTGCCTAATTTTTAAAATGTTAGCAAAATGGCATGAGTTAACTTGATCATTCTTTTTACAGAACTGCTTAAATAACGCAAACTGAAACAGAATGTAAACAGCTTAAGGCAAGTCACGTGAAAGCATGGCTATCTGCATACACTTTTATAACACCTTTAAAGTTTAGTATTCAAATTATACCCAACATCACAGACAAACTGCAGAAAATGTTACTAAGTACAAGTAACAGAATTTGAAAAAGGAAAACGTATGCTTTCCAGGAGCAATTCCTACAATGAATGAGGCAGCACAAGTCTTTTCACTTTCCATAACTCATTTGCATGAATTTACTTTTTTGCCTTAAGAGGTTGTTGTAATGTGTGTTAAAACACACAGTCCAATTTTAACTCCATACTATCACAAAAGAAATGTTATGTTAGCATAAAGTGTAAAAATATGAATGCTGCTAAATTTCTTTGCACAGAAACCACAGTGCAGCACTGCTCAAAAGCACCACCCAAAGGTGGAAGAGATGCAAAGACATTCAGAGAATTGTCTTTTTTTGTTAATTTCAGCAATATCCAAATGTAAAAAATGACAGTGCTGTAGAAGTTGACAGAGGCTTTTGATTGAAGTGACTGATTTCCACAGCTGCACCTGTAGAAAATTGATGATAATGCTGTCTAAACCATTCATTATGATTTGGAACTTTACTCAGATGAATACTAGATTTATAAATTTGCTAGACATGTGTTGTAGATAATATGACAAAGTACTGTTTTCAAATGAGAATTCCTTTGACCTAATTTTATCAAAATCATGCAAAACTGGCGAAGAGCATTTATTTCTAAACCCTTCCGAAACAGCTGAAATTGTACTTTTTTATTCAACACAATGAATTTAAGTGAAATATATTCATTGAAGGGAATCCAGCTATCAATTGTATTCTCCGATTTTATTTATTAGAATTATAAAGCAAAATGATACGACTTTTATTTTGCATATTATCAACAATGATCCCCCTTCTGGACAAAGGACATTTATCTTTTTGGCAATCATGCTTACAATATTTCTGGGAATGAATTAAGCAACTACTTAGCATTTTAAAAATATGTAAATATAAAATTTGGGTATGAGCTATGTGATGTTACTGATGCTCTACATGGTGATAGTACATTTTGGTTTAATAATCATTCTGATATATTTACATCCTATTAACCAGTTATTTAAACTAACAGGAACTTGATGCCTTCTTCCTTGAGCGATAGAGTATTTTGAAACAAGTAAATATATTTATTACTTTATTTACTCAAGTAGAATCAAGACACTGCAATTATTGTGTGTTTCCATATATGTGCTACACTTAAACAGGCTAATTTGTAGGGGGAAGGGTTTGCCCTTTTTGCTGAGATGAGTTGCTCACAGAAAAGAAGAGTTGAGAGACTGTGAAGCTACAAAACAAGAGCTAGTGAAACTCTTGGAATAGGGGGTACTAAAAACACAAAAGAAAGAGCATTTGGCACAGATTGTGGTTCCTTCATCTGGAATCACAGTAACATAGAGTAGCCTTGTGACCTTACCACCACCAATTGGATAATTTTTTTCTTATTTCTTTTTGCTGAGAAAGCAAGGGAAATAACTGTAGCTAGATTGGATTTGCTGGATGGATGCCAGAGCCCCTGATCCCTTGCTTGCTGTCAGGTTGTGCCAAAGATCACACCTCTGGCTCTAAAGAACTCTCTTACCAGCTAAGAGGGATGGATCACATCCACCTCCAATCTTCACCTTCATTTGAGCTGTGGGAGGACCAAGGGCCAGTCAAGGCTCTCCTCCTGCCACAGGAAGATTTTTCCTCTCATTTGCTGGGACTAAGGCTTAGCACTTGGTTCTTATATACAGGAGATTGTATTGATGTTTAATTGTGGAATATATTTTATGATGTTCACTGACAATTGTTTCATCTTTTCTGTTTGGGCCAAGCCAAAACTGATTTCAGGCTTCTGCGCATTCCACCATGTTATACAGCAACTTTAGAAAGGGGCATAGTTTGGGAGTATGTACTTCTCAAAACTAAGGGATTCATGCATAGCCCAGACTGAACTCATTCAAGGGCAGAGACCACCTACAGTCTATCCAGCAGCCACTCTACCCGTCTCTACAGAGGTGCAGAGTAGCTTGGTACAAGTGCACATCCACGTGATCTCTCACTGGCGACGTATGCCTTGGAATCTGCCGATCAGACCAAAGCATGGCTCATCTTGAGCAGCTAAGCCACGCTTTATTGTAAAGTCAGTGTTTGCTTCCCACCATTTGCTTAACTTTGTGTGGTGGATCCTTCTTTTCTTTCATTACTATCTAATCAAACTGTGATCTTTGAGCCATAAATTATTGCATTTGTGTATGTGTTTGTGAGGATTTCCTGGCCAAGAACTGTATATGGCAGGAAAAAATTTAGTCATTCAAAAAACATTACATTAAATTTTAATTAAATTTAATTAAAATAATTACACATTTGAATGCTTTTTTTCTTCAGCTCTGTCACTCTCCCAGCTACAATATGCATTCATGAAGGAGAGATTTAGGCCTCTGGAATATATGGACATTTAAACTGAACTCCTAAACCACAAGACGCTAAGGTTGTGTACCACGTGTCATTGCAATATAAGGACAGTCTCTTATGGTGAAGTCCTTTTTTCTAAAGTATAACCACGCTTTGAACAGAAGTTCACTATAATTAAGGTTGTAGTTTGGATGCTGTAATATATTTAAACAAGCTGAAAGACTCTCATTCACCACTATTAACAGAGCACAACATATCAAATTTTATTATAGCTTTGCTGCAACTGTAACAAAATTTCAGATGTTACATTCTTTTTTGCCCCTTTCCCTCCTCTTCCTTAATTTTTGATTCCTTCAGTGGTCTCTGGCTGATTGCTTCTTTCCCCTGTCTTCCCTGCCTGACTCGCTTTTTAAAGCATTTCATTAAAAGTGGGCTCAAACAAGAACAGCATATCCAACCTGGTATGGATGCTGATCCAAACCTAATTTGATTCCAGATTTTGTACTCTGGTCTGCTCTTTACCTCCCATGTGGAAGGCTTATAGGACTCCAATTGGATTTGATTAACAGCTTCTGACAAACTCAAAGATTCAGCAACTGGGAGTTCATGATCCACACCAAGAAATGAAAGGAAGCAGGGCCTGTATGCAACACCCTTGTCATCTACCTCTCTGAAATAGATGATTGGGCATGTCTGGCAGAAATAGTTGAGACAGGAGATCATAGTAATATAATTTATGAGCACACGAATTAAATAGATCATGTGTGCTCCCTCATGACGGACCTTAGACAGCAGAGTGAACACATACAGAAGCCTATTCCTCAGTACAGGAAAAAGTCAGAGGTTCTCAATCTTTGCCTGTTCAAGTACAGGGAAACCAATGCTTTTTATTGCCCTCTGATGCACAGAGATAAACTTGGGGGTCAGTACCTACTGCTGAAATCTCTGATAATTTCTTGATATTGTCTTTACCAAAGATGACAAAGTAGAGAGACCAATGAAAGCTCCAAACAAATCCTGATGACATAGGAAAGGCAATTATGAGGACTCATTGTGTCCTATGAAACACAATAGATGTTAAAGACTCCCAGACCACTGTGGAACAAGAAAATTCCAGGAATAAAACCTTTTCTACTTCTGAGAGGAAAAGAAAATTATAATAATGAATTTCTTTTTGAGCCACTTCCTACCTCACCAATTTCTTGTTAGAGGGATCCCTGGGAAGTAAGGCTGTGGATGGACTGAAATGCAGTGTGATGTCCAAGTGACAGAAAATTACTGCATTCTCTGGTAAATTGTGTCAATGGTTAATTACCTCCACTGTTAAAAATATGCACCTATTTCAACTTCAAGTTTCTCCAGCTTCAACTTCCAACTTGCTATGGCACTGTCTGCTAGATTAAAGGGTTTTATAATGCCATGAGTAAATCTCTCCCTGTGCAGGTATTCACATGCCTGACTCAGGTCACCTTTCAATCTTCTCTTTGATTAAGGTGAATAGGTTGTAAGGCATGTTTTCCAAACCTTAAATCATTCTTGTAGCACCCTCTCTGGGTTTTGTTTTGTTTTATTTTTTAAGTGCATACACCGGAATTGGACATAGTATTCCAGTAATGTTCTCACCACTGTCACATACAGAGGTTTTACCTGCCTATTCCACAGCCCCATTTATACCCCCCAAGGACTGTGTTAGACTTCTTAACCACAGCACTGCACTGGGAGCTCATATAAATGGAGTGTCAGCCATGAGCCCCAAATCCTTTTTGGAATCAGAGGCACTGCTCTCCCAGATACAGTCCCCCTCCCGGCCAACATTAATTGGGTCAGATTCTCAGAGAATTCATGTGCAGACTGAGAATACAGGGCCCTAGTGGAGGACAAACAGAAAGCAGACAGAGAAAAAAAGAAAGGTACCTATGCAGAGGGGTGAACAAAGTGACGGAGTGGCAGGTACTGAAGAGATTTATATAGGGTAAAGGGGAAGAGAGGGAAAGAAATGATAGTGGGATGAAAATTGAGAACCCTAACATTTTTCTTATGAGAACGCAGGTGTGGGAGAGCCAGTTTTATTGGAGCAAATGAAAGAAGAAATAGAGTGAAGAAATAATGATTCATACACACAGGAAAAGAAATCCATGGTAAGTAAAAAAAAAAAAAATGGAAAGAGATAAAGGAGGAAGAATATTAGAAGAAAGTGGTTTCTCAAAAGACAGTGGGAACAGAGTTACCTGACCTCGAGAGGGAGGAGGCTCATCCAATTGTCCCTTTCAAAACCCATGGTGTCTAGAGGTCATGGGCACAGAACTGGTGGCGTTATGGCTCTGATGGCATTAGTTCAAGTCCAGAAAGATTCCAGTCTTTCACCATTTCACACGTACAACCAGAATGAACAACCCACCTTAATTTCCAACATGTTCCAGTCATTTTAATGTAATATTATTTTCTGGGAAATTATTTTCCACATTGGTGATATCACTAAAAGTAATGAATAACTCACAAAACAGACTGAATTGATTCCAGTTTTTAGAGTCAGATTCAGATATAAACAAATAAAATCTAACATTGTCATCTTGTTTCAAACTAAAATCAACCCACACATTTGATGAAAGAGCTATAAAACTTTTTCTCTCCTTTATAATTCTAGAAAAACAATAAACAGCAATAAAGATATAAAGATATTAGCCTCTTGTGCACTGGTAATTAAATTAAGGATGTCTTTGGATTAAATCAAAATTCATACAAGCTCAAATTCTTATGGAGCAGGTACCTAACTTCAGAAGCTACAAGTGAATAAATAGTGAAATTAAAGTGATTCCCTTACTTACATGTATCTTTATGTCACAACAAAATTTCACATTTTCATAAATCTCTTTGCCTCTTTTTAGGCCATTAAATCCAGTGGTTAAAGTATAATTTGAGGGGCCCCAGAACCTTCTTAATCTCTGGGACCCGTTCCTGAATTGCCCAGGTCCCCGTCATGCATGTGTGGATGTGATTTTTCTAGATCTTGAACCTAGGCCCTGGAGCTCTGGCCCATCAGATTTGTGGGCCCCAGAACTGTGTTCCAGAGCGTTCCAACTTACTTTAACCCCTGATTAAATCTTTTTTTTTTTTTTTTACTGCCTCTCTACATATGCTGGGAGATAGCAATGTATAAAGTCTCCAATTATTTAAAAGGAACCAACACTTAATATCATTGATGATGCTTACCACCAGAAACTATGAACTAAAAATCTGAAAAGAATACATACGCAACATAGCACATTTCCTCTTCCCTTGTTTTCTCAAAAAATTATATACACTATGCCATCAGGAAATCAAACTATTATAAAGATCTGTTCTCTCTACTAAATTAAAATTAAAAAGACTCAAATATTTCAGAACTTTACGCAGATTTTTTTCTTTTAACCCATGATCTGCACAATCCATGTTATCTCCTTGAACTAAAAGCTACAGTTCTGCCCTTTTCTCCTCTATACTTTCAACATAATAGGTATTATTACCCATAACTTTTTATTTAAAAGAACTGTGCAGCCAGGAAAATGAATGAATTTAATTATCAATGCAGTGTGAAAAAAATCATTAGAGCAGGAGCCCGGAACACCACATATTAAAAATAAACAAAGGCTATTAAAAAACAGTTTCAAAAAAGGAATATCAGTTTTTCTGCAATTCTCAAAATGTAAATACCAAAAAAGAGAACCAAATGTAAACATCTACAGTTGCTGAAGAAATTACTCTTTAAGAAAATGCTAAATGACTGACTGGATCATTTAACTTTAAATCTATACTTTATGTGGCAATATGGGGAGGTCATTTGATTGCTATGCATAGAAAAATTAGAATTCTAATATGATCTCAAAGTTTCACCTTCATAAGACAAAATTTTCATTATAAAATTGTATTTAATGGTAGTCACACAGAACTGCCTCCTCTCTTCTGTAATATATTTCTATAGGCTGTAGACGATGCATTATAAAAAATGTCTTTTTAAAAAATACAGTAAAACTGCTTCTTTTAACTTTTTAAAACTCATTGTACCATCCTAAAGGCTATATAATAAAAATCTGTGTTTATCAGTAACATTTTGAGAAAACACAAACAGACTGTTTCATAGAACTATTTCACTAGTTGGAATTCAGTATGTTGTAGTTGTATTTTCTATTTTAAATGAAACAAAGAGTCTGGTAGCACTTAAGAAACTAACAAATTTATTTATTGCATGAAAGCTCATGAGATAAATAAATTTGTTTTAGTCTTTTAAGTGCCACCAGACTCCTTGCTTGTTTTGCTGAATTAGACTAACACAACTGCCCCTTTGGAACTATTTTAAATGGTTTGCCCAGCCTATGGCAAAGACACCATCATTGGCATGCAGACTTTAAAAAGGTGAGTAACAATACCACCTTTCAGGGGTTGAAATTACAGATTTTTATATTTTCACCTTCTAAATTTGTATAAATGAATGCATAACTGAGCCAAATCCTCTCTTTTCTCCAACCCATCTCAGAGTCCTGATGCATACCAGAGGGAACAAGTCAGCCCAAACACTCAGTGGGGTTCCTCAAACCTAGGTACATTGTAACATGCAATATATTTGATGCAAATACTACATTCCGTGTACTGTTCTTATGAACATGTTGAACCAAATCCTGCCGAGATATGCATGAGCCATTTCCACTGAAGTCAACAGAAACGTATCCAAGAATATAATGTGCCAAGTCATTTAAAAAGGATTTTCATTTACTTCTTTGCTTCGTAAAACATGGCAATATACATGCATTTCTCTCAGCACTGCAGTTCACTCGAAAATCAGTTAGATGACACCAACACACTGATCTACAACAGTTAATAAACATGGGACAGGAAAAAATGTCCAAACTGTAATTGAATAAAGTCATGTCTGTGCATAGGGAACAGAAATGCCACAAAATGTTATATTTTAAGGTAGACAAATTAAGATATAGTGTGCAAGAAGGGTCAATTTTACTTTCTTATGTATAAATGCTCCTGCAACAATAAATATTTTGAAACAGGATATTTTTGCTGATGCTTTAATTAAAAAAAAAAAAAAAAAGAACATTAATACATTCAGAATTACTGGAACATCCTGAAGTATTTACAATTACTTACTATATTGAGGATTATATATTTATTACTGATTATGGGTCTTCTGGCTTTTGTCATATGATCAATAAATGAAAAGATGCAATATTCCTTAATCTCTCCCATATTCAGGCTCAAATCCTGTGAACAATCCCCCACATCTAACTTAATTACCGTGAATAGTCCTTGATTCTAATAGGATCATTCCAGCAGTAAAATTAGGAAACATTGAAAAAGTGTTTGCAGGATTGTGGCCAAACCCATCTTCTTCCTCCCATTTTCCTTGGCTATAGTTGAAATTCCTAGAAGGAATCAGAAGGAAGCCCCAGACTTTGAGAAGCAATGGAATATGGGGCTAAGAAAATTATAAACAGTAAAAATTAAGGCAAGGCAAAGATACATCAAGGCTTGGTCTCCACCAAAAAGTTACATCAGCACAGTTATGCCCTTAAGAGGGGCCAAATATACCCCTCATCAACACAGCTTCACCAACATAATCACCAGCATAAACTCAGTCATTTTGACAGAAGATGGCTTCTATTGGCTAACCATTCTCGGAGATAATGCCTTTACACTAATAGAAATCTTCTTCTGTCAACCTCCCAGATGTTTCAATGTCATCTGTAAAATAAGTGTAGTACTGCTAATTCACTTTTATAAAGTACTTTGAGTTCCTTTGATGAAGGGCCCCATACCTTTACTGAGGCACCCAAAGACCTTCCAGACACTGGGTGCTGTGAAAAAGAAGTTGTTACTCACAGTTAATATCTTCTGTGTTTTAAACAATATGCCAGAGGTATAAAGATTTCTCTTCATAGCTCCCAATCCTTCCCCAAGTATACAGTATTTTGCAACATCTTGTTTGACCTACAGTGCTGCTAATTATGAAAAACAGTAAAATACAACTGTTCTTTCTTCGTCCCCGCAGTTCCAGCAGTGATTGCTAAAAGACACACTGTATGCCACAATTTGAATTAGCAATGGAACAGTGGCAAAAGAACCAAGATCAAATATAATGCTTTTGGAGGACAATTTATTTCTCAGGATTTTATATACAACACTGCAGACTCGTAATCCAGACTTCAGGTTAGCAAACTCAATAACTGCTATCTGAAAGTACAATTCATACCTGAGATGAAAAGAAAGCATCTTTCTTCAGCTTTCCCACTACTAGGCAATGAGATGGCTCAATTTAAATTACCATGTGAAGAAAAAAGTGATTAATACACATCAATAGCCTCACCTGGATTTCTGCATTCCAATAAATACCAAACTATCAGCAGCATGCTACACAGAGGACAGAGTACTGAAATGATATTTTAGGGAAAACAGGACACAAAAGAAATCAACACGGCTAAAAAACAACCTGAAAATAAATGGCCACTATGTTTAGTGTGAAAAATGTACACAAAACAAGAAAACTATTTATTCTGTTGTCAATAGATGTGGTTAACTTGCAAGTCAATATAAGAATAAATCCCAAAGAATCAAATCAAATCAAACTCATAAGCATGTAACTAAGAAAAACACAAGAGAAACAAAAGTTAATAGCTCAGCACTGGGAAGGTCTTACCAACTTCTGTGGTTTAACGAAGGATGAGTATCTGTCTTTCCCTATGGGCAAAAAACTTTTTAGGACATTGTGATAATGTCTAATAAACAAAGATATGCCAGAAACTAATCAGAATAGACCTAAACTCAACAGCTGGGAAAATGAGTCAGACTAACAGGTTTCAAAAATCAACAGAAAACTTATTTGCTGTAAGCAGAATTCTCAGATGCAGTCTCTTTGAATCCATAGTCCTATGTCACATGACTCCCTCAGTGTGTGGCATCAAGGAGTAGATTCATTGATTTGTTAAGATTTGTTGCTCTGAGGCATGACCATAATGTGTTTGTGTCTTCAGGGATATAAACAGACTCCTTATGAAATTATCAGTTCTTTCCTGACCTGAGCCTTAACTTAAGCAGTAGAATGAACCAATTCTCAAAAGGAATAGCAGTGGGCAAGTTCATATCCATAGATAATACCTTTTGTGGGAAGCAAGCTGCTTACCTATAACTGAGTTATTTTAGGTACAGCAGCCTATCTAGAGATATACATTCATTCATTGACTTCCTTTACAATCTTCTTATTTTTTAAGCACTACAAGAACAGAAAGAAAAAAAGCTACCTATCCGAGGGTTCAGGCAACCTAGTTAAAAAAATTTGTAGAGCTGCAAGGATATTTAGTCCTGCCCAGGCAACTAAAGCCTGGATCCAGTAAAGCATATAAACACATACTTACAGTAATTTTAAATCTTCAGTGGGATTACTTACATGCTTAAATCCTTTACTAGATAACAGTTTAAGACCCTTTTTACTACCAACACTGTGCACCCTTGCCTTGCCAAGTAAAGCTCACAAATTAGGGAAAAATAAGGAAGATGAATAGTCTAATTTTAATGAGTTCGACAGCTACTTAAAGTATTTTGGTTGCATCAACCACCGTCTCCTTGTAAAACACTGTAGGTAGGGTCAACAGTCAGAGCTTGTATTGAAAATATTTTTCTCACTAAACTATTTCCAAAAGAAATATTGTCAAAGGAAGTTGAATCAGGGATTCCCTTAGAGGTTCAAAAGGTGACATCTTGAGATCGGCAAGCATATTTATGAAGACAATCACAGCTCACGAATGGGATAACATTAGATGAGGCAGCCATTTTGAAATTTTCATCATTGTTGTGTGAAATTCATAGAATTCTTTGTTAGAAGGGGAAAAATTCATTCAGTTGCCATAAGAATAAACCAGAATCACAATAGGCATGGGAATCAATCCAGGGAAAACCCTCATTATTTTATGCAGCCCTGTACTTTATTGTCACAGTCTGGCTCTAAGTTGGTAACTATCTAAGTTAACTTTGTAAGACGTTTCAAATTACAGTTTGGATGAATACAGTATACAAAATAAAATTGCATTGCATGGCATCGAATCTCATGCTGTGTCCTTTGAAGTCAATGGCAGGCTTTCCACTGATTTCAGTGGACTTTGATGGTGTCATATAGAAAAATTCATAGAGTTTAAACTAAGAAACACTGGATATAATAGGCTTGAAAACAATTCACTTTGCTTTGTGTGAATTTTAATTTTATCACAATGCTAATCCCATCTAATCTAATTTGTGATATTTTACTGTGTAATCATATTTTTACAAACAATAATGTACTGTAACATAACTAAGTAATGGAAGCACCAAGATTGCATATTCCAAATGTGATCTAAATGCTGGATGAGGTACGAAGGTGTCAATTGTATTTAGAGCTAACTCTTGGTATAAATTTATATGTAATTTTATAATTTTAAATAATTGCAGGATTCTCTGACAATTTTAATTGTTCTACACTAAAAGAAAACAAACCAGGTTAGGTGTTCACTAGTCCTAAATTTTAGACATTTAACCAAACAAAATTCTGCAAATAATTTTCCTTTTCTTCCTACCTTACATAGTCTATTAGAGCATTTCTAGATCAATCACGCACACATTTGTATGCTTAAAAGTATAATCAACTCACCCACAATAGTAATAGATAAAAAGTAAGAGATGGTCAATGAATAACCTGTTACTTCACAGAATCATCAGACACCATTCTAAGTCTGAGATATCCTCTAGGTCAGTGGTTCCCAACCTTTTTCAGGCTGGGGACCCCTTTTTAACAGAAAAATCTTTGCAGTGCCACCCCCCCCAGGCTGATTATGTAATCTGGCCCACGCCACTCTGGCAGTGCCACTGGGACAGCCGGCAAGTGGCACTGCTGCCACCACGGCCCGCGTAACTGGGGAGACGAGCCGTGATAGCTATGGCCCCCTACCCTTGCCCCTTCCGGGGAGTCACTGTGGTCCCATCCGCCTGCTGGGATCCGGCCACGGAGAGGCAGCCCTGACAGGGTGCATCAGGGCTGCAGCTGGATTCCAACTCTGCTAGGGAGAGGCTCCGTGGACTCCCTGCAACATGTCCAGGGTCCCCCGGGGGTCCCTAAACCCCAAGTTGGGAACCACTGCTCTAGGTATTTAGGTCAAAATTGGTTCTAAAAGTGTGAAAAATAACATAAAATAAATAAAATAAGAACTCACAAACCTGCCAGCATCAGGTTAATTATCCTTCAAACCCCTCATACAGCCATAAGCAAAACTCTAAAAATCAGTTTGAAACTAACATGAACCGAGTGAACCCCTTCAAATCTTTCACCATCCAATAATGTGTAGCCATGAAAATTTTGCCTTTTCCATTTTAAAGCATCAAACTGATATACTGTATTGCTGCTCTATTTGCATAAAAACTGGTCACAAAGAGCAAAAAAAGTAGTTCATTAATATGCCAAGAAGTGTTAATTTGAACATTGCTCAAAAGCAACTGTAAATTCCATTTTGCCAAAGTGTAAATGGAATGCAGTGCAAATTAAGGCTGATTAACCCTTTTTCTTTTCCTCCAGATATTACACAGCTTTTGAGTTTACAAAACCCCATTGTATATAGTTCTGAGAGCTATATTTTGGTTGTAAGAGGTGCACATTTTAAAGGCTTTCATAGGCTCATCTAAGAAAACAGATTTTAATAGGTTTGAAGGGGACTTAAATTTGTACTGTGTTTGCTAAGAGAAATGTCATGTTTCTCGTTTCTGTCATGGGTTCATACAGTATGTATAATATTTAAGTATACAGGAATTCTTACGCTTCAAAACATTCATGTTCACTAATATTTCCACTGGGCTTGCTCTCTTTTTGATTTATAATTTTCAAAGAACCATTTCCCCAGCTCATCAGTACGTCATGGAATCCAGAAGAAACAGAAATACCAACATCACTATCGCATTCCACTGATATATTGCTACAAGTATTATTTAACTATTCTTCACCTAGCCCTTGAGGTAGAAAACAGAATTGTCTCCTTTTACAGAAAGGGAAATGGAAGGAAGATCTAAGAATTCTATGAAATACATAAATCTCTTTTCCAGCATGGATAGAGCCCATTTGCCCTGAGAGAGAGCACTCTATTATTATTGAAAAAAGACATTTTTCCCTCTTACCTGAAGAGGCAAATGAGAAACACAATATCAATCAGATACCGCCTTTAAGAAAAAGTTCTAAAGGGTTAGGGGTGTTAGTCTAGTTCAGCAAAACAAGCAAGAAATTTGAAAAAAGCAAGAAGTTTTGTGGCACTTAAAGACTAAGATTTATTTATCGCATGAGCTTTTGTGGGAGAAAATCCCACTTCCTCAGACACTTTGAAGAGCTCTTTGATTTTTCTCCCACGAAAGCTGATGCAATAAATATGTCTGTTAGTATTTAAGTGCCACAAGACTCCTTGCTCTTTTTTTTTTTTTTTTTCTTTGGCTTTACTAGACTAACACGGCTGCCCCTTTGGACCTTGGCAAGCAATTTGACATCACTTTTAAAGACTAACTAATTTATTTATCGTATGAGCTTTTGTGAGAGGAAAATCCCACTTCATCAGACGCTTGAAGGTGGGGGAACTTACAGAATGGGAGGAAAATAAATCCAGGGAAGAATAAGACATAGGATCAGGTCAGACTGTTACAGCAAATCAATGCAGTTGTTTAGATTCAAACAGTGGACACCTGTATGTAGGAGGGAGGTGAAGGGAAAAGAAGAGGAAAATAAATGCATTGATTTGCTTTAACAGTCTGACCTGATCCTATGACTTGCACTTCACTGCATTTATTTTTATCCCATTTTGTAAGTTCCTCATCTTCAAGCATCTGATGAAGTGGGACTTTCTTCCACAAAAGCTCATGCAATAAATAAATGTGTTAGTCTTTAAAATGACATCAGACTCCTTGTTTGTTTTCCTTCAAGGAAAGGAGCAGAAAGTTTAGAGGCAGCCCTGTTGTGAAAGATCCATTTGAGAAGACACTTCCTTGGGACTGTTTACATTAAAAAAGGTATTTTCAAATAGAAAGTCAGAATAGCAGATGAATTTGGAAGGATGAGAAGACTGACCAAGGTCTGAGTGGTGCTGAGCAGCAATGCTTTGATCTCCAGTGAGCTCTCAAGGTTAAGCCCGATTTCTCGACGAACAGTCTGAAATCCCAGAGAGCTCCAACTTGCTAGTGAAATTTCTGCTATGCATCATCATTGTCATAACACTTGACAATAAGTGAGGCCCTCATAGCCCAAGATGAAACCTCTCTGCCCACCTGGTCCACAATGTTCAGGCCACTGTTGGTGATATCTTTAAGAAGA
The DNA here is from genome assembly GCA_007922195.1 of Podocnemis expansa. Taxonomy (NCBI): domain Eukaryota; kingdom Metazoa; phylum Chordata; order Testudines; family Podocnemididae; genus Podocnemis; species Podocnemis expansa. The sequence goes on from ML682028.1 coordinate 4,517,659, forward strand.
AGAGATGCATTTGACATTAATTCTCAAAATACGCAAAGCACATACAGAGGCCATGATATAGATGGATGAAGCATTTGTAAAGGAAACTACTTTTAAATTATTTTTTAAATTGGACAGCCAGATTTTCAAAAATTCTCCTGGGAAGGGAGTAAATGCCATTGATTTATATGGTCAAAGCAGATTAGATTTGGTGGACTAGTTGGTCAAATCCACAATTTCTTGGATTGATTGGGGAGCTGACATTAAAACAGATATGCTAAAATGGGATGAAAGGAAATTTTACCTTGGCTAAGGATCAGAGCTGCTTGAACTCTGTTGACTATCTCACACTTTACTGCTTAGAGGAAGAGAAGCTACACAAGTGGAACAGGTCACAGAATTAATAAATGCTGAATTGTCATCACACCCCCAACAATGACAACACATCCTTGGCTTCCTCCTCCTGATTCTGTCCTCTGAAATTACACTGCAGGACTGAACTAGCCCTGTGGAGGGTCCTGCCACTGCAACTATAAAAATCTCATGAGCACTGCTCTGTAATTCAATGGAAGCTGCTTCTCACTCAGGCAGTCTATGAGCTTGTGTGAATTCACAGCATGGGTGCTAGGTAGTAGCAGAGCAACAGTGGCACCCTCCACTGGATTTTAAGTGGGAGAGTCACAGGAAAGCAGAGATCTCAAAATTCCCAGGGTAACAACAGAAATGAGTGTGTATCGCCACTGTAGAAAAGCCCAGTATCTACAACCCAATACAAATATCTCTAAAATCCCAAACACATTCTCAAAAATGTGCAGTATTTAGATAGATCAGACACCAGGCAAATGTTGGGGGTACTTTAAGGATTCTTCCGGTTTCTCATTGTTTATTTCCAAGATATGTGTGAACAAATGCTCTTTTCTTTAAAAACAGAACATACTTCTTCTTCCCTAGTCATACAGTTAAACGTACCCTAAACCGCAACAGCAAAATTTAGCCAAAACTATTGATGCGTGGTTTCCAGACCAAACTACAAATCACTGAAATTTCACAGACCAGGCCTAAGTTTCAGATTCCTAAAAGAAACTCAGACAGGATATGGCACATATAAGCCATGGTCCTCTCTACCAAGCTTTCCCCCATTTTTTTTTTTCTTTTTTAGGGAAGAGGGACAGGGTGCGAGTTGAGGAGGACTGCCTCCCCACAAGCCCCTGCACCTGCTACCTACAGTGCAATGCATTTCAGGAAGTAATATGAGCAGTGGGGACCCAAGGCCCTGTGCAAGCAATTCGCTGTGGTCACATGCCTTCGCCTTCTGTAATTCAACAGCCTAAGATCAAATTACGACTCCACTCCCAGTGTAGATAAGTCTAGAGCAGGGGTCAGCAACCTGCAGCTCTGACGTCTCACGTGGCTCTTTTGATGCCTCATTGCAGCTCCTGGCTCCAGCCACACCAGGAGACCTTGCAGCAGGGTCCACTCCTGTCTCTTGCCATTCACACCTGCCACCGGGGTACCCTGCAGGTGGCCTATGCCAGGCTGCCGGCTCCCCTCTGCCAACAGGGGACCCTGCAGATGGCCCGCTCCTGGTTCCTCCCTTCATACCCCCTGCCAGGGGATGCTGCAGCAGGCACGTGGCCCAGCTCCCCCACCAGGAGGCTACATCCATTCAGGCTTTCAGAACACTTAGTTATTGAAGGAATTTTTAAAAATGGCTCTTCTTATCTTTCGGGTTGCTGACCCCTAGTCTAAGGTCTGCCTGCCAGTGTAGGGATGCATTGACATGGCAAGATGGAAGATCTCACCAAATGAGAGGCACCACTTTCAGTCTCATGGAAATTTCTTATTTGTTTTCCCTCTCATGCATTTTTTGTATTTATTCGTTGCTGCTTTGCTTAATCAAAAATAAAAAAGTCATCTAGTTCTTGAGTACAAGTTTTGCTCTGTGAACAGAAAACACAACACAGGAATGACCTTTACTTGGGAATTCATCACAAATGTTTCACACAGCTCTAATCATATTTCACTATCCTGGAAGTGACTGTAATGTCCAGAACACTGAATTATGTCATTAATTAAGGAATCAGGCAGGAGGTGGCTGATTATAAGGGAGAGAAAATCTGTACTTACATGAAAGTATTTTCATAATCAGTGATGATAGGAAGAGAAATAAAGAAAAATTACATGGCAATTTAATAAGACTGTGCCCTGATGCATTGTTTTAAGATTTGTTTGTGTGCTGTTTAACTTCAGCAAAGAAAGGCGTAGGGTTTAGTATCTTTACTTTAGCATATATGGGAAAAAACACAAAAGTTCGGCTTTGCAAGGTGAACTTCCAAAATTTTAATTTCTCTCAAAGCACATAGTGGGGAAATATAGGATAAGAACCCACAAAAACCCGTTTAAAGAACCCATTTAAATTCTGCTTTCTTTAGAAATGTTGATTTTAGCTGAAATGCAATGTGAAATGTGCAAGAGCAACATCCACTAGAGTATCGGAGATTAGTTCATTAATGGGTTCAAGCAACTGGCCATGCATCAGCATAACATTAGAGGCTAACTGATTTCCCACTGTAAGCCACTTATACAACTAAGCATTTGCAAATCATCTCAAGATGCGTGTCAGAGTGAGAGATGACAGCGTTAAAGAAATACATTTTTCATTTATTCTATTAGTAATACCCATTATTGAATATGCTATAGTGCAGACAATAAAAAGGGCTTGTCTTTTTCATTTACTTGCCAAGTCAGAACATATATTATAAAGAACATGCCCACATTTTTTAAAGGCACTCTTAGTGAACAATCTTACCGTAAATACACATGGGCTGTTATACAAGACTAGGTGTGCTGATGGCTTTACCAAATGCCATGTAGACTTGCAGGAGATTTTCAAAGGAGGTATTTGAACTCACTGCAGGGATTGGAGCCCTGACTCTATTAAATTCTTAAATAAGTGAGTAATTCCACTGAAGTCAATAGAAATTCATATGCTTAATGTTAGGCACATGCTTAAAATACCTTGCTGTATTGGGGCCTTAACCTAAGAATTTTGGGCTCTCTGGATTCTGGGGAATTTTCAAGGGAAAGATTCAGCTATTTTGGAGTTCTGAAAATTTGATCCCTATCACTGAGCTGTCTGAGAATTTTGGCTTTAGCTGCATGCTCAGACACAGGATTTTCAGAAGGCAACTGCCACAGTCAAAGCCATAGCACTACTATTGAGCTCTGGGCACAACACATTTAGCAAGACGCCAAGTGTGGTGACCACTAGGCAATACGGTAAAGCACAAAGACACAGAAAACATTCAAAACTTTGGAAATGGAATGATACTCTAGCTGGATATGAACTTTCTCCCATCAGTAACACAATGGCTGCTCAAGCTAGGGACAGAATGCTGCAGAAATACACACCAGAAGGGCTATTGTAGCACAGTGCCATTCCAAAATGGTACATATCCTAGTACATCAGGAAATTGTACTTACCAGGTGTGCTGGAGAAAACCAAGATCCACATTTCAGGAACATGGTGACGATACATTACATTTTTCTCTGTAATCTACTGATGGAACATGGAGAAGGGGGGGAACATTCCCTGTTTAATGAGAGAATGCAAGAATAGCCTCCTCTGGTTGGAGGCAGATAGGAACCGCCATTATCAGGCAGGGACTCCATTTGCAGAGAAATTCACTTAACAGTCCCTAGGATTTCTATAAGAAACTGACAAGCAGTTGTGTGGCACTTTAAGACTAACAGATTTATTTTTTGCATGAGCTTTCGTGGGAGAAGATCCCACTTCCTCAGATGCTTCGAAGATGGGTGAACTTACAGAAAGGAATGAAACTAAATGCAATGGGGTGTAAAACATAGGATCAGGTCATACAGGAACAGCAAATCAGAGCAGTTTACAGGCTCAAACCATGGGAAGCCTGAAGTCAAATTACCCTTTGTAATGGGAAAAGAACCCTTAATCTCGATTGAGTCCTGCTTTCACAGAATTTAGCTTGCATATTAACTCGAGTTCAGCTGTTTCTCTTTGGAGTCTTGATGTCCCAGGTACATCTCTAACGACAGTCGTTAACAAATCCATCATTGAGTGATTAGGAAGATGGAAGTGCTCAGCAACTGGTTTCTTTGTTCTTTGATTTCTGATATCAGCTCTGTGCTCATTCATTCTCTTACGGAGCGATCGTCCTGTTTGTCCAATATATAAGGTGTTGGGGCATTTCTTGCACATGATGGCATAGACCACATTAGTAGATGAGCAGGTAAATGAGCCTTTGATGGAGTAGCAGGCTTGATTAGGACCTAGGATGGTGTCTGTTGTGTAGATATGTGGGCAGACTTGGCAGCGTGGTTTTTTGCAAGGGTGTGTGCCTGCTTCAATGTTCTTGTTGTTAGATCTGTAGTTGCTGGTATCTGTTTAAGATTGGGTGGCTGTCTGTAGTCAAGGAGAGGTCTGTCTCCCAACGCTTGAGAGAGAGAGAGAGGGATCATCTTTTAGAATAGGCTGTAGGTCCTTAATGATCTGTTACAGAAGTCTGACTTGAGGGTTGTATGTGGTGACTAGTGGTGTTCTGTTGCTTTCTTTCTTGGGTCTCTCCTGTAGTAGATGACTTCGGGGAACCCGTCTAGCTCTGTCAATTTGTTTTCTTACTTCCCCAGGTGGGTACACATTATGCAATGAGTGACCAATGACCCAAGCTCTGGATCTGTTGAAAAGGCTATTGCCAAACCATATCATGACAAGACCGCTAACTGCAACCAAGGTAGGGGAAAAAGGGCTCCACGTGATGCCCTAAAATGTCAGATGGTCACATATACTATACAGCTATTTGCGCATCTCAGAAGCAATGACTAGGTTAACATCAGGCAGCAAAACATTGAACAGTGGCTGTGCTGCACCTTTTTAAATTATCATGACAAGCAGCAGCTCTGGACGCAGAGCTCTAGATTACATTTCAGTTCCTGCAAATCATTCACTGAAGCCCAGCAGCAGATATGAGCAGGTAAGTTCTCAGTCATATAGAAACCTGTTTGTTACATAACATGGACAGGTATGGTCTACACAGTGCAAGAACACGCTGCAAGAACACTGCATAAGGGAAAAAAGTATGGTGCTTATCTAATCAGAGTATTAGGATACCAATAGCTCTTGTGGGTCAGAAGGTCAGAAGTATCATAGAAGATTAGGTTTGGAATGGACCTCCGGAGGTCATCTAGGCCAATCCCCTGCTCAAAGCTGGACCAATCCCACTGAAACCATCCCAGCCAGGGCATTGTCAAGATGCACCTTAAAAACCTTTAAGGATAGAGATTGCACCATCTCCCTAGGTAACCCATTCCAGTGCTTCACCACCCTCCCAGTGTAAAAGTTTTCCGAATATCCAACCCAGATCTCTCCCTCTGCAACCTGACACCATTGCTCATAGTTCTGTCCTCTACCACCACTGAGAACAGCCTAGTTCAGTCCCCCCTGGACCACTGTTTTAGGTAGTTGAAGGCTGATATCAAATCCTTCCTCATTCTTCTCTTCTGCAGACTCTCCGCAAATGTAGACCCATGGGATAAGCAGAAGAACAATGTTCCAGACTCCAGCTAGAACCAGCTCTTCAGACTCCACACAGGGCAGACAAGGATCGGTGGGTTGAGAGGCAGGCTGCGGTGGGGGTATCCCTCTCAGTGTAGCATCCACTTAAGACCATCTTGTCCTCACCTACATCTGATTCTGTGAGGGGGGGAGGAGCATGTGGATCTGATGCATCCTTTCTTTACGCACAAGAGGAGTTTGTAAAGGATACAACAAGGGAGTTCTCCTTGCAGCAATGACTACAGCGGACACACTTGTGCAGTCTGAAAACTTCAACATACAGAGCTAGTCTTAGAATGTTCTTGAAAGGTTGAAAAAAAATATCTAGCTGCCTCTCTCTAAACATAACCAGTCTCTGTCCTCTACGCACACGGATTTGGGGGATGATTAATGAGATGGTTCATTGAGAGACACACCAAGCTTAACTAACTGACTTACATAAAAGAGGGTCAGAAGCAAGGAAGGAAAGGACCTTAATTTCAATCTCAGACCCCTCTGTGGAAGTGGAAATCAGATAAATACCTTTTTCATCTCAGCAATTGGTTAGTATAGGTTTAGATTGCCAAAGTTACCTTCACAAAGCAAAAGGCCAGAAACCTGCTTTTTTTTTTTTAAGCAACGGATTAAATTCTTTTTTTTCAGAATCTAAAGGCCAACTCCATTAACATGGGCATTGCATGAGCCCTCATTGGCTCATCAGTTCCTTGTTCACGTGAATGGGAGAACCCGCACTCCCCCGTCATCAGCTTATCAATACTCTGCAATTCCATCATCAATGGAGGGCGCCAGATTTCTGTCCATGTTTTTCTCTCTTTTTCTTTGTTTTATCCTGATTATGAAATCTCCATTCCAAACCCAGCTCCTTCCCTCTCCAAACATAAAAGTTCTTACATGAAGCATAACTACTGTGCCAAGGAGGGAGTCTGGGGAGGCACCCTCCATGTCTTTGCCGGATCTGCACTCCTGCCATGCACAGCAATGCTATGTAATAACTCTCTCCATGTTAGCATGGAAGCAAGTCTGCAGCTAAGAGAATCCACTGCCCAGAGCCCCAGTGATTCGGCTGCAGCTACAGCTCAATGGATATAGCAGTATCTTTACTGATAGTTCAGCGGACCAGGAGTTGAGAAGATTTTCCCCTGCAGAAATCCTCTATTTTTTGTCCTATCACTCACATTTTGTTCCAGGGCCTACAATTTCATCCTCAGTTTGTTTTTATATCTTAATTCTCCAAGCTCGTGCTCTATAGTTTGGTTTTCTTTACATAACTTTTAATGAGTTATAACTGTTTTTAATCATTAAGTACTTCTACAGCCTTGTTTTAATTTGAACTTTTCTCCTTGCATTTCAAGATCATTTTTTCCTCAAGTAAAATTTCTCCTCCCACCTCTCAAAGCCAGATTTTCATGCTGCTGAGGCTTTTTCATGAGGCTGAATATATGCTATTTTAAAATACATATTTTCAAGTGCATTTTAAATACTGACATTGATTGTGGATTTAGGCTGGGCCCACTCTATCCAGCAATCATAGCAAATGTACAAAACTGAGCAGCAGTGGAGGAATTGGTTCAGCTAGGAAGATAAGAAAGAACAGGAGAAGTAAAGTGAACACTGAATTCTTCTCTACATCTTTTGCTAGCTGTCAATACAGGGCTGCTCGCTAGTGGACAGAAATGAAAAGTTAACTTAAATTGTGATTAATGTGAGTCAATTCATGTCCTGAAGAAATTAAATGGAGAGCATAAATTTTGCTATATGTATCCGCAACAAAATATTTGATCATATTTACTAATTTAAGAATATTTAAGCTCATTGTTATTGGTTACAGATGACTGATAAATGACTACACAGTATAATATGCGGTCATTCTTTTCAGCAGAGGAAGCATGCTATTTTTCTCACACCATAGCTAACTATGATAGCTGTTCTCTGTGACTCATGATGTATTTCCAGATGTAGAGATAATTATTCATAAGGCTGCCTTAGCCAACCTTAAATTGACATATATTTCCATACATATATGCAGAATGTGTCTGTGTGTGTGTGTGTGTGAGAGAGAGAGAGCATGTGTGTGCTAGGGAAAAATATTTTTGATCCAAGAAATAACTTGTATCCTGTGGAATGCTACTCCTGTTAACAAACCTGATATCAGAATTCTGCAAATCTGCCAGCAGATAGAAGTCACCATATTACTACGGTCTGTTTTTAAAGACAAATAAAGTATGCTATGGAATACACAGAACTACAGACAGAAGTGTTTCAATTCAACACAATATGAAAAAATTCAAAATAAAATGAAAAGTGTCTGAAAACAAACCAACAAAAATACACAGCAGTGTTGTTAATTATGATTATTTATGATCATTCAAAACTGGCATCATTATTACAGTTTTCCTTCCAAATTTCACTAAACACATCACTGTACAGCAGTTTAAGTCATTCCTATAGGTATTTAAGAGGGGTTTGTTGCCCTAAAAGGTCACTTCTCTATCTCTAATCTGTTGATACGCCATTACAAATGTGAGTGTAATAATAAGATACAAAGGGGCAGGCATGTTAGTCTCATTCAATAAAACAAACAAACAAGGAGTCCCATTGCACTAAAAGACTAACAAATATATTTATTTCACGAGTTCCCCCACCTTCAAAGCATCTGATGAAGTGAGATTCTCTCCCATGAAAGCTCATGCAATAAATATATTTGTTAGCTTTTAAGTGCCACAAGACTCCTTGTTTGTACATAATCATAAGTTATCTTTCAATGGTTTCAAAACTCTAAAGCACTCATAATTTAGGATGGACACCTTCTGTGGAACATCCCCAACCTTTCTATTAACTGAGTACTCTAGTCTGTGCATGATATACTGTGAGCAATCGACTCTCCACCATTCTTAAAAAAACCTCATGAGTGTAATCCATTCAGTCCATTGCTACCTGCTGCACTGAATATTTCATCAGAAATGACAAGACTTTTTCTTCTCCCTCCCCAGCCCCCTTTTTATATTTGCTCACTTGACAACTTGTCACTGCCACATCACTGCCATACTGGCTGTCCTTGAAACCTGACCTCTGTAGCTTGTTGCACCCAGTGGTCATGCCATCCCTGTCTCACTCCAACCATTTCTGACAGGAGACATGCCGATCTCAACAGCAAGTCCTGGCACCTGAGACACACTGGGATTACACAGGTAAATCAGGGTATTCCATGTTGTCTCCCAGCTAACAACAAAGGGAAAAACATGACATCTCGAATAACAGATCTTACATTCGCATATTCAAAAGATTCATCATGCTTTTACAAGCAGATGGGCAAGATTGCTTCCCCATGCTGTGACAGGGCAAATGATACAATCTTACAGTTAAAATTAAAAAAAAAAAAAAAAGAGTTTTTGCTTCAGTTTTAATTAATGCAAAATTAAAGGGCAGTTGTTGAAAACAGGACAAAAGAAAAAGGAATTGATTAAAAATCAATGGTGAACAATCATTTGCTGAACAGTCTAATCAAAAACTGATTCAATTATATCCTTTATGAAAATCATCACAGTTTACTTAGCTTTCATATGAACCTCAATTCCTAATAGGAGGCATGATTTGATTCCACAACAGTGTGATGTACGTATGGTAAAAGTAGGTTTTATTTGTATAGAAAGCAAATGTTTCCTTTTAAAGTGACATTTTTTACTTTCCTTGAAATGTGTAGAGAAGAACGTGAAGTATTTTGACTGAAATAAATGCTTTCATGGAAAACAGTGAACCCTGGAGATTACTCTGATTCTTGAAGAACTTCATACTGTTTTAAGCAGGTGACAGTAATGTCATCGTTTGAGTTTTTTGCTTCCAGACTTATAAAATAAGAAAAAAGTTTTACATTGGATAGAGAAACAAAGTAAAAAGTGTCCTAGAAGTCTGTAGTTAATGTTTATCAACGGCATGCCCGGTGGAATTGACCTTCAGAAGAATGTTATCCCATATAACACCACATTGCTAACACAAATCCTAAAACGAAATTAACTTTACCTTGAACATATCCCCTAACAGCAAATCAAAGGCCACAAACATCTTAACTTTTTTTTTATTGCACAAAAAGTAGACTAAGTTTCCAAGATACTTTCCATGTGAATTCTGCTGCAGTCATTTTGCAGTACATTATCTGCAGAATTAAATGTAGCAGACTTAAATGGAAGTGGAAAAGAAAAATGACACATTTTGATGAGGTTTTACAGATTTTCATCTTTCTGTAATGTTTTATTGTTACTAAATGGTACTGAAAGTTACTAGATGCCTTTAAAACCATTTAGCGTTAAAACAATTGACTCCCAAGGAAGTAAACATATCTTTATCTCTGGTGGCATTTCATACCTGAGGTATGGTTATTCAGCTGCTTTTCAGTTGAGATGCTCATAGCTATTTCTTAGTAAACCAAATAATATCAATCAATTTTTTTTAAAAAAAGGACATACTGCACCAAAGTCTTATAGTACGCTGACTGCACACACCATTTTTCACAAACCAAAATGTTCTCTCTGATTTTATTTTCATTAACCATTAAGGTTCTCCTTTTCAATTTTTAATAAGACATTTAGCATACATCAGCTAGGTAGTGTTTCCTCCTCATCTGTCTCATAGTAAATTTATGACTAAATAATAGAATAATGCTAATTTAAGGCTTTGCTCAAATGAAGGGATTCAAGTTCTATTCATTTGGGAGTGGTATGTATTCAGGAAAGAACAGTCAGTCCTTCAGGCACATTAGCTCATTGAAGATAAGAACATAGAAAAACTAAAGGCTTGTTTTCATCCATTCCTTTCACTTGTGCATGCTGCAGTGAAATGAAAGATAATGGATCTTCTCAATTCTTTCAACTCATCCATCTGGACTCATGACATTCCATGAATATCACTTCTTTCAGGTGGATTATGTTTTGTTTTTACTAAGAATCTAATTTTCCATTCATTAAGGTTGAAAAATATTGTTGTAAACTTCCTTACAGCTACCACCAAACTTTAAATAAATCAAAATGTTCCTCTTAGTCAGCTATAGGAGCCATTTTTCATTTTGAAAGTTAATTCAGATCTGAGTCTGATTAGGAAAAATTCATCACATCAACAACAAGGGAGACCAGTCATCAAGACATTAAAACAGTAAAATCCTACTTTGAACACCCAGAGGTGATGCAGAGACAGAGTCTGTTGGCTGCCTACACTCATGCTTATATTCTGGTCGATCAGACTCCTGCCTCCCAAGAGCTACCACCACACAGGCTCATATGGGCCGCCTCTGTAGCAATCAATTTTTGAACTTTACTGAAGAAAATATCTGCATTATAGCAGCAAACCACATGATGTCTTCGAGATGATACAGAGAATAGCAGCAGGCTCTAGAAAAATCAGTGAAGACTATTTACAGATTCAGTTTAATGTGTATATATACATTATACAACAATGTATTGAAAGAGGCGTTTGTGTGTAAACAGGCATTTCTGATACTGAACAGAGATGTCCAGGCAATGGACTCTAGAAGGAATCAAAGCAAAGGTTTTACACTTGGCCACATCACAGAGCCAACAGCTGAAGAAGTTTAACCAGACTTGTTAGTAAGGGTGTATGCCAAAGGCAAAAAGGAAATAAGGTCTGCATTTGTTGTTTGTGCTCAAGAAACATAACTGATTCAGCATCGTTGAAAGTAAAAGCCCAGAGGACCAACCATCTCTTATCAGAGAAAAGATGGTCACCATACAAAAAGGCAGATCAACACCATGAGTCACAATAATAATTCATGATCAATATTTTAACAGAAAGCTCCTACAAAATTCTCCCCTTCGGCTTGCAATAAAACTAGCATGCTAAGCCATGTGCGTGTAATACAAAAGGAAAGGTGAAAGACTGAGGAGACGCATTCCTTTGGTTTCCCTTTTGAACAAAACCACTTTCTTATGAGGAAGCAGGGGGTAATACCATTTGGCAAGCAAAGATGTACTAATATATTTTACAGAATTAGCACTTGAGAATATTTATGGTATAGCAGAGCGTTCAACTTCTTGGATAAGAAATGGAGCATGCTAGGTGAAAACCTTTTAAAATGGTCCACAGATATCTTTGCTCAAGAAACGTTTTTGAAAATAGCTGACACTTGGAGAAATCTGCTGCAATGGAAAAATAATGTTCTTCTGAAGTATAATTATGAACCCTTGAACCATGATGAATCATCTCAAGCAATGATGTTTTAAGAGTATCCAGAAGAGGTGTGAAACCTGTCAGACGTAAAGAACTTACTACAACTTACCCCCTAGTGTGGTGGCAGAATTTTAAACACAGGCTTTCTAAGAGATCCCTCCAGCACAACTGAATAACCAACGTGATATAATTGAACAGTCATCATCAAGATCAAAGAGCTTGTAAATCCCTGATAGCATGGCATTAGCATGAATGAGAAATGCATAATTAAATGTTGTCCTTTAGTGCAACATATGGTAGGGTTATCACAGTTCCATCCATGATAGCCCGCCCTTGCACATATCTTCTAGGTGTCAGTATTCTCTCTGAGCACATGTAGATGAACGACAGGCTTTCTTACAATGGATTATACTCCATATGTATGTATGAAAGAAGAGGAGGAGAAGGGGCTTCTTACCCTACCAGGGAACGTTTCCAAAACTAACATTCCAGTTCTAGGAAAGGTGGCTACTTCAGTTCCAGCCACCACTTTTGCACAGGTGCATCCATTCTTTATGTTTTTACACCTGTTCTTTATAAATTCTTACATCTGTGCTCACACAAGTGGAATTTGTATTCTCAACATTCATTAAGAGAAATGGGTTTCATGGCTAATGCTTCCATGCATTAATGCAGGTATTTGAGCCTGTAAAGTACTTATATACACCCAGACATAGCCTCAGCATAAGTGCAGGATGTAAATTCAGGTCCTAAAAGTGCTATAAACCAAAACTACTAAGATTCCCAGTATTCACATCTCAAGAGATCAGATATCGAATTGTCCTTTGTCTCAAAGTACCAAAAAGACAAAATAGCTATTGTAAACATCAACCGGAGTCTTTAAAAACACTACCAAAAATTAGTTGTGCACCAAGCAAATCTGACCCGAATGGTAATGGGACTACAGGTAAAAACACTAGTACACTACCAGTCTGAACAGTTTATTTTTAGCTGATTTAGCAATAACAAAGTCGGTTGTACCACTGACCCAGATCATTAACCAAGGAAGAAGTGCCATTTGTTAAAGCTAAAATAAAACAAAGCATCATTATGTTTCAGATCCTAGCTGTGGTCCAGAAAGTTACAGCAAAGTCCTGCAATGTTAAATTTAGAACAGAGAGGAGGGCTTTTTTACACCTAGGAATTAAAAGTCAAAGCACAGGAAGAATGATTAACAGAGCACTGTAGTAAATACATATTGAGATAATTTGGTGCAATAGCAGCAACCTGAAAACAAGACTTTTAATGTCTAAGGGCCTTGGATTGTAGCACACTCTGCTCTGAGTTTCTCTCTACATTGTTTCCAAAATAAATTTGTATCTTTTAATTTTAATTAATTCTTGACTCATTCAGAGTTGATTTCAGACCTTCCCACCCCTCTGCAAATGTCTGTGGTTTTTGAAGCAGATCACTGAAGTTCAAGGGCATTAGTAACCATACAGTAACATAATCCAGCCACATGATCTACATGAATTCAGCTATTCTTAACATACCCAGAAATCCCTCCCCTCCCCAAGAGAGAAGAGTTCAGTTAATAAAATACTAATAGCTTCATTATGCATGTTCTAAAGCTAAGCCACATTGGCAAATGAGATCTAGAGTAAGGGATAGGCTCATGCCTAGGGCTCCCTCTCCTGAAATCATGTGATGTCAGATCATCAACTTCCAAGCAACAGTAGTTTTGTGTCTAGTCTCCCAGATGTGAAGAAAAGCTTGAAAATGTGACTGTGTGTTATTGATGCAGTGACAGCTGCCTGAGTGCAGAAAGCCTTAATCAATAGCTCTGATAGCTGTGAACTGTTCCATTCATTTCAGCTTTGAAACCCACTGCTCTGAGGCCCTGCCAGCAGGCGGTCCGTCTGTGGGTCCGTCTGCGTGGCAGGTAGACACCCACAGCTGGCTCATACCAGCCAACTCAGACTCCTGGGGCACAGGCTGCTGGGCTGCGTCACTGCTGTGTGGAATTCCAGGCTTGGGCTAGAGCTCCGTCTGCGGGACTCTGCGTGCCTGAATCTGGAAGTCTGCACAGCAGTGAAACAATCCTGCAGTCTGAGCCCCGCAAGTCAAAGTCAACTAACACTGGGCAGCTGCAGGTTTTTCTTTGCTGCATAGCCCTATCCTGTTCATATGTATTCACTGCAGAGCTAATCAAGAGCCTCAAGTGGTGTTACGCCTAACCTCGCTCCTGTTCACATATAGCAGCCTCTCACCCAACTCTGGTGCTGCTTTCAACCAGCCTCGCTGGCCCCTCTGTAACTGCAGGAAAGCACAAGAGTACTGCTTACATTTGCATGGGTAACCTACCCACTTTGCAGTGTGGATAAACACCAAGGACCTGAAGAACTGCTATTTCTCCAGTGCCTTCCCACAATTGCTTCTGTGCCATATTTTCTTGCCATTTACCTACCTTCTGCACCAGAAGTCACCTACCAGTTTATATATCAGTTCAGCATTCAAACTCCACATAGCCTACTGTACTAGCAACATTTCTACTGTGCTTCCACAGGGATGCCATTCTCCAGTGTGTGACCAGGAGGTGTTAGGTAAGTAAGAGCCGTAATTTTATAGAGATCTACCAGTATTCTCCAGTTCCATGAGTCTATCTCCAAGAAGATGGCAAATGAGGAAGGGGATTTACTGACAGGACCTTAAGTGCAGAGAGAAAATCAAATCCCTCAAGAACATGCAGTGGAAACCCAAAGTGGAAACTGGAACTCCCCATCCAGCAACCTAGTGATAATATGCCCATTCTACACTGAGTTGGACGGATTATCAGCACTGCCCCAAAGCACAGAGTTTCTTTTCCTCCAAGAGGGGCTTTTGACTTGACATCTTTACTTACACATCCTTACCTACAGTAGTTCATCAAACTACTCTAGGAACAAAATGCCACTAACAATGGATAAAATAATCAGAATCTGGTCCTAAATATTAAGTTAAGAAGACATTTTGGGCCTGATCTAAAGCACTCTATATACACAAAGTGAAGTCTACAACAGTAAGAGAACCTATTTCCAAAAGAGTGGAAAATAGTAAAGCACAGGGAAATTTGGTACTTGCTGACCCCTGATTTCTATTATCTGTTTCTATTAACTGTTTCAAGCATACTGTTTTGAGAGAAATAGAAAGGATATTGCTTGCCACTAGATTTTATAGTAGTTCTATAAATGATGTTATGATTAACGTTGCATCCCACTAGCACTGGCAATGTTTATTTTAGCTAATTGGTAACCCTATAGAAAATAGTTTATTCTGTACATATAGGAAACAAGGTATCAAATCCAAAAGCAAAGCCAAATTCCATTTTTCCATATGATTTTTCTTCCAAAACCTCACAATGTTTTAACTGCCAGAAACCCCACAGTAACAGCAATTCAGTACAGAGGCTGCAGCAGGTATTTGAGCTCTGTAACACAAATAATTTTTTCAAGTAGAAGATCAATACATTACCTTTTCCATTAAAAAATTAAAACAGTACAACCTATTATAACTAAATACATACACTCTTTTTAATAACTTACTATACCCATCAGCTAGAATTTATAACAATCCAAAATATAGCCTTTATTATGTTTGAATTGTTGGCATCACATGATGGAGTGCAGTATATTTGGACATTAACACTGTGTCTGTATGTTTATGTCTACCATTCCACATCAAGTATAAAATTAACTAGAACATACATTTGCACTGAAAGACTTTAATCTATTTCATTTTATGCTGATCATTAACTAAGAATATTTCCCTCTAGAGATTTATCACATTAATTAGCTCAGAAATTACTTATAGCAATTAAGTATATTGTTCTTGAACTCTTTAGAGATTATTGAAATACTTTTGTTGCTACTAAAGGGAAACATAAATAATGAGTACAACCTTTATTCACAAGCAAAAAAATTACTTGCTTATAGAACTTCTTTTTAAGCTTTTCTCAGTGCCCTAGGCCTGCCTTCCTCCTTCCCTGAATGGACTTTGAATGAACTAGTTCATCTGCGAGAAGACTAACATGACTAGAGAAACTTTAAACAGAATAAGAGGTCTGACATACAGTTATCATGCTATCACAATGATCTTTGAGCAGTTCTTCTCTATGTATGCAGCTGGCCCAAATGGCAAGCCTAACGTACTTCTGTAATCCAAATCACCACATCGCTACTGCTGCAGGTACACAGGATTTCTACAAGAGCTCACAAAGTTATTATGAAGGGACTGAAAAGCACACTATCTCACAGGATAAACTACACAAAGGGAGAAACACATTTGTGTGGTTTAGAAACTAGAGCAAAAGGAGGGCCCCCTTGAATCAGGAAACCTATTAGAAAGTGTAAAATCCAACAGTCCTGAATACAAAAGTACTACTACTTTTTTATATATAGCGAAAAGCATGGCTTAAATTTCTCAGGCTTGACATCCCATCGGGTTGATGCGTCATGTCCCTTTTTGTCAGCTTGTCACGTCACACAGTGTAATGTGGCATTTCAGTGTAACGGGCTGAGACACGTCATGCCAATGACATGTCAAGCTTGTGAATTTCAAAAAGACACAGTTCAATGAAAAACATGAGTTTCTAACTGCCCTGGAGATTTTCAATCTTAAGAAATATATATATATATAAATATATAAAAAGACTTTCTTCTCCAGTGATTTTGCCATTGGACAGCACATGTTTTTTGGTGTTATCCATGTGTAGAAGTAGGTCACAGATATCTACATAACTGGACATCTTTATTAACCAAATCTTAAATTGCTACTTCAATAGGATAATTAGGAAAGATCCAAAGTGCTCCACTGTTCAGTGAGAATTAGGAAAGACTCATAGTGCTCCATTGTTCAATGAGCTGATATTTTTGTCTATATGAACAGAACTAAAGTGGTGATGTGACTCATAGCCTTTTTAAGGACAAAGGCGTGTAAATACTCAAATTCCACAGTGAGGATTGTAATGATTCATCTCACATACTTTTTTTTTCTTTGCACTATCATGTATACCCAGCAATTATAACATAGCATGTGTGATTATTTGGGGAGGGACTTATTTGATAGTGATGATGAAACTAACTTGCACATCAGATGATGGATGGAAACTACCCTTGTACATTATATGCACATATATTTTAGATTTATTTACAAAATAAAAAGAGTACCTGTAACCAACTCTAGGCATCTCTGATAAATCATTATCATTATCACAATCTATCAACACAGATTTAGCAGCATAATGTTGCCCACAACATAGTTAACCAACTGAAAAATATAATCAATTCTAAATAATAAAATACCAAATGCCAACCTTCATCCCACAGCACCTTAGCCAAAGCTTGAGGGAAAAGGATGGTTTTACAGCATGGCTTGAAAGTAAAAACACTATTTATTTTTTAACCAAAGCTGGAGGGAAGAGAGAGTCCCAGTGTCAGAGATCCTGGAAACCAGCATGCCAAATAAAGCATGGAGTCCTGTGGCACTTACAGACTAACAAATTTATTTATCGCATGACCCTTCATGGGAGAAAATCCCACTTCGTCAGATGCTTTGAAGATGGGGAAATTTACAAAATGGGAAGAAAATAAATGCAGGGAAGCATAAGGCATGGGATCAGGTCATACTAACAGCAAATCAGAGCAGTTGTTAAGATTCAAACACTGGGAAACAGCAAATAGAGGAGGGTGAAGTCAAATCACCTGTTGTATAGGGAAAAGATTTATGCCATCATGTGCCAGAAGTGCCCCCACACCTTATACATTGGACAAACAGGACAATCCCTGTACAGCAAAAAAAAAAAAAAAGGGGGGGGGCACAAAACTGACATCAGAAATCACAAAATTCAAAAACCAGTTGCTGAGCAGTTCCATCTTTCTAATCATTCGTGGATGACTTGTTAACTGTGCTCAAGAAAGTCAATGGGACATCAAGACTTCAAAGAGAAACAGCTGAATTAGAATTGCTATGCAGATCTGATTGTGTGAAAGCAGGATTAAATCATGACTAGGGATTCTTTTCCCACTACAACAAGGGACTTGACTTCATCCTCCTCTATGTGCTGTTCCCTAGTGTTTGAATCTCAGCAACTGCTCTGATTGGCTGTTACAGCATGACCTGATCCCATGTCTTACACTCCCCTGCATTTATTTTCATCCCTTCCAGTGTCACTTAAGGAAAGTCACTAAAACTCTCTACCAATTTCTCCATCAGAAAAAGGGGACTGTAACAGTTCTGTAACTCACAAGCATGTTTCAAGGACAAATGTAGGATGTTCCAAGGACAAATTAACATTTATGAAGTACATAGATACAATTGTGACAAGGAACCACCAACAATAGTGTTCAGCAGCCAAAGGGCTCAGTGTGGTAAACTATTAGCACTGCTACATGTCTATTGTTTATGGTGCTAAACCTCTCTTAAAACAGTGATATATGCTCAGAGATATTAGACCTCTACTTATATCACAGAGCTCACCACTTACACCTGTTGAAGATCAGAGGTAACAGAGCTCTAATTCTGCTACTCTTTCTTTAGTTTACTCTCTTCTTATTTCTTTATACCAGAACAGATTTTGAAGGTGGTAAAGGTTTCAGACTCATCTATGTCCCGCAAAAAGACTTCTTTTGGTGATATAAACAATTGTATTAAATTCTGCTTTTTGGTGGCTGATTGACAGCGTGGAAGCCGTAATTAGGTAAAATCCATTTTATTCCAGAGTACAGATTTACAGCAGTTACTTACCAACATGTCTTTAAAAATACTTTTGTTCCATCACTTTCATAGTGTTGTAATCTTTCAGAGATTAGCATAAATGCCTGAAAAGAGGAATAAAGCATGAACACCTAAGACTGTAGAGTGACAGTATAACACAAGACACTGAAGTGTTCTGTCAGTGAGTCTAATTAAAACATAGAAACCAAATAGATTAGCTCTTTTAAAAATAACCCAAATGTCTCACTATAAAATAACTTTCTTATTTCAAGTATTATTTTTTCATTAACAATTTTAGTGAAGAGATTGTAACTTTACTGAATCAAAAAAATTTACTAAGTGTAGTAACAGAATACTGTGGTGTTGAAAAAGGCATGGTAACAGCTAATTTCTTCTCTCCGTAATACCCATGCAACCTCAGTGACTCCATTTGACATTGCATGGGTTTAAATGAGAGCAGAATTTGGCACAACATCCTAAATTGTGTGCTAGATAAGCTGCAGTAAGGTTACCTTCTCATTAGGAAGGGTAACCCCACCCAGGGGAATTTTCATCCTCCTGAAATAGAATTTTTCATTAAAATAATAAAACACAATGATCTCAGAAATACTACCCCAAAATATACCACACAGTAAAAATAATAAATTGCACTGTACCAGATACTGTGTAAAAATATGTATTCCCATAAAGCCATAAACTACATTAAGAACAAACTCTGCATTTAAGTCTAGGGATTTGCAAATACCTGAAAACAAAAGAAAATAAGGGATGATTTACCTACACACATTAGTGTCTACTGTTAGACACAAGTATATTTGCTTTTAATCTATTAGTCAGTGAAGTATATTCTCAAGTTTCTCTCGTATGGCTAGCTGCCTCCTTAGTCCCTGCATCGTCCTAGATATACAGGCAGCTGATAACCTAGAGTGTGTGAGACAGCTAGACACTGATCACACCACTCTTGGAAAGCACCCCCTTTGTATCACCATGCATTCCAGATAGTAAGGGCCATAAACAGACCTACCCATAGAAATACAATTGCCACCTAATAGATAATATTTGACCATGCAAATCACATGTAGCCATTTCTGCACCATAGCTACCTACTCAGACCACGGTAAGACCCTGAATCGCAGTGTCATGATGATGTGCCACGAAGTGACTGTCATATTTTACATCTACTGCCCCAGACAAAGCAAAGCATCCTTCTAGCTTTGTATTGTTAAGCAAGCAGATTGATAGGCCTACACTGTAAAATTACCTTCTCAAACTTGGGTGCAGGTGGATTAGGAGCTTTGTTGTAAGTCTGTACCTATTAACAACGGCTAGGAAATAAATCTATTAATAGTTTTCCATGAAAGAAAGTATAAGAAAAAGATTTTGAAAAAGACTTAGCTCTACTGAAGAAAGAGAATAATGGTCTTAGTGAAACTTTATGGAGGTCTAGAGCCATGATACAGCATGTAAAAAGGCAGTCTAAAGGAAGGATGAGTTTGGCTTCAATGTCTCAGAATCCTGAATCCATGTGGGAATACAAGATGGGAACCTGAAATTCCCCTGCCCCAGCAAGTTCCAAGGAGTAGAAGTTTTATTTCTTTCTCTTTCTTCCCCCGCACCTTCCTTTCTAGTGAGAGGTAAAGACACACTGTTCTAGTGTTAACCAGCTCTCACAACCTCCATCAAATCTTCCTACACATGGCTAGACTTCACAAAACAGAGAATGCCCATCTACAACACTTTGCTTTCCTACAGAAGACAGACACCAAACTATCTAAGCTACCATGCACCACAAAGGGCAAGAGTGACACCTTCAACCTACCAAACAACATTGTTAATTTTTCAGGCTACATGCTTACTCCAGCAGAGTAATCTGTGCTACCTTGAGGACTCTCCTTCTGCCCCACAAGCCCCACACTTAAGATAATATTCTGTGTGACCCGGAGGGCTATTTTCGCTCTCTCAGATACAAGGAATATTTCCACCACACCAACGATCTACACCATGATCTAGAAACACCTTCCTCCCAACACTGCAAGAAGAAGAAATATTCTTCATGAACTCCTCCTGACGGCTGGAACAACAGACTAGACTTCTACACTGATTGTTTCTGCCATCGTGCCAAGGCTGAAACCGTGGGCAAACAATATCCCTTACACCATAACCTCAGTCATGAAGAATGAAATTCCCTCTACAGCCTGAGAAACAACTCTGACATTATCAGTATGGAGGCTAACAAAAGATGTGCTGTCATCATCATGAATAAATTGGATTATGATCAGGAGGCTTATATACAACTCTCCAACCCAACATTCTACAAACCACTTTTCTCTGACCCCACTGAAGAATACCAAAAGGAACTACAGCGCCTACTCAAGAAACTCCCAGAAGCAGCACAATAACAAATAAACGCAGACACATCACCAAAACCCTGACCTGGGATATTCTATCTACTACCTAAAATCCATAAAAAAGGAACCCCAATGGCCCTATCCTCTCAGGCACTGGTACTCTTACAGCAGGCTTATCTAGCTATGCGGACTCCCTCCAAAGACCGCCTCCATGTGATACAGAAAAAAGCTGCCCAGAGCGGCTCCTCTCTGTAGTGTGGTGCTCCTTAAAGGAGCCACTCCAGCCAGCTTCTTTCTGCAACATGCCTGGGAACTCCTGAAAGTAGCCACTTCTTTTTGTGGCATGCCTGAGGAGCCCTGTCCCTAGGCACACCGCTAAAATGAGCCACTCTGGACAACTCCTTTCTGTGGCATGCCTGGGGAAGTGCTCCCACTCCAGCCATGACTGCTGAATTTTCAGGTAGCTGCCACAGTTTTTCAGCAGAGGGGGCCACCGGCACCAGCTGAGGGTCAGGGAGAAAAGACCAGCACAGGGGTCAGCAGAGGTTGCTGACCCCTGTCCTATGCTATCAAAACTCCTAGCTATCTTCAAGACACCACAGACTTCCTGAGAAAAATCCAGTCCATTGGTGAGCTCCCAGAAAATACCATCCTGGTCACTATGCATGTAGAAGCTCTTTATACCAACATCCCACACAAAGATGGATTACAAGCTACTACAAGAACCATCCCAGATGATACCACAGCACACCTCATGGCTGAACTTTGTGACTTTGTGCTCACCCACAACCATTTCAGATTTAAGGATAATTTATACCTTCAAGTCAGCGACACTGCTGTCAGTACCCACATGGCCACACAACATGCCAACATTTTTATGGCTGATTTAGAACAGCATTTCCTCAAGTCTCATCCCAAAGCACCTCTCCTCTACTTACACTACATTGATGACACCTTCATCATCTAGACCCACAGTAAGGATTCCCTTGAAGATTTCCACAGAGATTTCAAGAATCTCCACTCCACTATTAAACTTAGGCTAAAACACTCCACATACACCACTTCTGGACACTACAGTACAAATTAGGGATGGACAGATAACCACCACCCTATACCAAAAACCTACTGATAGATATAGTTACATCCATCAAGCTTTCATCCAAAACACACCACACAATTCATTCTCTATAGCCAAGCTCTAAGATATCACTGCATTTGCTCTGATCCCTCAGATAAAGACAGACATCTTCAGGATCTCTATCAGGCATTCTTAAAACCACAATACCCACCAACAGAAGTAAGGGAACAGATTGACAGAGCCAGATGGGTACCCCAAAGTCAACTACTACAGGAGAAGCCCAAGAAAGAAAACAACAGAACACCTCTAGTCATCACCTACAACTCCCAAGTCAGACCTCTACAGCACATCATCAACGATCAACATCCTATTCTACAGGACAATCCCTGACTCTCCCAAGCCTTGGGAAACAAACCTCTCCTCGCTTACAGAAAGCCCCCCAGCCTTAAGCAGATACTTAACAGCAACTACAGACCTAACAACAGAACCATTAAAGCGGGCACATATCCCTGCAACAAACCAAGCTGCCAACTTTGCCCACATATCTGCACAAAAGATATTAAAAGACCTAATAAAACCAACTACTCCATCAAAAGCTCCTTCACCTGCTCATCCGCCAATGTGATTTATGCCATCATGTGCTAGAAATGCCCCTCTGCCCTATATATTGCACAAACAGGACAGTCTCTGCACAAAAGAAGAAATGGGCACAAATCTGACATCTGAAATCACAACATTCTAAAACTTTTGGGTGAGCATTTCAATCTTCCTGATCATACCATTGATGATTTACTAGTTGCAGTTTTCAGACAGATGCTTGCCAGATCAAGGCTTCAAAGAGAAGCTGCTGAGATTGAATTTGTTTGCAAATTTAATTGCATTGCTTCAGGGCTTAATAGGGACTGGATTTTTCTCTTATTACAACAGGTGATTTGACCTCATATTCCTCCATATGTTATTCCCTAGTGTTTGAATCTTTACATCTGCTCTGATTTGCTGTTACAGTCTGACCTGATCCCATGACTTGCACTTCCTTGCAGTTATTTCTTCCCATTCTGCAAGTTCCCCCATCTTCAAAGCATCTATTGAAGTGAGATTTTCTCCCATGAAAGCTCATGAAATAAATCAATGTGGTAGTCCTTAAGTGCCACAGGACTCCTTGTTTGTTTTACTGACCTAAACTAACACAGCTGCCCCTTCGGAACTGATCAACTGTCATCCTTTTGGCTCTTTACCCTTATCTAACATTTATCTAAATTTATCTAAAACTCCTGACTGCTTCCAGGAACTGTAGAAAAAAATAATACAAAATGGACTTTTATAGAATAAGCCACCCCAGTAAAAGCACATATACACACAGCATATAACTCAGCCAAAGAGGGTCTGGAAAAAACTTCATCCTGTTTCTTTTGACCTGGCTAAACCCTTTTTTTATTTATTGTACATAATTTTGTATATATTAGAAATGGGTCTGCGCTACAAAGTCTGGAATAGGGTCAATTTTTCTGAAGTTCAGGGGTGTTTGAGCAGCAAATTTTGTTCAGCCAGTTATAGATTCAAGACCCAGCTATGAAGTTTGAAGAAACTTGCATTTGAAGTCAAAGTTTCAGGTTATGTCTTTACTGAGGGCTGCAGATTTGCTGCCGTCAGATAGATCCTTTCAGAACAATTGAGTGGTCAGTGAAGACCTGCTCAGTTGATCCAGAAGCTGGAAGCATTAAAATTACCCCCTCCAGTGGCACAGCACTTGGTCAACAGGAACCCATTTCCTCTCAATGCAGTAAGGCAGTGCGTAGAAGAGGAGTGACACAGCTGATGGGAGTTACACAAGCTACTCTGCATAGCTTGAGTAACTCCTGCTGACTGCCACCAAATTCCAGAGTAAGTGTAAACCAAGCCTCAGTATTCCTGGATTCTGAGTTGGTTCAGGCCCACCCACCAAGAGAGCGAGCACATACACATGCACACAATTTGCTTTTAAAACCTGGGCTAGATTCAGTTATCAGTTAGACTCAAGAAATTCACAGCAACTCCACTGATTTCAGTGGAGACATTCTGAATTTATACCTATGTAATCTGAAAACAGAATCTGTCTCAGTGCTAGCACCATTTTTAAAAAGTCATTGTTGAAGTATATAACACAGTCCCCATCTCCACCACTATGGAGAACAGCAAAGATACATCCTGGAACCAGCTGTCAGTTGGAGGTGATATCCCCTTATCCTTCTACCTTCCCTTCCCATAGTGCCTTGAACTGTGAGTGGGGCTCCTGTATTCGAGACACATTTGCTCCACCTCCAAGCAGCTGGATTGTCCAATTCAAAAGTTCACAGTGGGGGGGTCCAATTGCTGGAGTCTCTCGCATTATGGTTGATGGCAAAAGCCCTTAAATCTTGTCCAGGACATAAGATACCCACAGGCTGTACCAACCTCAGTCACCTACTTCTGCTTCTTCCCATGGCTGTTTGGTTAGTTGCTGTAGTTTGTTTTGTTGCTGCTGGACTTTGTTTTGCTCTTGGTTCTCATGGTACATTTTTCAGGTCTGGGAAAAACTCAACCCTTAGCTCCAAACTGCCATTGCAAACGATGGTGGCTGGGTTGCAGATGGGAGTAGGATAGGTGCTGCTTTATATTACAGGAGGATAGGAAGGCTTTCAGTGTCCACGGCAGAAAGTGGTGTCTTGTCTCAACTCTCATTTCTCGCATGAGGAAACAGTAAATTAAAGATCAGGATCAGCCTTCATTGAAATTTGCGAGGAAATCATACCCAGACTTGTCATGTCATATAGCTGCAGGTAGATTGACCAGATAGCAACTGTGAAAAATCAGGATGGAGTGGAGGGGAATAGGCCCCCATATAAGAAAAATTTCCAAATATTGGGACTGTCTTTATAAAATCAGGACATATGGTCACTCTAACTGCAGGGGAAAAGGGGAGCTGCTTTTCAGTCCCCACCACAGATCTGTCCATGTTATGTGTGACAGAGCCTGCAGTCTTCTTGTCACCAAATTCTTGGGTATGGGTCTTGTTTCCTGTGAGATCCAGGCAACCGGAGCCATTTTAGTGAGAAATGAGCATGGATAAAAATATGAAATAAAAACCCCTCTTAATAATTCTATTCTGACAATTGAGACCCACTTAATCTTCTGCACTTCCTCCCCCCATTCCACCCCCTGAAAAAAACTGCTCCATTTGTGTAAAAAAACAAGCTCCAGGGTTTAGACCTTGGGTGGCAGTTTTAAGCCTGGAATCAATTTTTTGAATTATTAACCCCATGAATATAGGTCTTCATAATGCAACCAGTGACAGGCCCTTATCTATAGTGGCGCTAGCGGGCACCACTAGAATACAGGAATAAAATTAAATTACATCACTTGTCATCATTAAGAAAAATTTTCATCTCAGCTCCTCATTTGAAAAGCACTATAGTTAATGAATGATTACTGAGCCATGACACCTCAACGACTAAAATATAGGAATTATACTGAGGTCAACTCAAGTATTTTTTAAACCATGAAATTAAGGGACCTATTCACTTTGGTATAGGATGCCCCTTCTGGCCATTACGCTCCTTTGCAACACTGCCTTTGAGCATACAGGGATGGTAGGCATTTCTGTATTGGAGATGAAGACCCCATACACCCAAGCAGAACCAAGAACAGGATTCTTTCCTATGTTCTTGTTTCCTGTGAGTATCTCTCTGTTTTCTTGAAACTCTTCTACATACAACTAATTTCCATATAACGAACATTTGAGAGTGAGAGAGTGCACAGAGATCCTTGTTCTTCAGAAAAGGGTATTAAATTATTCAGTGGTAAGTCTAGTAACTGAAATTTAGTAATCCACTCAGCTCCTTTTAGCTGTGCCACTTCTAAGAGGAAAGAAAATTTAACAGAGAATCTGGACTTGATTCTGCACTCTTACTCCAGAGAGACCTTTCTAAGTTCCAGTCTTGCCCAGGGTTGACTGAAAAGCATCAAATCATATCTGTTAGAAAATTTTAATGTTAAAATGTAAAGAAGTAATTGAAAAAAAAATTAAATGGCCTATCCACACAATTCCTTCACTATCCAAAATTTAGAAAACCATCTTTTCTGTTTCCTTTTTTACTGCAAAAGCAGTCAGATGAAAATAGCAGACTGAAGCAGTGTGAGCACTCTGATAAAGGAAATAGAGGACAGGCACAAGCAATGCAAAAGAAAGCAGCAGCCTTGGGGCTGGTCAGCCTGTCCCTCCACCTGCAGCTACATTACTATCCTAGCTCAATCACAGCTAACATGCATATGTGTAAACGATACCTCCAGCTTCACACTTTCATGTAGACATACCCTAAGATTCTCCCAGCTTTGAGTCTGAGTGCTACTGATCATGAAGGCTAGTCCAACCCTTTAAAACATGTCAGAACAAGCAAGGGAGAAAGTGAGCTCTAACGACTGGAAAGGACAACAGAGTCTGAATTCCAGGATGTAGTTTTAATCCAGGGGTCTCAAACTCAAATCACCATGAAGACCGCATGAAGACTAGTATATTAGCCCAAGGGCCACACCGCTGAAAGCTTTTCATACAACAATATTGCAAATATCGATAACGATAGTGTCGTTGCAGGCTGCAGGAAATAGCTTTAGGGGCCGAATGTGGCCCATGGGCAGCGTGTTTGAGACCCCTGTTTTAGTCCTTCCTCTGATTTGCTGTGTTGACTTTTGCCAAGTCTCTGTGTCTCAGTTTACTCATATGAAATGTATACTGTACCCTATCCAACAGTAATGTTGTAAGCCTTAATTAAGTTTAGTAAAGTCCAAAAGTGCTGAATAAGTGCAAACTATTGCAGTTATAAAACTTTTTAACTCAGTTTCCCCATCTAATAACTTTCAAAACGTTTGTCCTAAGAAAAGTCAATGAGTTTGAACCAGCAAAACAAACACTCCTCTCCCTGAAACTTCCAAAACTCACATAGTTGGCAGTTTTACTTTATGTGGGAAAAGTCACCAACTCCATATGATGGTAGGTTTATTTTAAAGCACAGGAGATGCCCATCTGAATTCTTTCATACTAAAATACATGCAACAAACTATTCATGAAGGGAAAAACAGAACAGAATATTTGGTAGCTTATGGTCAACAAAGGAATGATGACAGAACACACACCAGTCTTATCAATTTTCAAATCTAAAATTCTAATCTCCATGCCTTTCTCAATACAGAATTTCTCCGAGCTGCATTAAAAGTGTCTCAGCACCAAATAGCGTGAAAACTTCTCCTTAGCTTTTAGAGATGAAAGTGTAAGTAAAAGCGAAGGTTGCCAAATTGAAACTGACGAATGTAGGCTGCATTTTAATTGTCATCAAGCTATTTTGCTTGCGCTCATCATGTGGTTGGTGATAGCCAGCTGTGTTGATGGATTTTGACCCATTCTAAAAAATTTGGCGTTCTCCAAAAAAAAAAAAAAAAAGGCAGAGAAGTAAGACCCGCAGTCCACAGAGAAAGAAAAGAAGAGAGAAGGATTTCTGACAGCTCAAGCAGAGGAAGCAAATTAGAAAGGAAAGCCGGTACCATTGCCATATGTGCTCATAGCTAGTCAGGACAGCTGGCAAGAAACATTGCACTTCCCTTCTTTATGTCCAGGACTGTGATACATTTCTTTATATGGCTATCAATAATACTGAATGATTAATGCTAATGATTTATGTTAATTTCATTATAAGCTTTATTTGTTGCCCAGTGCTGAATTAAGTCTGTCAAATCATCCCTTTCTACGCTGCTAAAGATTTTTAAAATGCAAGGCTAAAACATAACATCTGAACATTAATATGTTAATGTGCCTCTCTCTCTCTCTCTCTCTCTCACACACACACACACACACACACACACCATAGAGACAAGAAAAAAAAGGCTCTTTAAAGAGAGGACAATTGTGGTTTAGGGAATCTTAGATCCACTTGCTCCCAAAATTCATAAATTAAAATAGAGAAAACATTGTCATTTTTCATACTTCTATTACCAGTCTGATAACCAAAATATAATACTCTTCACCTACTGCCATCAGCTTGAATAACCACATTCCCTAAACACCCGAGTAAGTATTACAAAATCCACCTCATCAGGAGTGCTCAAACTCCCTGCTCAGAGGCAGTGCAGTAAACTAAGCATCCCTAATTCTCACCTGTATAAACAGTATGGCTTTGAAAATATGTTCTGAAGCATGAGCATGTCCAGGTGTTACTTTTCATGTTATTTTTCCCCTGTAATTTCCATTTTCAGTACTGCTTTCAAGTTTTCATATCCACAGGCGAACTCCTTCGCAAACAATGATTTTAGCCTTATTTCATAGCACATAGCAGTTGTAACAGGATCAAATACTGACCTTCTGTTACTTATTAACTTACAAGTTCCTCTAATGTTTGGCCTTGTGTATGGGATGAAATAAATGCTACAACTACAACCTTTTGACTGTGAACTCAGTTTTTACAACATGTTATCTCAGGTACTGTCTGCTACTAGTACGTTTATTTTGGTTTCTTTAGTTGGGACCAGCCTGGGAGTATTTAGACTGTAGTTCAAATCACTAAGATACTTTTCTGTCTAAGCAGAAATAGAGCTTGGGAACTGCATTCTAACTGAGACATGGAGCAGAGGTATTTGGTGCATGTCAATAAGCACACAACATTTTCTTTTACAACAATGTAAGATTTTTACCTCACACCTAGAGACTCAAATCCTCAAATGCTTACCATGGAGCATAATGCTTACAACCATGAGAATCCAAAGCCAGCGGGGCTATTCATAGTATGGCTATGTCTACACTAGGCACGGACTAACGGTTAGTTTGAACTGACCAGGCTTACTAGTTTGAACTAAAGCTGCGGAAAGTCTGAATTAGCCCGAGGCTAGTTCAGGCTAACCTCAGGCTTCTTCAGTTCGGACTAGCAAATCAGAACTAAAAAAGCAGATGTAGACATAGCCTATCAAATCAGGTCTACTCTTTTGAGCTAGGCCCTTGTTCATATACACGGATACAGTTTCAGATGCTTACCCAAAACTTCTCCAAATTACTTGAGTCTCTGACCCCAATCTGAAATTATCACATGATCATGTTCCCTCATTAAGTTTCACTGAACTCAAAATACAGCCAAATCCCCTAGAGGAGAATAAAATGAAGGGGAGGAGGGGTCTCTCACAGCATTCTCTTTTAATTGCCTTTCTCTCACCCTTTCTGAATTCACTAGAATTTCTCATCTTTGGCCCCTGCTGTACCTTGGTCCTTTGAATAGCTGTTTGGCAGGTAACTTCAAAAATAATTTCTGATATTTAAGCCCTGACACCTGCTAGGCTGTTTGAATAGCTTCAAAATAAAAACAAAATTATACATAATGCAACAATAGACACAATCTAGGACATGATTATCAACGTAAGAAAAATGCATACCAGATTTTACCACCTTGTTTCTTTCTCTCAGATTCCATTACTTGCAGCTTTAAATCTACAACATATAGGTTTTGTACCAAAAAGGAAATATTCTATTTGCTGTTCCTGCTTTTTATGATGGAACTACAGCGCTACCAGTTTGGTCTAGGCTATACAGTTAACAACTGTCAAAACATATGGACCACCCCATTTATCAAATAATCTACTCTTTGAATAGACAGACACTATCAGCAATCTGGTATTGATCTCTACAGGCTACTGCTATTGTTCATCTGAACATCCAGAATGGCAGAAGGAATTAATGAAAGAAACAAAACAATGCATACGAATCACACAGCACACAACTTTTTTTTAAGTTTGGTAAAGTTTATGTAGTTATCAAAAGTACATTACTGTGGACACAAGGGTTCAGGATTATTAACAGGAGCAGAAGGGTAAGGGTGGTGGCAATGCACTTGTGATGAAAAAACATCACCTGCACCAATCAAGTTCTGCAGACTTCTGCTGTGTTTACTTCTAGTTCCTGGCTGCAAATAGGTTACACTAATCTAACAGGATAAATCCCTTGCAAATGTGTTATGCCGGACTTCACTAAAATTGAGACTGAGATGGCACTTTCATTAAAAGCTCCATTCTGGGGCATGTTTAATGTCTCGGACATTTCAAATTGCATCTGGCTGAATCTTGGCATACAGCTTGTCAGTTCAGATGCACATTTTTTGTTTGCTGTTTTTACAGAAAATTGCCTAAATTGATAGAGACATTCCTGAGTTCCATAAGGACTAAAAAATAATAAAAGTTGGTGGTTTGGGACACTTGTTTTTAAAATTCAAACACACACACACACACACACACACACACACACACATAATCACCTGTTAAATTTTCAAACAAGCAACTTTCATACTCTCTCCCATGCTGCCTGGGCAGAACTCCCTGCAGAGATCATGGAACTTAGTGTTCCTTCAAGAGCTCCACAGTTAAGATGTCTATGAAAGACTTAACAGTAGTTGGGTAGCTGAAGTATCATGACTGTTGCTTACCATGCTGAGCAGTTTTGTCTCACTTTGCGCTCCTCCATCTATTTTTCGTATGTGAATGATGTGTCTTGTCTCATACTTCAACTATAAAGCACTTTGGGGCAGGGACCCTTATTGTTACATGCTTGTACAGTACCTAGGACACTGATTTCCTGATCCATGCTTGGGATACCTTGACACAACTGTGATACCAATAAATAATTAATAGTAATAAATAAATGTATACTTAGTTTAATTTAAAAATAAATGTAGTAATATCAAGCACAATGCTTTACATTTGTAATTCTCTCTGAGTTTTCGTTATTATTGCTATTGAATATTTGTATTATGGTACCAGCTAGAGCCTGCAACTACAAGGTCCCATCATGCTAGGTGCTATAAGAAAAGAGAGTCTCTGCTCCAAACAGCATACATATAAATAAGCAAGACAGGAATAGGAAGCAATATTACCCTCATTACACAGATTGGGAATTAAGGCACAAAGGGTACACCTACACTGGAGCCTTAGGTCGACTTAAAGAAGCTTAAGTCAACCTACATCTGACAAAGTGGGTTGGAGCCCACAAAAGTTTATGTCTCAAGGAATCTGTTAGTCTTTAAGGTGCCAAAGGACTCTCATTGTTTTTACTCTGTATTTATTATTTTTACCATGTGAAGTCCCACAGATGAAAAGCAGACTATCCCATCAATGGCTTATACAAAGCATCAAACAACAATAATGAAGTGCAATAATATCTGCTGACATTGCATAGAAACAGAAAGCAAAATAATCTAGCTTCATTTTCTTTCCAAACTTTGAAAAGTTTGACGGGAAAACTGCATAGAGCACAGAGTAAAGTAGAAGGCAGCATAACAAAAATACTTTTGATTTAAGATCACTGTTCTGTGAGTGGTTAGGAGAGCCAATTCACTCCATATCACTTTTAGAATGGATGATCTTTGCTACCTAAGGTGCCACTAAAATAAATAAGATACTTGCTGCATTAATTTCAGCAAGCTTTCACATACTAAGGTGTTTACTCTATGGGTAGTCACTCTCATGAATCTTCTAAAATATCCTCACTTCCACGCATCCAGATATGTCTGGGCAACAGCTGGATACACAGTGCTATATTCCCATAAATTGGAGAGTGGAATGGAGCCAGAGTAATTCTATAAAATGCAACAATGGTACAATGCTATTCAACAGCAAGTGTTTCTGGGAAGTTTCCCAGTGATTTTTAAGGGGAGGTTCATGTGAATTACAAGTTTTGTCCAAGTTCTCGTCAAAGATCTCAACTAATTTTCAGTGATTAACATAAATGTAAGGCTGTGTCAGCATTTCTATTATGAACCCAATTTCTCAAGGGTGTAGCAAATGATTGTAAAAAATTGTTCTGAGTTAAAACTCAATACTTAGGGGTAAATTTTCAAAGTGCTGTGTGGAGCTTTAGCCGCCTATCTCTGAACAAAGTCAACAAGGAGTTGCATAGCTGAACCCCCAGTCAAAGCTTTGAAATTTTACTTCAAAGTCTCACCTCAGGAACAAATTCTGTCATGCACATGCACATGCACATGCACACACACACACACACACAAAATTAATTTGACCTCTAAGTTTCTGGAGCGCCTACTACTCAGCATCATATCTACTTTTCATAAAGATCTTAACTATGGAACTTAAAAGCTTTTCAACAGATGATTACTGTTGGGAGGTATTAAACATATAAGAACAGATTTACTGTTGGACTAACTGGAAATAAACAGAGTAAAATAAATAATGATTGCTTCCTGCCCCACATGAAAAAAATAATCTGTATTTGTTCATGCTTCAACATGACTATACCAACTGAAATTATTCTTATTAAACACAAAGTTATTAAGTCAAGAGAGATGGATCCTTTTCTACTTCCAAGAACTAGGTAAATGATTCAAAATAAGTTAAATGGTTGACATCTTACAGGGAAAAACTTGAAGGGGAATATATTGACTATAGCAATAACTAGTGTGGGGCACTGAAGAAAAAAAATTTCATTGATATAAGGCAACAGAGCTGGGAGGAACACAAATGTAATGGCAGATCCATTAGCTGGATAACAAGAAACTGTTCACATCCACTTATTAAACTGGTTTTGATTCTTTGCTACCAGCATGCAGAATGATCCTTACATTATGGTGCCAAGGAAAACCTGAAATGCATTTATTCCATAATTAAACTTTTCCCATTATCATAATGCAGCCATCGCAGTTGTTGCAAACACAATATGATCTTGAGCCCCTAAATATAATGGTTAGATTGCACTTTTTTTTTTTTTTAAACGAAGAGAGCATTTTAAGCTTCTCTAGAGATTTGTCTTGCCTGGCAAACTCTTATAATAGGCCATCTATAACAGCAAAACGTGTTTTGTAGGGGTGGAAGATGGTCTTAATTAGAATGGGGCCATATTTGAAAGTAAGTTCAGAGAACAAAGCCTATTGCATGGCCATAAGTTAAAATTGCATTGTTGCATGATAACTTAGTCATAACTTGTGCTAATACAGTGAGGCTAGAAGTCTCATAATTTATTGTTGGTGAATGACCTTTTGCATTCTTTGTTGTTTAACTATAGCATAACTCTATAATGCACTTGAAATACCCCAACTCCCCATAAGCCTGAATTTACCAGTCAGCTTAGGAGGCCCGTCTTTCGTCACAGAATGGAAACACAGATGAAGGCGCATGGGTACAGAGACACTCAAAATAAAGTTTGATAGTGTGGTCCCCGTCTAAGTCAAGAGGAGTCTATTCACTAGAGTATCCAAAGCTTATTTAATCATTGTTTTGGTTGCCAAATGGAGGACCGAATTAGTTAGAGGCAAAAGGGCCTGTATCTCCTGTCTATAGGCCAGTGGTTTTCAACCAGTGTGCCAGAGTATACCGGTATACTGTGAGAACTGACCAACTGTGCTGTAAAATATTGTACAAAGGTAATGAAAATCAATGTAAAATAAACATTGTTTCATCTTAAAGAGTATTTTATCCAACCAAAATTGCAGCTCATAAAACTTGTGAAAATTGATCATCCAGTTAAAAGTGAGGTATCAGTCTTTCGCTTCTAAAACATGAACATTCTAAACCCAGGTGACAAAAGGGCAAAACTGAGATGATGTGTATTTTTTTTCCTAGTGGATTTGAAAGATTAATGCGTTTTATCCGTCTTTAGCCTGTTGTATGCACTATGTTGCAAATCTCTCTAGTAAGACTGGAACTATAATAAAGGTAAGTAAATGTGGTGTTTATGAGCAATCAATTCATCTGCAAAAGGTGGGTGTGCCGTGGAACCATCTGTCACATTCAAGTGTGCCATGTTACTGAAAAGGTTGGGAACCACTGCTGTATGCACATAGATCAAGACTAACTCCATTAAAGTCAATACAGTTATACTAGTATAAAATGGAAGCATCCAGGACAAGAATCAAACTTAGTGGAACTTGCTTTTAATGCTCTATAAAATACAATGCCGGTCCTTCCATAGAGACACATAAGGTGCCAAGGACTGGGCTGGGGGCCGGGGGCAGCAAGCCTATCCCACCCTGCTCTGCTCCTGGCCAGACCCCCACCCACAACCAGATCCCATGGCACCACTGCTCCCTTGCCCAATGAAAGCATTCACTCCAAACAGAAACCAGACTCTGCTTCCTCCATCACCAGCCTCTGGAGAGCTTTACCACAGGACCCTACTTTTATTGCTAACTAATGTGTGAAATTCACTCCTGTTTAATTTGTTGAGTCTATTGTCATCACTGCAACATCTACCTGTGAGCATATTATCTGAACACATTGGAGGCTGACACTTCAGCCTGAGATAGTTACCTATACCAATTTTCTTGCCAGTTTAGCTCCTGCCACACCCAAGATCCCTTTGGGGAAGTAATTTAAGAAATACAACTGTCCCCTATTGTCTTTACCTCTATCCCTGACAGAAGAGGAGAAAAATCCATTCCTGCCTAATTTTTCCCAGAACCTCTGAGACCTTGGTTCACCTCCTTTAGGCCAGCCTCTACCAATTGGCCTTAAGGTCCTGTTTTTGAATAGGAAAGATTTTCTGGGGCAAGTGCTACAACCTCTAATGTATTTTCAGGGGTCTCAGCAGGAAGGAAGGATCTTCTGTAGGTAGCAGGCCTACCCACTGTGACTCCACAAAGCAGCAAATATTTTGAAAAAACACTTCCCAGACCACTAAAGCCTTGATAAGGACAATGGGGAAGAAGCATCCCTCTGAAAGAGCATTGTCCTATGAAGCTAAGATTGTTTTCTCTAGGTAGTTTTCCAATCACCCAATGCATTTTGAGCTCTCTCTCCCAATCACAGATCTGAGACATGCAGCAGTGCCACCAAGAAAAGAGTTTCCATTAATTGTACATAATGGATGTTGGCAGATGTGACCCCCAGCTCACATAGCCATAGTCTACACTTGTTGCCATTTTTGGTGGCTGTCAAAAGGGAGATACACAGGTTACACAGACCTCCTCAACTGAACTGGGTAGTTTGAACTGACAGTGGTGAATTAGCCACTGCCAGCGAAGACATGCCCATAGATGTACTCAGGTTAAGTCTCCTCAAGCTAGCATTGTGTCCACAGCAGCACAGCTAGCAATTCAGGACTAGCCCTCTGTGTATGTACCCTCAGAGTCACAAGGGAATGTACTAGAGGAAGCTAAGCTGAGTGGCTATCCTTGCTGTCATGGTCACATGGCTATTTTTAGACACTTGTTCAAACAGAACTAGTATCGGTACATCTCCACAAGCTGCGAATCACATCTCCCAGATCTGATGTAGACATAGCCTTTAAAAATTGGGGTACAGTGGAATGCCATCATCCTGATCACCAGTCCAAAGCAGAAAATGGAGGCGAGGACAGGCTGCTACCTCCAGAACCAGAAAGAGTAGAAGTGGAAGAGACCTACAAGCAGGGCTGGCTCAAGGAGCTGCGGTGCCCCAAGCCGGCTTTTGGTTTCGCACGCCTGCCTCCCCATGGGTCAGAGGGTGGCGCTGAATCCGGCTTCCACTCCGGCTGGCTTGCCCCACCTCCAGGGCGGAGAACAGCTGGCCCATGGGCAGAGCAGAGGCAGGGCTCCCTCTCCCACCTCTGCCCTCAGCCAGCTGTTCCTCCCTAAGCACAGGGAGGGCCAGCCCAGAGGCAGAGTGAGAAAGTGGAGCCTGCCCAATGGCCTGGCCTGGCCTGCTCCGCCCCCGGGGCAGAGTGGCTGTCTTGGGGAGGGGCAAGAGCACAGGTCTAGCTTTTGAGCCAACCCACCCTGCCCCTAGCATGGCACTGGGGCTGCCCCTAAGGCAGCAGAGCCCCAAGCTTCTGCCTTATTTGCTTATGGGTCAAGCCAGCCCTGCCTACAAGACCACAGGAAGACATCATGGTTAAGAGAAGGAGCATCATAAAACCTGCTGAAGATGCAATAGAAGAGACTCAATGGAACATGCCAGAGAGTAGGGTGAAGGAGGCTTAAGGCCTTCATTGCATTCCCCCTGAGAACAAGGGGGATAGGACAAGGATCTTTACACAGCCCCTCCTCCTGATCTGGCAGGAGACCAGACCAGGTGGCAGCCAGGGGCTGAAAGCTTCATATTAGTTTGCAATGGCTTGAGTTTCATAAAAGACAGCCTGGCTTTATGAAGCCCAGGGTATCTGAAAAGCATGACTGAACAGCCTAATCTTGAACGTGATGGGCAATGCCCAGCGTATAGTATCAGCAGTTTCCACTATGGAGCAAAATCTAAAAACAACACTGTCTCATCATTTACCTTATCATTCAGCATCGTACTCTGAACAGCCAACCTGTTTTTGTTTCGTTCTTTCTCGAGGAAGGAGATGTTAATTTCATTATCACCTTGCCAACACTTTCAGTCATGATTTTAATGATTCTTAGCAACCTGCTACTGAGCCAATTCTAAATCTGAGTAAATTGAGAACAAACAACATGCAAAACTCTAATAAAATAAAATCCAGGATCTGCTATTGGGAGTAAGAAAGGGTGTGGCACTCACCCAAATTTGCCAACTTAAATAAATAATATTACCATTAAATCTTTCCAAAGACTGTTTCTTCACAGGAATGCGATATGCCGTGACATGCTGCACCCCACGTATACCCTTATGATGTGATCAGTGCATCATTCATGCTCACCCTTGCAGTGTAACTGTAAATTGTCTGATAGAAAGAATCACGTGGAAGGTGTTTTTGGAATGCTCATGGCACACAAAACGTTGCTGTTATAATAGCATGTTTCTTGCAATATCATACCTCTGTATAGATATGAAACTCTGCCATGTCATATCCCCAAACGTGTCCCACATGGCTTCAATGGAGTCAGACAAATACAAAGCTATGTTTCCACACCCAGTGGAGGCATGCATAGAGGAACAATGGACTGATCTAAGCACCTGTGAGCACTTTGGCTCAAAAATCACCATTTCCAGAAAGGGACAATCATCTGACCTCAGAGAGTGTTGAGGAAACTTATCTAGGTGCTCTCCCCTGGAATCTAGCTCCCGAAAGCAACATCAACACCTACCCAGAGGGAGAGAAGTCTTGCTGCAAGGTGTGTCACATCCAACCTTTGTGGTAAACTGAATACACAAAAACAGTCATCTTATCTTAGAATAAGATTATCTTTTGTTCGATTGTGACCAACTTCTTGACTTGATAATCTTTGGATTTATAATAATCTGATTTATAATCACTTAAAATCTTATTGCAGTCAGTAAACTCATTTGTTTGTTTTACCTAAAACAGGGCGTATGGATTGAGTGTATACAGAGTCCTCACTTAAGAGTGATAGAGCTGGTGCATATTTATTCCTTAAATAAATTAAGGGCCAAGTGTAAATGAGTTTGCAGGGTGCATTGGGCACTTCTACATGGCTAAAAGCACACCCGCTAACAGACTTTGGCTCATGCTATGCACTAAAAAGAGAGGTATAGACTCTCCCACTCGGGCTCTGGAACGTCAGATGGAGGGAAGGGTTCCAGAGCACAAGCCCCACCCCTATCAGGAACAGCTACCCTTCTCTTTTTAGCACTGTAGCACAACTCCAAGCATGTAGACCCAGTCTTTGAGACACTCTGCTGCAGCCCTTTTTTTCCCCCTTTCTTTTTTTGCAGCATAGGCGTACCAACTCTCCTAACCTCAGCTTTAATCCTCATGTGTCCCTTTTACCTCTTCTCCTCTGACCTGTCCCCCACACTCCCCTTCCCTTACTTTCCCTCCCATCTACGTCAGCCTCTAATTAAAATCACCCCCTCCAACAATTACTTTGGAACTGACTGATGTTTGCTGCTAGCACGCTGTTCACTCTTGCCTATGTGTTCTATCAGTTCCCTCAGCTTGTGTCTGTCTTGTCTGTTTAAACTCTAAACTGTTCAAGACAGAGATACCTACCAGTACTCTGTGTTCATGCAATATCTAGGCATAATCAACTTTTGATGGGCCCTTAGGCTCTACCCTAATAAACATGCTTAATAACAAAACTTGCTAAAACAACCCTGAGAAATGATGAGAACTTCATTAGGAATAGCAGGTGCTTGGCACTGCTCAAGATCAGATATATTACATTTTATCCCTTTCTTTGCACCCTTCATGTCACTTGTTTTCTTAGATCATATACCGGGGGGATCCTGTCACATTTTTGTGAACTGTGCATTGCCCAGTGGGCCCTGAATTTAGTTACTGTGATAAATACATTTAACATAATAGTAACAACCAACAAAGTTCCTCTGTATTTGACTGATCATTATTTTTTGGAGCGATTACAAGTGGTTTCTCTGGCATAGATTTATCTTAAGTTTGTTCTATTACAGCTACGTTCAAAGTGTAACAGCTACTCAATTGGTTTCAGGTTACCATGTATGACAGTGCTTCCTAAACCGCATAAGAGTTCCCCTAAACAAACCCCTAGAGGCACTTTAGCAACTGGGGGATTATAGGCATCGACGTTGTAATTTACAAAATTATAAATACTCTAATTTTTCTTAGTCATCAGTTTCAATTGCATAAAGTTACCCAACTGTAGTGGAAGTTGCACATAGAAACATTATTGAAGATTTAATTTGCATGCAAATCTGCCCACTCTCCGCCCATTATTATGAAGTGCTAATGTAGTCACACAATGCTGCATACATGGATTAACATGATCTTTGGAGTGGGCACAGCAACCGTACCCACATCAATTCACAATTACATGTTGCCTTTGCAAAAGATAAAAATAAAAATAAAAAGCATTTGTGCCCTTAATACAAGTTATGCAAGGATGTGTCTGCTTGTACATGTAGTTGCATGTGAAAACATAGGATTTTACTATGCACACATTTTGTCTTCCTCTAACAAAGAAACTGGCCCAGGATAACAAGATAGAGCAGTCAACTCCATTCTATTTTATTTTATTAATAAAAACCATTTTAAGTGGCATATGTGCAAATAAATCAGAAAAAGTAAACTCATTTTTAAAAACATTACAATTTTAATCCAGACAAATGGATTCAACTGCATTTTTTTTTAAATTAGTCTAATCTTAAAATCTTCCAGACAAGTATGTCCTAGGGCTTCTCAACTTCCCTAATGTCAGGGATCCATCTTCTCTTAATCCTCTTGCATTCACACGTGCATAAACACTCACAGAAAGGCCGCTGGTGAGCTACACAAAGCTTATTACTTGAGGCTGCATCTGCAAGTACCTGTCATTATCACCTACCATGTTTCCTGTCTGATTTACTGTATTTAAGAGGTTATAGCTGTAGGTAAGTAATTAAAGAGCTGTAGGTAGAGTACCACTCTGGTGTGACTAATAATCACCACACAGTCTTCTTGTTACAATGGAAAAGGATAAGTCTTTTTCCTCTTCATTTCTTTTTACAAAACAGACAACTGACACTGAACCATTTTGTTCCAAAGGGACAGCTGTGCTAGTCTAGTTCTGCCAAACAAACAAGGAGTCCTGTGGCACTTTTAAAGACTACCAAATTTATTTATCACATGAGCTTTCATGGAAGAAAATCCCACAAAGCATCTGACAAAGTGGGGTTTTCTCCCGCAAAAGCTCATGCGATAAATACATTTGTCAGTCTTTAAACACACCACAGGACTCCTTGTTCATTGAATTGTTTTGCTGCTTTTCTCTTTACTTCAGTTCTTACGGTTACAGCATCCTGGACTTTGACCAACTTCGTTATTATGTTTAATGTAATATTATACAGTCTATTACATGGGCCAGGGAGAATGCTGGGGGAGAAAGGAAACAAGTATTTACACAATTTTTAAAGAAAATTCTCTCAGCCACATTTTGTTTTTCTTTTCTGTAAGTAGTCTGTAACACAAATGTTCACAGAAATGGAATTCTAAATTTATATGCACAAATACCTATGAAAAGAAAATCTTCAATTGACTGTACATAAGCATTCATAACAGCAATTTAATTTATGACCTGCCAATTCAGCAAAGCACATGAACACAAGAATGGGACTTACCCACAAACATAAAGTGAGGCACTTCAAGCATTTGCCAAAATTAGGGCCTTAATCATTAATGCTCCCAATCTGTAATGACTTCCATCCAAATTCAGTGCAGACTTTGGGCTTATGTTCTCCATAGCCAATGCTATTTGCTTCCCTTTTCTAGGGCAGAAAAGCTTGCCCTCCACAATGGATACGAATTGGCATGACATAATAAAGAAAAGTAAACAAAAGCACTCCAGAAAGACTGACCATAAAATACCATCTTAGAATTCCAAATTTATCTGAAGAGAGAATACTTCAAAAAAAAAAAATCAAAACTGTTTTCTTCATGAATAAATATTTTGCAAACTTTATCACCTTTTGTAATTCAGCTTTAGAAAATAAAAGGAACATGGACATTTTATTATTCCAGTCACTGGTAACAAGCATGCACCAGAGGCAGCTTATGCCTGCATGGTAATTGTCTGGTTCACATTTCCCATTAATGGTAAATGGTTAACAGTGTACTTCAAAAATCTGAGACATTCATTATAGCTAAGACGTATAGTAAGTCCCCAAAACTACAGATGCTCATCCAAACTATCTGAACTTCCTGGATCTGCAAAGGTGAGACAGAAATGTAATGAGATCAGGCTCCCATTTACTTCTCGTTACCCTTTAGTTAATCATTATTATAATTAATATATACGATTTGTATTCTAGTAGTGCCAAGGGGCGCCAGCTGAAATCAGGGCCCCACAATGGTTGGCACCATATATACACATAGCAAGAATCAACCCAGATCCAAAAGAACTTAGACATAAAAGCAATTGAAGACAGGAACTGACAAATTAGAAAACTACTCTATAATCAACAAGTTGAACTTCAGTACAGACACACACAGACATCAAATACACAGCTACGAAATGAGGCATAACTGGGTAAGCAGCCATACTTGTGAAAAGGGGTGGGGGTGGTTAAACTGGATCACAAATTCAATGAGTCAGCAGTATGGTAGAGTTGCAAAAAAAAAAAAAAAAGGGGGGGGCTAATATTCTGGGATCTAGAAATTTGCATGCAAGACATGGAGATAATTGGTCTGCTCCCCTTAGTACCAGTGAGGCCTCCACTGGAGTACTGTGTCAAATTCTGTACACTATGCTATAAGAAAGATCTGGGCAAACTGGAAAGAGTCCAGAGGAGCAAAACAGAAACAATAAAGGTTTAAAAAAATCTGACCCTTAAGGAAAGATTAAAAAAACCAGAATGTTGAGTTTTGAGAAAAGACAACATGGGAGTACCTAACAGTCTTCAAACACATTAAGGACTGTTATAAAGAGAGTGTTGATCACTTGTTCTCCATCTCTACTAAAATTAGGTTAAAAAAAAAGAGTAACTGGCTTAGCCTGGAGCAAGGGATTGAGGTTAGATATTAGAAAAACTAGCTAAATATATGAGCAGTCAAATACTCAAAGAGATTACCAAGGTTGTGGAGTTT
Organism: Podocnemis expansa; assembly: GCA_007922195.1. Lineage (NCBI taxonomy): Eukaryota > Metazoa > Chordata > Testudines > Podocnemididae > Podocnemis > Podocnemis expansa. Next base: position 4,558,974 of record ML682028.1, read on the forward strand.
CTGAAATCCCTGTCAATAAAGATTCTTAAGGCCAGATTAGACCAGTTGCAACCTGTCCCTTTGCCAGTGAGGAAGCCGTCTATGCCCCATTACAGCACATTAGGCTCAACAGAGGAGCAAAGGAGCTTGAGCTGAAGCTGGAGCTGGGGACAGAACTCAGGCAGAGAATAAAGGCAGAGTTGCTTGGACTGGGCTGGAGATGCAGCCAGGTGTGGAGACCAAGGTAAAGGCCACAGGGTGGGAGCCGAGAGTGGCCAGGGGCGGGAGCTGAGTGTGGCTGCAAGCAGAAGCTGAGTAGACTTGGGTGGCACTTCCTCCAACCTTTGTACAGAGACTGGCCTGGTCCCCAATGCACCTTCCTCCCCTCCCCCCATAAAACCTTTTCTCCACACCACTCTAGGAAGATGTGCACCACAGTTAGCCAAACACCTGGTAGGGATGTCTAGGTTTACTTGGTCTTGCCTTTGGCCAGGGGACTGGACAAGATGACCTCTTCCACCCCCACTTTTTGACTATTCCATGAATTATCATCCCCATTTTACAGATGCAGAACTGAAGCACAGAGACTACTGGTAAAATAGGACTCTAAATCCTATTTGCAAAAGGGACATAGGAATTTTAAAAGTCAATGTAATTTAAAAGCACAACTTTCTATGTCATTTTGAACATGTAACAGACATTTTTGAATATTTTCTCATTAGTGACTTCCCCAAAGTCACATAGGAAGTCTGTGGCAGAGTTTTGAATCCATACCTCTGAGCCTCAGAACTATGCATCAGTTACAAGGCCATCTTTCCTTTCTCCTGGTTTAACCAGAAGTAACATGATAGCACATCAGCTCTCATAGCATTCCAGTACTGCCAATTACACTTAATGACAAGTGTGGAAGTGCAAAATCAGTTATAATATATTAAAATATATTTTCTAGCTGCAGAAAAACAAAGCAATTCAAAACAAGCAAGGAGTCCCGTGGCAATTAAGTACTAACAATTTTATCTATCTCTTGAGCTTTCGTGAGAGAGAATCCCACTTAGTCAGATGCTTGACGACGGAGGAACTTAGAGAATGGGAGGAAAATAAATGCAGGGAAGTGTAAGTTATGGGATCAGGTCAGACTGTTACAGCAAATCAGTGCAGTAGTTTAGATTCAAACACTGGGGAACAGCACGTAGAGGAAGGTGAGGTTAAATCACCTGTTGCAATGAGAAAGTAATCCAAAGTCCTTATTAAGCCCAGTGGGTCCTAGGAGTTAAAGATTCAATGAAAGCTTTCCCCAAACAACAGAGTGAATTTTTATTAGTTTCATTGACTCTTTTTGTAGTCAATAATACAGAAACAAGCAAAACAAGGTAGTATGTTAGTTGTGGAACTACATGCAAGGATTATAGGAATGCTATTAAGTTTGACAATTACATTAGCTGTTGCACTTTACGTTAAGATTCCATTTATAGCTTACAAAGGATTAACAAATTAACTAATGTCTTAATGAATGTTATAGATCAGGCGTGGCAAAACTGCGGCTCAAGAGCCGCATGCGGCTTTTGAATGAAAAAATGCGGCTCGCGGAAGAATGTCAGCAAATCATTTTAGGAAAGCAGCTTCAGCCTAGGGGTTTCAGATCTCCCACCCTGAGCATGCTTTGAACATGCGCAGTGGGAGCCCCAGCATGTGCCTAGCTACTGGAGTGGCCAGGTGACGGGGCCCTGGGGAGGGGAGGGTTAGCCCAGGGGCGCCAGAGTCAGGGCCTGTGGGTCAGGGAGGGGGTTGGGATGGCAAGGAGAAGCAGTGGCATGTTTAGATTTTCTTGTAGGCCCTAATGCAATTTACATGTTAAATCGTGTTTTACAAGTCCTTCTAAACACAATGTCAAATAATAAGAAATGAAAATAGGAAGAAGATAGATACTATATAGCTACATGCCTCAGTGGGGCTCTCCAAGATTTAATAATCAAATTGTGTGGCTCTTAAATTCCATAAGTTTGGCCACCCCTGTTATAGATTGTTGGAAAATCCAATAGGTTGTTTATTACTGTTGCTTATTACTATGTATAAACTTTCTACTGTTGTGCTTCTAATCAGCTATAATGTAACTAATGCTCATGCATTAACATGTCTATAATGTCTATAAATTATTTAATAACTTTTCAAAATAATTTAGAAATAGTTAATATAATTGGGACCACATTCACTTATTGTCTATTACGACAAAAAGTAGAATGGCATTTTAGCTCTTTTAATTACATAGAAAGGAATGTGCCTTTTCAAGAGCCATCCAGTTACATGTTCTAGATTTGCTTTGAAAAACCTAAGAGTTTTGGGGGGGTTTATATTTTATTTCCTAAAATAATGCAGAGATGCAAATCTGTGAAATCGCATTCCAGAGTTTAGATTGGATTGCAAAAGTAGGAAATTACCTTTATGTATATTTTAATCATTGATGCTGGAAAAGTTCTGAATGTTACATGAAACCTGCTTTGAGGTTATCACTTTTGTCAGTTAATTTAGAACTTTTGGAAGGGATTTGCTTTCAAAATATTTCAGAGGATTAAAATAAACTAAGACCCTTCTGGAATACTTAAGTTGCAATTCTTAGTGGCAGGTCATTCCAACATAGGAAGGCCTCTACTTTCTTCTCTGACACTTTTGTACCAGAGATTTGTCAGTCTTTTGTACTGGTGTAAGTTTTAAAAATCCATTCTAAATTAGTGTGAAGTAAAAAAGTAGTATCCCTAGCCCCATAGAACGGATGCAGCACAAAATATTAATATTTTACAATTCCATAGCTTAATGCTAATAAGAGTTGCAAAACTAAGGCTCATATGCTTCAAGCTACTCACTGCATTAAAATATACTTTGGGGAAGAGACCTAAAAGAAAAGCATCTAAATCCAATGAAGAAAGAGAATGAGCATATGATCATAATGTGCATACTTAACAGGTTTGTTTCCAAAGTTCCTTCAGCTTCACTCAACAGCCATTCCTCCTAAATAAAAATTTCAGGAGATGTCAAAAACCTTAGTTAACATGGCTATTCCAGCAGAAAGCCAGACTTGCCATTCCTTTCACACAAGACCTGCAACAGCAGCTGCAACTGGTCTTTATAAAGTTGGAGATGGAGAAATGGAATGTGGCATTGGTCAAGTTCTTTTAATGCAATGATCAATGAAGCTGTCTCAACATATTCATTTTTAAAGCATGCTTACACAAAACCAAAATATACAAAAAAAAAAGCCAAGTGACTGCAGGTGACAAGAAACCTAGTATTCGGCTCATCCACAAACTGCTAGCAATCTTCACCATACATGTTTTCACATATCACCAGTTACCATGACAATTTGACATGGATAAGAGACATAACATGCTACAAAAGGCAAGCTTGAATTACTGCCCTACTAACATACTGGTGAAATTGGTTCTGACACAGTGCAACACACATTAAGTGCATTTAATCAGTGAAGTCACTCTGTGCCACCTTTCTCTCTAGCGCTGCATTCAGACACTGGCCCCAATCCTGCTCCCACTGAAGCCAAATGGGACAAAGCAAACACTAAAAAACTTTTCAGTACCGAATCCTACAGCATATCCTTTATCAAATTATTACTGTCACTCTGGACATCTTAAAAAAATTGCTCATGTAGGTCACAGGGATATACAGTAATAAGACCAGGCAGATTTGCTTCAGTTACTCTTAAACATGACAAAAACACATTGTTAAATGTGATGAGCCTGGAATAGTTGATGAATGACCTGGGGAAGGAGGAGAGATTGTCAGATACTGTTCTGGTTTTCATGTTTAAGGTTATTTTTCAAGGGGTAACCAGAGCTGGTCCAACTGCATGCCTTGTGACACCACAATGAATTCGGCCTGTTAAGTCTATCCCTCTGTACACAGATTGCATGAAGGAAAAGCATGTTCTTGACATTTTCAGTTAAAAGCCAAGCAGGTTATTACAGAAAGGTTTCACTGAGCCTGCTTTAATGGAGAACTAACTTGTGAGAATCTTGAAATTAGTTTCAGGTACATCTGCTATTTCCAAGTCTCTGTGCTTTATATGAACATTTTCAGAATTATAATTTTACCACTGAGCACCATTGTTGAAATACAGTTAAGGGAAAAAATAGCAATAAATTGTTCTCAGTACTTAACTAGCATCTCAAATTTACTGCTGCTACAATTTATTATTTTCATAGGCCTGAAATAAACTATAATTAGTTTGTTCATAACTTGTCACTCAGCAACAAAAATGGAAATTGAGAGAAAAATAATACTCATTAATTTTCTAAGTGTCTGCGTAAGATGTATACAAAATCCATTCCAAATTTTGCTTCAGTAAATTATATTTTAAGGTTTGTCTTATTTAAACACAGAACACTAAATCCTCACATAAGCACTCCACTGTGAACAAAATATACATCCCTTGCATACATTCCCAACATATCCTCTTTTTGGGATTTACTCTTCCAGATTACTTCAGAAGAAAAAAACATTTCAGAGTAAGAGTGCTCTTCCAATTTCATGGAGTTTTCACTGCTGAACCTCCTTTTTGCTAACCCAGGCTCCCTGTGCCTCATCTCCTGCACATGGTTAACAAGGCATACCTCTTACCATAGCAGTAAACACCCTGCAACTTCAAGATGGGGGTCAAGCACAATGATTCAAAAGAACTCTGCATTTGTGAGCAGGGTCTTGGAGTCTTCAACCCCCTAGCATTTCCCTTCCATAAGTTTTATCTGTGGTTTTATCTTTTACCCCTTTATTCTACTTTATCTATTTTCCACAATAGTGACTAGCACAGTACTACAGCATTATGTAAGCTTTTTACAGTGCTACGGTTTGCTTTACAGAGTGAGCATAAATGAGGAAACACAAAGTTAGAACTCTGACAGCCAGTGCTGGATGTATCAGCTTGGCCTATAAATAAGCACTGATCACCTCCATTTTATCGAACTCATTTTCCAGGCAGGCAAAGACCACAAGATTCTCCTGCAAATTTTCCTTTTACACTCCCAAGCAGTGCTGCTAGTGTCAGCTACGACAGATTTATGGCCTATTCATTCATGGGAACAAAAACCCTGCCAGGGCTGGTCATGGAACACGCAGTAGCAGTTAGTTCAAAAGATAACAGCTGCAATAGCTCACTTCCTTATTCAGCACTCTATACCAAACACTACTTTGGAGATAATAAATGCTTCTTGTTTGTATTTCTTGAGTAATCTGAGAATAGTGTCCACATTATAGCACTGCATACTGGCGCTGCTAAAGTGAGGAATTACTCAGTATTTTTATTGCATTTAACCTTCTTCCTTCTACCTCCTTTCCTATTTTTAGGATTCTCAAACTCTAATGCAAATAAATTTACTGTAGACTTATTTAAATACTGTTATTTCTGTGAGAAATTCTATCTTGATATATTTCAATAGTTAGAAAGTTCTTTGAACAGTGAGGTCCTAGTTCAACCAGCTATACTCACACTGAATAGTGCCCACGGCGCTCTTACCTTGATAATGCAGAAGAAACATGAACATGAAAAATCCCAAACTCTTGAATCTGAATTTGTGACTACCTAAAATTCACTAGCTAAATAAAATTAAGTCCCTATACAGACCCATTTGTGTGCTTTCACAAGGAGCATCTTTTCTGTTTTTTGTTCCCATCGCATCCTACCAGTTATTGATGACCTGCAGGCATCAGTATGAGACTGGTGAAATAATTTCATGACCGACTTCACCTGACAGACTGAGTTATCGCAACTGAGGATCTAGCCCAGTATTTTCAGCCTTACTCTTCAGTATCCAGTGAGATATTTCAGAAAATGTTTTGTTAAAATTAGATTGGTTTCATCAGTTGGCCTTCCTTAACTATACTTACTCCTGAAAAAAAATACCAAATCAGATTTCTAGAGATTTACTTTTAGTGAATCTACACACTCTTGCATCAAAAGTGCTCCACTGCTCCCAGCACAGTAATTGATCCCAGCAGCATATCCAGTAGGAAGTCAAAGTGGGTCCACCCTGGAGGGAGGAAGGGCCCAGAGCTAATTGGCCTGTGGGGTCCCTCCCCTACCCTCCCCAGCACTAGGGGAGCAGAGCCACCCTTGGCCAAATCCCAAGCTCCGTGCTCCTGCCCTGCCCCTGAGCTGGCTGGTCCACCCCTGGGGGCAGGTCAATGCATGGTTCCACTCCAGCAGTGGGCCTGGACATGCTGCCAATGTGTGGACCCCCTACCTCCAAAGGCATCATGGGGCCACAGAGAGCAGCATAGAGCCTGCCCAACCGTGGGGCCCAGGGCGGTAGCCCCATTCAAACCCTCCCCTCCCCCTGGAAGGCCCTGGCTCAAACTAACTGGTTTAAAGTTCCCTGCTTAAATTCTGTTAACTATCTAAAATAAGGCAGAGGGGTAGCCACGTTAGTCTGTGTACAGCAAAAACAAAGAGAGCCCTGTGGCACCATAAAAGCTAACAGATTTCTTTGGGCACAAGCTGTCATGGGCTCCAACCCACTTCATCAGATGCATGAAATGGAAACTACAGTTGAGAGGTGTATATATACACCTGCCATGACGTAGGAGGGCATTAGCAAAGTGAGTTCGGAGGGCAGATGAGGCCTTGCCACACCAGCTGATTAAAGGGAGAGAATGTGTGAACAAGGACAACTACTTTTTGTAATATGCTAATCATTCCAAGTCCCTATTCAGACCCGTCTGATTGTGTCAAGCTTGCAAATCAGCTCTAGCTCTGCAGTTTGACACTGAAATCTGTATTTGAAGGGTTTTTTTGTGAAAGTATGGCAACTTTCAAGTCTGCTACAGAGTGTCCAGGGAAATTGAAGTGTTCTCCTACTGGTTTATGGATGTTACCATTTCTGATGTCCAGTTTGTATCCATTTATCCTTTTGCGCAAGGACAATTGTAGTTTCCACTTCATGCATCTTACTAAGTGGGCTGGAGCCCATGAAAGCTTATGCCCAAAGAAATCTGTTAGTCTTTAATGTGTCACAGGACTTTTTTTTAATCAGACAGTACATGAGCCTTTTGCCAGTCTCTTGGCATGGCACTTGGCCTCTGTGATCATCCAAAGAGGAGGGAAAGCACTGGAAATAGTTCATTCTTCGGCTCATACAGTATCTCTGAACAATCCTCCTAAGGGCTAGATAATTCATTTACATCCACACACTCAAACTTGACACAGACCATCCTGTCAGGGATATTGCAGTGGATCCACGCACCCACTCCTATAGCAATAGTCATCTTCCTTCCTTCTTGCATCTGTGGCATAATTTTCTGAAGAATATAAGCTTGTGAAGCAGATTTTAACACCTCTGTCATTCTCATATCATTCCTAAATGAGCACCAGTTTTATCAGTATGATGGACCACATTTGCACCATCAGAAACATTATGGTTTTAGCAGGTAAATTATATTCATTTTCCAAACTGCCCAGACATAAGATTTGCACGACCGTCTTTTATGTTGCGTCAGTTCCCATAAAAACTTTAAATTGCTGGGTGACCACTAAGAAACATTAAGACAGACAGACGGCAATTAGAGAACGAGGGCTACATTGTGCATAGCCCTGCTCAAAAACATAAGATGAAAAGAGCCTTCTCTCTCACCCCAAGCTCCCTGCACAGAAACCTAAACCAGAGGTCACAAACTCAGATCACCACAAGGGCCACATGAGGACTAGTACGTTAGTCCGAGGGCCACACCACTGCAGCCTTTCTACACAACGATATTGCAAAAATCAGTAAGCACAGTGTAGTTGCAGGTCGCAGGAAATAACTTTAGGAGTTGCACGTGGCCCACGGGCTGCGCGTTTCAGACTCCTGGCCTAAACTCAGTTCTTGCACTGACACCATGTTCAGCATAGCGAACTCTAGCTCTAACAGCAGCAACACCCTTTTACAGCTTCCTTGGGAACTCGCCTCCTGTGAAGGTCCAGCTCCACAGTAGAAGCTGGACCCGTACAAGAGGAGAATGCACATGGCAGCTTGATCAATTGTGGTGCAGCAGCCCTGAAGCATGCACTCAGGTGTTCCAACTCTGCACCCTCATCTCATGGGTGGTTATTAAAGTCATTTTGCAGCCTTCCAAGTTAAGATTAAAACTCTGCCTCTAACCTGCCTGGTTGTACCTACCTAGTGTAGCACAAACAGTAGTGAATTTTATTCTTGTTAGTCTTAATGGGAATAATGGGCATTATCAAGAGAACTTATCCAAGACTATATAAAATGTCTGTCTGTACAGAGCTCCCTTCAATAGCAAACAGCAGCAGAAAGAGGGACAAGATTTCCAGCCTTAACTGAATTTCCTTGTTTTTGTCACTTCAAGCCAATGGAATGCATATAAAATGACATCAGACATCAGTTACTGTAACTACATTCTTTGCTAATCAATCAGGTTTTATTGTGTGGCCTCTGGCTCAGCTCATAATGCCGGAAAGCAGCTAGAGCAGCAGTTTAAAATTTTGCCAGTTTAATAATCCTTGCTAATTGAAAGTAGCACACTAAAAAAAACCCTAACAGTACCATGGTTTATAGTACCTGAGCTGTTCCTAGTGGAAAGAAAACTATTAACCATTTTTCTTTCTAAGGGTGGGGGGGACAGATGGATCTGAAACGATTATTCCCGGGCCCATAGCTCTATAACCTGGCAGTAGGAAAATGCAGATTTTTTATATTTTAACTGCACAACATTTATAGACAAGTTGTACTGCTACGGAGAAACCCTATATTATCTGCTGAAAATTCACCACCACCTTCTGCAAGAACTGTTTTTCCTTAAGAGAATTACATTCATTTTTATAATTGTTCTTCCCTTTCAAATCACCTAATATGACAAATGCTTGGAGACATTATAGTTCATCTACTAAAGATACTCTTTACGATTTGAGGCTTCAATGCTTTAATGGGGAAATTGCATTATTTAAGTAAATCATGTCACCTCCACCCAAGCAATCATATTTGTTGAAGACTTCTGCTGACCTCACTTCTACAGTAAAAACAAAAACACATTTACATGTTCAGCTTGAGATATTTGGTTCAAATGATTTACGAATAGGTCATAATGAAAAGTAATTTTGGCATACTCCAGAGGTTCTATTTAAGTTCACTTTTGACAGTTTTTATATATACACATAATTTTTAGCTGTAATTTAAATGGCAAAAGGAGAAATTTAGCACAAAAATGAGAATTGTTCTCTACAGTTTACCACATTTTCAAAATGTTGATCTTTTTCTATGACACTAAAAAACTGTTCACTTCATGCTTGCTTCATTCAAGCATTTTTTCTTGACAATTACACTCAACAGCAACATTTCATCTCCAAGACATCTGACATGCTGAATACTAAAAAAATAGCTATAGTTAACCTACCTTGTTTAATTTGGAATAGTGGACTCTGTGTATTCTAAATAAAATTTTGCTTTATCCCAGAATTTCCTACTTTCACAAGAAACAGGACACCATTTTGAAAAACAAGCTTAGAAATTATACAGTCTTACAACAAAGCATTAATACTCAAGTATTTTTTACTCTCATAATTTTCAGCCTCATAAGCCCAGCCCCAATGCTGCAGATCAGATGTTTACCCTTCCAGCTAAAGTACAGATATTCATCCTTCCTACTTCATACTCAGCCATGTGTTTTCCAAGATGCCAGTTATTGTTCTAACCCATCTGTCTCCATTTGACACCAGTAGGCAGACTGTGGAGAGGAATCTTATAGAATATGTCCCATAGAATTTAACAAAAAGATAGCTTTTCTAAAGGAGCACTGTATAAAATATAATGAAGAGATTTAATGGATTCTAGGGTCAGAAGGCACCACTAGATCATCTAGTCTGACCTGTATAACACAAGCCATAGAATTTCAGTTACCTTTATATACAAATTACTTCCCTGCCATATAATTCTATTTGGTACTTCAGAAAATGTATAGCAAAGCTATCAGGAGTACAAGAGCTATTTGAAGTCAGGTCTACAGAACCTTACTAATGTTTTTAAATATTGGCTTTATTAAATTCTGCATGATTAGTCTATATAAAGCTTGATGTATATGTAGATTAAACAAACTATTTTAGTATGATTTGTAATTCCAGTAATTTCTGGTTTTGATTTAGATTACCTTGAAGTCACATGTCCTGGCTTTCACTACAAGCTTCTGCTTTGAAGGACACTCAGATGAAACTACCATGTTTCTGCACCAAACTACCCAAGATTCCTGGCACACATGGTTCTTGTTCACCAAAATATCTGAAAACATTTTTGAGCACCTGTCCAAGTTTTTGAATCCCATAATAAGGCCAGTTAGAATGATTGCACAACTGCACAACGCTTTGTAAATCCACCCCACTTAATTCTCATTTTACTGTTTTACAGCGTTATTCACGTACACATCGATAGATCCCTGTCTAAGACATTTACATGGCAAAATTACATGTTCATTTTCAGCAGAATACAGTAGAAGAATGAAGCACAGTCTCCCACTTGTCCATTTTAAACTGAAGAATCTTCCAAAGAGACTTAGAGAGATGTTTGGTTTATTTGACTCATTTCAGGCCAGGGCCTTAAAAGCCCATTGACTCATACGTACTTTTGCTGGACACACTATCCTTCTACTAAGAATACTGGTGAAGAGCACAGAGTAATTCAGCAGAAAACCAGAGTGATACATCTTTATTTTGGAAACAAAACCTTTTATGCAAATCACTACCCATTTCTATTCTCATTGCTATATTCACCGAGGAGAAGTTCTTGTCACACTGCTCTGGGGACACACATCTCTTCACACTTGCATCCATCTGCAGCAAACACAGGAAAACACAGGAACTGCCAAATAGGAACTGACCAGCTGGTGCCAATACCAGATACTTCAGAGGAAGAAGCAAGAAGCTGTGCGGTAAGTCTCTTCCTGACTTCCGAACAGCTGGAGGTTGGCTCAGCCCGGAAATGCAAAAGTGATTCTTTCACCCTCAGTTTTTAATATTCATTTTAACAACTCTCGATTTTTTTTATCCATACAAATGACCATTCTTTAAAAAAATCCTGCTAAATCCTTGGCCTCAAATGTATCTTGGGGCAAAGAGCTCGTGTGGGCTAACTGTGCATTGAATGAAAAAGTATTTCTTTTTAGAACTTTTGAAAGTGCTTAGGAATTCATCAAATATCCCCATCTTCTTTTATTATAAGAGGGTAAGAAGTAGTGCCCAGTTGAACAAGTGACCAAAATAATACCTACATTCAAGATTTTTCTGGAATAATTTTACATGCCAATAAAACTTGCTTTAAGTCACTGCCACTTGGAAATCAGGTTCTATGTGATTTTTCAGGAAAGCCTGCAAGATGTCACACTGTGTACATCACTTCTGAAATGACCATACTGTTCAGGTAACTATGTGCATCACAACAGCATTCTTTACTTATGTGCCTTTTCCATAGATGACTGATTTTCCAATATCTTCATGGCTATTGTGGAATTCAGCTGTATACTTGGGAAGGTAAATAACATAGCAGTTTCCGTCATCTCTGCTGAAGGGTCAAGCTTAGCAGCACCAACAAAGGAGAAATCATCTAAATAATGAAGCATATTTGTACACATGGATTCCTTAAGCACTACCCATTGGAAATAAATGTTTCAAATACTGAACAAGAAATTGAAGGGCTTTATCAGAATAATATTGGTGTGCAAACTCTTGAGCCCAAGAGTTTACTGCCAGTGAACCTGGAGGACTTTAATCTAAAAGCTAATTTTACATTCCATACCACCATCAATACAGCCCGCTGCACTACACTAAACCAATGACCGGCTCCCACAAGGTCATGGAGCATGGCAGTGATACGAGTATGACATCATTAACTGGAGTTTTTCAATGGTGGCTTTGTTTTTATTTCCCTGAAGTCTTTTCAGATAGTTAGAGAAAAACAAAAAACAAGATATTTTATTTAAAAAATGGGCATGGGAAAGGAGAAGTGAAAATAGAGCTGGCACACAAATAACCTAACCACTATGGTAACCTATTCTATCATAAAACCTTACAAGCCGAAGCAACTTGCAGAAGATTTTTGGAGTTCCTTGCATAAGGCAGTCTACAGTTTTCCATTTCTCAAAGATTCTTCAAACACCTTAATTTAACATTTGCTTTTTTTGCATAAATATCTAAGCATTTTACAGAGTCTCCAAATTAACTGAGGTTTGGGATATTTGCACAAGATTATTGCTTACTCCCTGTTCACGTTTTCTAACTCTAAATTCCTGCCAACCTTTGTTTTCATATTCTACTTCAATTTATAAAAGAGTCTTTTACTCTCTGTGTTGGGGTCTAAAAGAAACAGGATATACTTTTAGTATTTGTATTCATTTAGGTAATGCACATGATATTCAAACCCTGCAAGCTCTCTTAAAACAATGTTGAAACAAGTTTTTTGTTCAAAGGGGAAGTTGAAATGAGAGGTGTAGTTCCAAACTGGACCACTGGGGGAACTGTTTGCTGCAGTGTCTGTCTAGTGATGGCACAAAAAGACACACAAATGCGGACTGGAACAAGAAAAGATGATGAGGTGCCGTGAGGGTGAGACTAAAGGGTTATTCAGATGTTGATTGTATTCTTAAGATTCTGCAACCAAATTTTAAAGTTTTAACTAGGCATGTAAACGCCAAAGAACTAATCTGTAGGCTCAATGAGTAAGTGAAACTAACACCAGTGATGGAGAATTAGGCAATTTTAAAATCAATATTGGATGTTTTTCTAAAAGATCTGCTCTAGGAATTACATTGGGGAAATCCGCCTGTTCTACAGATCAGATTAGATTTTCGAAATGTTCCCTTTTGGCATTGGAATCTGTGGATCTACAGCAAATGACCTAATTTTCCCCTGCATATATCTGCAGCCCAAAGTCCAATCCAAAATTTGTGTAAATTGCAGGTGCAAAATTGGAGGTCACTCTTTAAAATCTCACCCTTTCATATGAATGAGCCAGGAGTCTGAAAAATATGTTTGGCCTACCTGATGTATTATATTGATTCCCTCTTTCCATTACAGTACTTTAGTTTCAAGACCATTCTCTCACAAAGAAGTAATATGTGGTTTCCTTTCTTAGTCTTATATATATGTAGAAGCATGACAATTCTTGTTTAACTTCACTTTCTGTGGAACTGAACGTAGCCTTCACTGGAATCTATTTAGCAACCTTCTTGATAACGCCTCTACCCATTCTAAATCTTGCTTGTAATTGATAAATGCCATATATAAGTAGTAAGGTATATTGCTGTAGAAACCTAATGAATACTCTACATAAAGAGGGTTAATGGCTAGAGTGCAGCGGGTGGAAGTTAAATAAAATGTAGGTGTGTAACTTTATGGGATGTTAATTAGAAAGCAGCTGAACATAAGTAAGGAGTACAGAGGATGTATAAAAGGGTTAAATGTGGAGGAAGGAAGAACATGAGCTCCAATAAGGCAGATAAAAGGCTGAAGTTTACTTAATCTGTGATGCACGCTTTGTTACAGACTATGTAATAATCTTAGTATAATAAAACCTAGTATTGACGAGTGAAATGTGTCTAACATACACTTCATTGAAACTTTGACAGCTGTCAAAAGGAAGTTAACAGAGATGCAGTTCTACTTGTTATTTTAGCCTCTTTAGAACAGAGGCATCGGTTTCATTTAACTTCATGTATTTGGAAATTTCTTCTCCAGAAGATTCTATTGCCACTTTCCCCATTTACTTTCCCTCTTATATCACTCTCTGCTTTTCCATCCCTTGTTTCATACATAGAGTTGTCTTTGTCTTTCCCTTCATGATATTTTCTTGTAAAGATGTTGTGAAACTCTTCTGCGCTTTACAGAATGGTGTTACTGACAATTATAATTAGTGTCCAATCATGATCACTGAAGGAAAAATATGCTACAGCCCCCCATGGGTTGTTGCCTCTTCAATTACTTATGCTATTGTTCTTGAGAGCTTGTTAAAATTATATTTAATGACTGCTGTTTAGATTCTTATGATTAAACCTTATACATGAAGCTTATTCATCCATTTAGTTTGCCATCTCCCTTCCATCCTTTTATGTACCTCTTTATAACAAAGTTTTGCCTACTGAAGTACAAATTCACTTCCTTACACTAGCACACACTTTTCAGTCCTGGTTTGTAGCTATTCTGCAGCTAAAGAATAGATTTTGTTTTTCCCCTTGCTTCATTTTCCTATTCAATGTTTTGTGTATTCGCTGATCAATTTTCTTCTGATTGATGTTAATGTTAAGCAGAATCCTACACTTCAGTGATATATGATTATTTCTGTTCTGAATTTACTGAGCAGCATATATAGCCTCAGTTTTATTAGTCAAAATGAAGAGACGCTCACAACTCATCATGGAAGCCTTTTTCTAATCACTGTGTATATATTGTAAAGAGAAGTGTGCATAGCTTTGATTCTATTAATGAATTCTACTGTCTACTGTCATTCCAGATATTTTACTGGACTCTTAAAGTTCAGTGGTTTATAATCAATAGGCACTAATGGGAGTTCAAAAATACTGTCTCATACTTTCACATTACAGCCTGCTGTACTGCAGTGGGAGTGGGTCCCAAGCTCAAATAGGTTTAGCACAACTGGGTTGTAGTGTCCATGACTCTGCCCTGGTTTAGGGAATTGTGTTGAGCCCGAGGAAGATGAAAAGTTGGGCCAGTTGTTAGTACAGACCACTCCTCAGTGTGCTGAACAAGTCACTGGGTGTGGTGTACAGGAGGAGGCAAAGCCATAAACCTACCTCTTCCCCATCTCCACTGTTACTTCCTTCATCCTGGCTGTGAAGTTCTTGAGAATGCAGGGACCATTACTATGGGGGGGCCACTTTCTCAGCCTGCTCACACACAGTCAAACAACAGCTGTACTCTTAGTCCCACTAAACACTTTCACGTTGGGCAGGTCCACTTACAAAGAACATTCTCGGATGCTATCTCTGGAATGTGTTACTTACTGGTCAAGGTGTCTATTGTTATAATCTCATTCCTAAAATTACACTTTTGAATCACTCAATGGAGCTGGTGGGAGCAACCTATCTAGTCATGGTCTTCTGAACCATTACACACTGCAGATTTGGTGCATCCCTCTTGATTCTGGCATTTGTCCTGCTCTGCAAATGTCAAGGTGATGTTTTAGCATTTTAGCAAAGTTATATCACCATTATATAACAGCAATCTAATAGATCAAAAACAAATTTTCCTTAAAGTAAGACACTGATTTTTATTATGAAAGGTATTTTCTTTCTGATTTATCTTCCTGCTTTCTCTCTTCCAATAGAGATTCAATTCAGCATGAATCACACTTTTCTCACTGGAAGGAAAGATGACCGCTTACCTAATTTCAGCCCTTTGCAAGTTTTACTTTTCTCTCTAACCTGCTAACACTGTGTTCAGAAAGTGTGTACTGTACTTCAGTAAGGTAATTCCCACAGTAGCCTATCTGAACCTAGTCACTCATGACAGTCGCCATTCCTCCCAGTTCTAATTGCGGGCACAGAATGAGCAACCAAGCAGTATCCTTTTTATATATGTGAAAAAAACAAAGCTAGAAAAGGGTGTTCTTTCGAATTTCTGCCACAAAATGTCAACGTCGTAAGACTTAGATGTGCATGCTTGCCTTGTGGTAACGGGTGGATTTATCATTTAAAAAATTGTTGAGGAAGATACATAATTACCTCAAAGCCACCATGTTTGCTATGTAGTTACTTATTTGTAAATTGATGTAAGGCATTTATAAACTGGAGAAATTGTGAAAATAGCTACAAATTGTTACAATACCAAAGTGCTTTTAAAACACAACATTCTACATAATTTTTTTGGCATTGGTCTGCTTTACACAGTGTTACTGCTTATAAATCTGTAAACATAAATCTGTAAACATCAGAACGCAGTACGGTAACTTGCTAGTCTGTTATTCTTGTCCCCTTCTTATTAATCACTAACTGCCTCATATGGCAAAGAAATAATATTTAAATATAATAAATAGGCATACAGGTGACATGGAATTATTCCTGTTCCTGGACTGGGTGACTAACTCCAAAGATCAGATTTATAGCTGAATACTCACATTTCCCCCAGTTCAACATTTGTTTTTCACTAATGCTCACTAAGAATCACTGCAAATTCACTGTTTCCATGACTGCTCTACAGTCAGTATTTGAGGAAAGTAAACATATGAGGGGTACATACTAAGCTCAAGAAAATGCAGCTTTTTGTCACAGTAAATATTTTAACCCAACTCTGCATTAAACATGCAGAGCATTTATTTATTTTTCATCATAATTGTAAATACCCTGTATCACATCCTGGCCCCCATTAAAGTGAATATCAAAACTCTCATGACCAGCCATTCCATCACCTAGTCATTTCCCGCAGTCTGACAAGTCTAGAGGACACCTTCCATGCAAGGTCGTAGGGGTGCCAGTCGCGTCCACAGACAGCCTGCTGTGGGTTCCAGCATAACAGCAGCCTGTTCATCTACAGACCCCTCCACTCAATGAAGGGTCAAGGACAATGCCAATGAAGAAAAGTCATTTGGAGCAACACTGCTGACAAGCTAGAGCGGTGGTCCCAAACTCAAAACACCACAAGGGCCATATGAGGACTAGTACAGGGTCTCATGAGGACTAGTAAGTTTGCCTGAGGGCCGCCCCACCAAAACCTTTTCGTACACTGATATTGTGTTTGAGGCCCCTGAGCTAGAGAGTAGGAAGATAGGAGGGCACAGAGATACCGCATAATCCCTGTCCCTCCAGAGGACTCAAAGACTTTTCTTCCCAGCAGGGTCCTAGCTAGAGACTTTCATGGAAGGAGGAGTAACCTAGCCTGTTGTGATTTGTTAGGAACAACTGCCTAGTCTAAGAAGGAAAGCAAGCACCCCTCCTGTTCACTCCTCTAATTAAAACATTTGGAGAGTCCTGTTTGGGAGACTCTACATTGCGTGAGGACTTTCTTATTTAAAAAATCCTAATGTAGGCAAGCACTAGGAAACAAAAATATGTAGGAAAACTTTTGTTTCATTTGTAATGTCATTCACATAACTACAAGCTATTGAACCAAAGTGAATCCTTCAAAAATTATTTTGGTTTTCATTTTATTGCCTTCATAGGCTCTGCTGTAGCTATTTCTGTCAAAAGTATCCAAGCCAACAAATTTATAATGCCACGCTATTTTGAGTGGTTCACAGCCATGATCACCAGCCTCAGGGCAGACTGTCAAAAGGCAAGGCAGAAACCCCAAACTAGTCATATGTTCTACAATTAGATTTCACCAATCCAGTAACAAGTGTGAACTCTTGAATCACTTAAGAGTTTATAATGGATTCACAGAGAGTCCCCTTGTGCACACCAGTCTCTCTCATCACCTTGACAAGATTGGACTTAGCAATAAATGGTCAATTAGACCAAAATTACAAAATATTCAAATTGCTCCCAGTCTCAAGAGACCAGTTACTTAACCCAGGTCAGTTTGTATCTCAGATCTCAAACCAAAGACAATGCTAATAGCCAATTCTGTGATAAATAAATTTAGGATTTACTAGCTAGAAAACGAAATGAGAGAGTTAATGGGTTAAAGAAGGCAACACATCAGCACAAACAAGTCACAGTCTCTGGTTCCAAAGGTGACAGAGACATAATCGTGTGTCAACTGAATGTCTTTTAGGGCTAACCCAGAATGAACCTAGAGATCACTGCATTTTGTTTGTTTCTCCGAAGTTCAAAGAAAGAGGAGGAAAATTTCTGCAGTAACTTCTTCCTGGATGATAGGGCAGTCAAAGATTTGTCCTACAATGGCTCATTTAATCTTGATAGTACCTCTTGATGGAGAGGGGACCACTCTTCCTGCCTATGCTCACAAGTCAGAGCAGGCATTTTTGAATTATAAAGCAAAATTTACACATCACCTTATAGCACAAGATACAGACTTTAAAAATTAAGATTCATATATGCAGCGATTTACAATCATTTTATAGGATCTAAACACATTCTTACAAATCTAGTACCTGCCTTGAACAATACCGATATACATATATATAACACAGACACACACAAACAAGCCGATTTGGTTCCCAGCTATGAATCTGTCAGTGCTCAGCTGAAACCTATAGGCCTGGGAAGAGCTGGCTGGCATCTGGTTTGCCAACGTCAAATACAACCCCCAGAATCAAGGAAAACTACTTTAGAAAATGTTAGATGAAACTAACAATTTTGTTTTATGCTTCTTTCCCCCCTTTTGGCCGTTCATAGGAAAAATAAAATGCAAGACACTCTCATAAAAAGGTACTTTGGTTTTTTGTAATAATTTTTGATCTGACAGTGTTTCTTGAACTTGAGATATTTTACTGAAAACATAAGCACATACCTCTATTTGATTGTTTTATTAATGAATGATGTTCCATTTTCTTCAATGCTATATTTCAAAAGTTCGTAGATGTTTACCGCTATATACATACTGGCAGAAATGGACTTTCAGAAATAAGAGACTTACAGGTGTAGATCTTTTTCCTCCAAATATCCAGACACCTACAATGTGAACTAGGGCTTTGATCGCAAGGAATTGCACTCACATGAAGAACCTTTCAAATATCCGACTGCATGCTGACATCCATGTGGGATTTCCTACACTATGCAATTAAGCATGGATTTCAAATTTGGGTTTGTTCCCCCTCCCCCTTCCATCTTTTGACCACATAAGGGACCTAGGCACATCTTAACATGGACAGAACATCTGATGTAATATTCAACAACTAATTTATTAGATCCAGAGATTGGCTGCCTTTGTGTAAGTGGTGATACAATGAGTTATTGCTTGCCCGAAATGCAGCCAGAACGCAGCTGCTTGGTGCATTCTCCCCTGTGACACTGGAGGTGCACTCAGGTGCTACATCTTCATAGGCCCAAAAGCAGCTTTGGCTTTTGTAGTCAAAACACAGCCCTGACTGCAGAGTGTTTCTGAACTGCATGGTGTCACAACACAGAGGGGAACTGCCTAAACACATTCCACTCTTCCACACGTTCCTGAGGCTGCCACAATTAATGCCCTAAAAGCTACAGCATTCACAGGCTCTGCTTTTGATGCCACTGTATGCTCTTGGGAGTTGGGGTAAGGGGCATGCTTTGAATCTTCACATGCCAAGATGAGGAAAATCAATTTCAATGCCCAAAGGAAGAAATTACTGTTGGAGAAGGTCACTAGCCACTACAAGTTGTTCTATTATCATGTAGTCTTGAAAGGAATCCTACAAAAATTAGATAAGTGTGGAATATGATCTGGTAAGTTAAAAATACCTTGGGATAATGTGAAAGGCACATAGGGGAGCTAAACTTTAAATGTAGAATAGAATTTGCTCAGATATGTTTAGAACAAGAGAAGACATTTTATGCCTGATGCTGAAAATCAGTCTGCTCATGTCTCAGACCATACAGTATACTACTCAAGAAACTACTACCCTCACAATTCAAATATGAATTATTTCAAAGTGACTTTTCTGCCCTATCCTGCTGACCTGGGAGACACAAGAGAGAATTAATGTAACTTAAGACAATAATGCATCTCAGGTTTCCAATGTCTTTCTTCACAAATTAGCATTGTTCACCCAAAAGAAGCTTTTTCTCAATCTTCCTTCATTGCTTTTATAACACAATACCAAACCCCTGTCTGTCCTGAAAAATCATACCTCATGCAGACACATTGTCACAAGCAGAACAATATCTTGCTAGGAAGCAACTACAATAAACCCTGCTGATTAATGCTGATTTTGCCAAGTAATACACAAGGATTTCATTACACATGGTTACTAAGGAACCCATCTTTAAAACAGGACCTAAGTTCTCAGGTTCATGTATATTCAAAATCAAAAACAATATAGAAGTGCTGATGGTAGGAAATCCTTTCCTTCCATAGGTAGGAAAACAAGGTAGGTGAGATAATATCTTTTACTGGAACAACTTCTGTTGGTGAAGGGCTGATGCATATCATAGAATCATGGAATCGTAGAAACTGGAAGGGACCATGAGAGCTCATGAAGTCCAGCCCCTTGCCCTCATTGCAGGACCAAGTACTCTCTTAAATGATGCGACTGACAAAGCTTAAAGTGAGCTTAGAGTACTAAATTATTCCCCTTTAGGTCATATATGGAATACAAAATGATGAAATGAGGTACATATAGCTGTAATAAACAGGCTTAAACTTAACATGAGCCACATAGTGAAATTAACTGCTTTATTGTAAAACAAACAAGGAGTCCTGTGGCTCTTAAAGACTAACGAATTATTTGTTGCACGAGCTTTCATGCGAGAACATCCCACTTTGTTAGATACTATCTTACATATTTCTTAAAGCCCCTGCTCCTGGATACACGTGATTAGGTGAATATCTCAGCTGTCATTTAAAAAATAGTACATTTCTAGCCCTCATAGTTGCTGAGAAAACCTTGAAAACATGTTTCTATACTCTAAAGGCTCATAAAACAGAAGACAAATAGCACAAAATCGAAATCTTTTTCTTTAATCTCATGATTTTTGAATGTTTTGTGTTACTACTGAATTAAAGTTAAAATGAGTAAAAATGATGATTCAGCCTCCAAATGACCCAGAAGACAATAAGCTGCTGGTTCAGGAGTCTGATTTCAAGGAGAGAAAACTAGAAATGAAAGAAACCAAAAATCAAAAACATATAACTTCTATAAACCCAGTGGGATCAAGAACATGATCCAAGAAACTGCTTTTCATTTGATCCAATATTCTATGAACACAACAGAAAAAGTATTTCTCAGTGGTATGTCACACGATGAAAGCTGAGTATCCACATAATCAGAGACTGAGCAGGCAGTGATACAGATTTCTTGGCAGGTAAAATAGATTAAGAACAACCTGCTTCTGACTGGCGCGCGCGTGCTCTCTCTCTCTCTCTCTCTCACACACACACACACACACACACCCACACACCCCCTCTAGCCAAGAAAACTTCAGGAATGTAAAGAAAGGCTCATTACATTCAGAATATAAAATATTAGTGAAAAGACTAATAAGTACTATAGCTTGTTTTAAAAACCAGTACAAACTTAACTTTGCAAACAATAATTCAGGTGTCATACTTGTGTTAGTTAACTACTTTATGGTTAAAGTCCTAAGTGTTTACTGTAAACACAACAGAACTCCATTCAGAAAGCACAGAAAATACACTTGGCCCATTCTTACAAGTCTTCCAACACATATGATGTCAGGAAGGAGGTTTACCACATTAAAACAAACT
This sequence comes from Podocnemis expansa, assembly GCA_007922195.1. Taxonomy (NCBI): domain Eukaryota; kingdom Metazoa; phylum Chordata; order Testudines; family Podocnemididae; genus Podocnemis; species Podocnemis expansa. The sequence goes on from ML682028.1 coordinate 4,580,251, forward strand.
TGATTATTAACTTCAGCAGTCCACCCATCAGGAAAAAAAATCCATTTGTCCTAACAGATAAAGTTAAAATTGGACTTGATAAATAGAAAATATAGTAATTACTGACAAGGTAAAAAACCCTATACATTTTTGATATTTGAAATACCACATAAGGTATGTCCTGGCTGTCTATATTGCATAAATAAAGCTATAAAACGTTAACATTTGGTGCTGCAAACTTAGCTTAGTTCTCAGATATGAAAATATTTTACATGCAGACTGGATTTTGGTATGTAAAGTTAAATTTAGTAAGTTATTGACTTTGAATTCTCTATGTAGATACTACACATGCATATGAATTCTGTTTGGTATTAGTTCCATTGTACAGCTATTTCAAAAGTCTTTGCACAGGTTAGACAGAGACAACCAGGCGTGTTGCTGGCGCCAGGCTTACAGGGTTCGAACCCTGAGTCTCAGCATCTGAGCCCAAGGTCCGCCAGCAGGCCGCCTGCAGCAGTAGCGTGCGAGCCCCAAATCTCAGCATGCTGAGCCCCGGGTCTTTTTCCAGGCCAGTGGCGCTCCTGGGGACAACTCCTTAAATGAAATTATAATAGTCAATTATTTAACTTTGACTATGAATACTAAAGAACATAATACAAGATTTGGGCAAGATTTGCAAAGAATAAGAAAGGGATAATTAAATTTGACTGTTTGCAATTAACTGTTACTGTTAACTGATTTCTACACTAAATTTATGGAGATTTAAAAATGCACCCAAGGCTGTAGAATGGCAGTTTTCCATATGAAATCACAATATGCAAAGCAGAGAACAGCACAGATTCTGATCACTGACAACAAAGCTCATTTCTCAAATTTGGAATTTCAGGAATTCATCAAAACTTACAAGTTTGACAACATCACTGTCTCACTGAAAAACCCATATGATAACTATGACAGAGATTTAGACATGGAAAAACCTCAGAGAGATTTCTCTCAAAGAGTCTTTTGTGTGAATGGGAGAATGCAGGGAATGAGTCACATTTTGATGGTCCCCCTAAAAGATGAAGTTGGGAGATCAAGTCACCCAGAAAAGCTAAAGAGAGACTGAAGGCCTGTCAGCCATCCTCAAAGATGTCAAGAGGAGAGGGGGAAACTAACAGGACATCAGATGCTCTCTCTCACATCTGAGACTGCATGGGCAGGAAACAGGTAGAAGGTGGCATGGAAAGGCAAGGCAAGAATGGGGAGACAAGACTGGTGAGATACAAGTGACAGAGGAGACCAGAGAAACACAAAGGAAGCAGGGCAGAGATAAGGGACTAGCAAAGGAGGGTGCAATGGGCCTCACTAATCAGCAAAATTCCAATTTGTTTGAAATCTCTTTAAAACTCATCTAATTATTATTTACCTTACTTATTTGTGATCATGCCGACTGTGTGATAGACACTTTCCAGACATTTACAAAAGATAATCCCTGCTCCAAAAAGCTCACAATTTAAGGACAGACAAGTTCACAGAGAACACTAACCCTGCAGCTGTTGTTCTGTAGTTATAAAGAATCATACCTTAGAGAGGGATTGATCTTAAAAACAACCTTACCTCCCAACTCACAGTAATATTCTTCTATTGCAGAGCAAGAGATTGAAAGGAAAACCCAAGCAATTTTTGCAGACAAGCTACTGTTCTGGTGCAGTGTATAAAATTCAAATAGCCCATGGAGGCTACCTTACAAACTCTGTTTACAGTCAGTTCCAGCAGAGAAACTGGTCATCATACTTCAAATAATGTGAAAAAAACCACTTCTGGCCTGTGAAGGATCAGCTAGCTAGTCCCTCACCTGTTTTCTTACCGCTCAGGCCTTTGCAGCTCCTGAGCACTGGCTCTCAGGCTCAGTAAAATGGCTCAGAAAGACAAACAAGCCAGGCCCTCTGCTACCATCTTATCCTATTTATTACTCCCAGATGTCATCCTACCTTCTTAATCAGGTCAAACTAGGATGCATCTGTGATAGCACAGGGGCGCTGGACTAACTTCACTTAAAAGGAGCCAGCTATCCTGTGACAGGGTCTCAAGTTGGTCTCTGAGGGACAGTCACAACTTCAAAGATGCACAATGACAGTGTAAACATTTACTTGCCTTTTTTGCAGATGCAAACTTTCTTTTGGTTTGAAATTCAAGTAGAAGATGGCAGATGTTCAAATACTGACATTTGCACAGTTGAGTGTACCCACTAAGTTAAATGTTTTTTGGATAGAAAAAAGGCCATTGCTAAATATAATATCTTGCAAACACCACTTAAACAGACTGGTCACCACAAAGGACTCTTGTACTTGATATTACCATACAGAGATATCTGAGATATCTTTGTTATTTTACTGTCCAGGAACCGTGATGAATGTTGATTTTTCATGGCAAACAGTGCACTGTATAAAACAAAACATAACATGCTTATTCAAGACTATGATATAAAAGTTGATGAAACCATAGCCTGTCCTATTTAATTTCTTACCAAGTCTTACTGAGCATTTATGGTATTTCTTCTTCTGGGAAATCTACTATTTTTTCCCCCAAACTACAACTATGGAATTATGTGCATGAGACACACCAGAACAGAATTCACACTCCATGCTCCCAATGCTTCTTCACAGTGTTGTACTTATTTCCCCCCCTCCCACCGCACCCCCTGCCATTAATCACACTAAATCAGTGTCCGTAGTCATGCCCGGTAGTCTAGCAAGTGTTACAGCCCAGTGGGAAAACAAAGTCTGACACTAATGGAAGGTTTTGCCATTGACTGTTCATATCCAGATTATGATTTTTGTATTCCTCAGTTTCACATAAAAATTCCAAAGTATAAACTCTCCTTCTGTTCTTCAACTCTTCATCAGTTATTGTAATGATCACTGCTTGCGGAGCTCAAGACAAAAAAGGCTTTTACAAAGGTATGCTATATTTTCATAACTACTCAAACATCACCAGGTTCATGTGAGTATGTACTGAGTTTAATTAAATTTAGGGAGAAAAAATTATGCCTTTGAAAGTGCTATCCAGGAACTTTCAAAACATGACTTATTTGCAGTCGGATGACTTTGTTTGGTTTTTAACATTCAGTCACTTAAAATCAGGTCTCACTCTGATTTTAACTTTGCTCCATTCCATCTAAAATACACAATAGCAGTAGTAATTTTTGCAAGTATTTCATTTTCATTTGTACAATTATTTTACTGTGAAAGAATATCTGAACTTTACAAAAAAATTAAAAAACCAGTAAACACAGTCAATTATTTTCCTGGTCTTTTTCATAAAAATCAATTTTGCTAAAGTTTTTCTATATATTTTATGTATATCCACTATGAAATACAGTAGCCACTTAATAATAAATTGCTTTCTGATGAAAGACTGTTTTCTTATTTCAAACAAGGAAACGGTAACCTTTTGGGGAAAAAAAGGGCTTTTGGACACAACAAGAATTAGGAAAGATACGAGCAAATTGATTTGGCTAGTATTTGAAACAAACTGACTCTTAACCTCAACCTGTACTGAATCTCATTCAAAGAAAGACTTTTAGGTTAAAAACCAAAACCTGTATCACTCATTAAGTGAGTTACTTCACATACAGAAAACTGGAAACTTCTTATTTGCTCTCTTGTCATTCAAAATGAATCAGGCTTTGCAACTTCCTGGACCCATCAGATGCTTGGGCCAACAGAACACACACATCTCAAAAATTCAGGACCATCTGTGTGGAAACCGCATGCTCCCATGCTGCTTCCCACCCCTTCTTAATATTATCATCTCCATTGCAGCATGCTTCAGAGTCACCAGCCCCATCTCTCAGGAAACCTCCCATCAGGGATATTTCAGATAACCAAGGGAAAGAGAATCCCCCACCCAAGCCAGAAGTTTTCAACACAACCACCAGCCTGAAACCACCTCCCCCTAAATTAATGCTTAGCCAACATTAAATGACACACAGAATTCCCAGAGACAAAACAGTACCAACTGGCAGCCATCTCCAAACTGCTCTCATTTGAAACCCCACCCTAATTTGCACACGCTGAGTCTCAGAATAACAGTGGTTCTTAAACTTTCTACTATCTGGCCAACTTTTATCAAAGTCACCAAGTTGAGAACCTACCCACAATTCACATATATCAGCTGCTGATGAAATATCAGAATACCAAAACATATGGCATCATCATAACTTTTTATCTAGGCATGTCTCTCTGAAACAAAGCTGTTTTCTGTGCATGGGTCTCATCCAAATGTGGAAAGACTGATCCAAACTGACACTGGAGTGTGGTCTGTAATGGAATCAAGCAACAGGGACTCTGAGGTGGACAGAACGGAGCTACAAGAACACAGGGGAAATAGAGACTCCACAGGAGATCCCATCATGCCAGCCATTATCTCCATGGATCCTCAATTCCCTTCACCTGTCCTCCTCATCTCCCAACCGGCAAGGCCCCAAAGCAGCCAGCTAATGTTTCTCCTGCTCCATGTTTCTGTGGATTCATTCCACAGACTGACTGACTGAGGAGTATTGAGAGCATAAGAGTGAATCTGCTGCCAACAACACTGATAACGCCAGAGCCTTGGCTTCCAGGAGGATTCAGTGGAGGGGAATCCCTATTCAGATGTTGCTGCAATGCTAGGAAAGAGGAAGGCATTAGCTGAAGGTGGAAGAAGCACATAGGAAACCTAAGAGCAAATTGCATGTAGCCACTGGTATTTTTAGCTATTTCAAACAAAAGAAGACCAGTGTATCAGCCCCTCCACCCAATGCATCAGGCCCCAACTACTTCTCAAGCCCATCCAGGAAAAGCACCAAGCTGCATAGTTTGAGAAAGCCTACAATAGAACAATGTTTCTCAAACATCAGAGGACCGGAGAACACCTAAAGGTATTAATTACTTCATGTGGAGCACCTGATGAAAACATTCACAAAAAAGCTGGTAACAATGACAGGAGATTTAAAATGCCCCAATTGCAACAAAGCTTCCAGGTGTGCATCAACACCCACCACCATATGCCCGGAAGCTTCGCTGCAACTGGGACATTAAATTGCTCCTTCCTCATGCCTACTCAGCCCCCCACTGGGAAGGTGTCAGGATAGGTCACAGAACACTTATCCTATGTCCGAGCAGCACCAGTGTTCCTCTGAACACCAGTTGAGAAACACTGAACAGAACACCTATGAAGGGGCTCCAGTAATGACAGTGCCTTGCCAACACACATGAGTTTACAGTACCTGGATGAGATCTAGAAGGGTCCCTTTGCACATGAAGGAAGAGGAAGGGATAATTTGGTCCAATATTTTAAAATACATTTCCATAGCTGCTTTATACATAACTCTAGGATTATAGAAATTAATATTTTAATCCAATTCATTCTTCATCATTAGTGGATTTTGTTTGCATTCTTGCATTTGTCTAATCTTGAACAGTGAAAATAGACTAGCTACTTCTGCTTTTGCTCCTAATCCATTTCTAGTTGATTTGACTGACTCATATGCCAGCCAAATGCAAGAAATATTGAAGTATAAATTAAGGATTTCATGAAAACACTAAATACGTCATGAAAACATTTTGCAAAATCTTGATTGTTCAAAACTTGATAGTAATTTCGTAAAGTATAAAGAAATTTGGCTCCCTTTTCTCTCTGCTCTGGCAGTTCCCTGACCACAAGGGGAAAGTCACAAGAGAATCCACTATCAGTAGAGAAAGAGGCCCAGCCTGGAGAACTCTGATCAGAATATTTATTATTCCTCACCCTCAAAACGTATGGATATTCAGATTCAGGGTTTTGACTTGAACTATTAAGAGGATATGGGTCAGCTGCAAAATTTGCATCTGTTATCCAGTTTGGATTCCAACCTTACCTTGTGAAATTTCCATATGAAGGATTTTTGTTTAGCTTGCCTGCAGTTCCTATGAGCTTTTCAAGTACAGTACTGCAGAAGGAAGTGGCTCCGGTAAACTAAGCATTTTTGGGTACTTATCTGAACAGAATCAACCTTTAGATACGTTGAGGTTCACCCATCTATACTTAAAATCTCATTTTAGGGCTCCCCAAAAGTGAACTTCCAATATTTGCAAATGAACCTTTTGGGTCATATGCAAACAGATATTTGCATTCATAAAATAGCACTTGTGCATGCCATCACCCTCAGATGCTGGATTCTGTATGTGCAAACAGATTGCAACAAATTTAATAAGTATCATAACAACCCCTTCATAATTACTCCAAACTTCTCATTGCTTTTTGAATGTTGTTTTACCTGTGGTGTCTTTAACCTTTTAGCACCCTGCACTCCCCTACATTAACTTTCACTCTCACTAGCTCTCAGTTCACCTCACACACAACACAGCATAGAATCATAGAATCATAGGGTTGGAAGGGACCCCACAAGGTCATCTAGTCCAACCCCCTGCCAAAAAAAGCAGGACCACTCCCATTAGATCATCCCAGTCAGTGTTTTGTCCAGCTGGGACTTGAACACCTCCAGAGATGGAGATTCCACCACCTCCCTAGGCAGCTTATTCCACTGCTTCACCACTCGCCTAGTAAGGAAGTTTTTCCTAATATCCAGCCTGGACCGCCCCAGCTGTAACTTGAAACCATTGGTTCTCGTTCTGCCCTCTGTTACCACCGAGAACAGTCGAGCTCCCTCCTCCTTGGAGCAACCCTTCAAGTAGTTGAAGGTTGCTATCAAATCCCCCCTCAGTCTTCTCTTCTGCAGGCTAAATAAGCCTAGTTCCTTCAGTCTTTCTTCATAGGGCTTGTGCTCCAGCCCTTTGATCATTTTGGTTGCCCTCCGCTGGACTCTCTCTAATTTGTCCATGTCCTTTTTGTAGTGGGGAGCCCAAAACTGGACACAGTATTCCAGATGTGGCCTCACTAGTGCAGAATAGAGGGGAATGATCACATCCCTCGATCTGCTGGTAACACTTCTTCTGATGCAGCCCAGTACGCCATTGGCCTTTTTGGCAGCAAGAGCACACTGCTGACTCATATCCAGCTTCCCATCCACCATGACTCCCAGGTCCTTTTCTCCAGTGCTGCTATTTAGCTGATCACTCCCCAGCCTGTAGCAGTACATGGGGTTTTTTCGTCCCAAGTGCAGGATTTTACACTTATCCTTGTTGAACCTCATGAGATTCCTCTTGGCCCACTGCTCCAGTTTGTCTAGGTCTCCCTGAATCCTGTCTCTGCCCTCTAGGGTGTCTACCGTTCCCCCCAGTTTGGTATCATCTGCAAACTTACTAAGTGTGCAATCTATCCCATCATCCAGATCATTAATGAAAACATTGAACAGAACTGGCCCCAGGACCGACCCCTGGGGTACACCACTTGTTACTGCCTGCCAACTTGACATGGAGCCATTGATTCCTACACGCTGAAACCGTTGTTCTAGCCAGTTTTCTATCCACCTTACAGTCCACGCATCTAACCCATACGTCCTTAATTTGCCAATGAGAATGCTGTGGGAAACCGTATCAAAAGCCTTGCTAAAGTCAAGGTATCTCACATCAACGGCTCTTCCCGCATCCACAAATCCAGTCATCTCATCATAGAAGGCGATGAGGTTGGTCAGGCATGATTTACCCTTGGTAAATCCATGCTGACTATTCCTGATTACTCTATTTTCCTCCAAGTGTTTCAGGATGGATTCTTTGAGAAGCTGCTCCATGATTTTTCCAGGGATTGAGGTGAGGCTGACAGGTCTGTAATTCCCTGGATCGTCCTTTTTGCCTTTCTTGAAGATAGGTACTATATTTGCTTTTTTCCAGTCCTCTGGCACCTCCCCCGTTCGCCACGAGTTTTCAAAGATAATGGCCAACGGTACTGCTATCTCATCAGCCAGCTCCCTCAGCACCCTCGGATGCAGTTCATCCGGCCCCATGGACTTGTGCACATCTAGTTTCTTTAAGCAGTCCCTAACCTGACCTACTGTCACCAAGGGCCTCTCTTCTTCTCCCCAGTCCCCCGTACCTAGTGTAGTGGGCTGGGAGCTGACCTTGCTTGTGAAAACTGAAGTAAAAAAAGCATTGAGCACTTCAGCTTTTTCCTCATCCTCTGTCACGAGGATGCCTGCCCCATTCAGTAAGGGACCTACACCATCCCTGATCCTCTTCTTGTTATTGATATACTTGTAGAACCCCTTCCTATTATCCTTCACATCCCTTGCTAGTCGCAACTCCATTTGTCCTTTGGCCTTTCTGATTTTATCCCTGCAGTCCCGAGCAATGTCTTTATATGCCTCCTTAGTCATCTGTCCTAGCTTCCACTTCCTGTGAGCGTCCTTTTTATGCTTCACTATACCACTGAGCTCATTCTAAGTACTACTTTTTATTTCAATCATTTTTGAAGCTGTTTCTTTTTCCCTGTGGCTTGACACAGCAATCTTTTGTGTTTATTTGTGTCTCTCAGCTGTGAATCTAATGTACTAGAGCCAGAGAGACAAGGACGAGCAAACCAGCAAGATGACATACAGAAAGACCCCAAGCTTGTTGGTGTTGAGAGGCTCTTTCACCAGAATTTGTCATTCTGGTGACCAGTTAGCCAAAGCTCTGGTGATGTCATTTTCTCTATTAATCCTGTGCTTAAATTGATATAATTTACACTGTGACACATCAACTGACAGTGTGTGACCCCTTTGGCCTAAGTAACAAGCTGTAAAGGAAAAGGAAGCCTGACTGCCAAAGTAACACCACAAGTAGATCAACCAGTCATCTACAGCCGCTGTCATGTAATTCCCTGTTAATGCAGTCAAACCCAGTTCAAGCAAGTTCAGATCCATAAAACCTCTAGAGGCTGATGGTACGACTTGCTACAAACACTTAGCTGACAACAGTAAAGCCATGCAGACCTAGCTCCACAGCTACCCCTGGGAGAGATAAACCGTGTACACTTGCTTCTGTGGTCGCTGCTTTTCCCTGTTTTCTCTGAAGAGAGGGGAAAAAAAAAAAACAAACACTTATCTCACAAACATTTTTGCTACTCTCAAGCATAATAAAGTAATGTTTGGATATTATATAATTGATGCAAAGAAAGAAGCATCTGCCATAAAAAGTTTGGCTTTCACTCATGTGTCATAGAAGTACAATATTATTTTAAAACTGGCCCTGTCCTATATTTTTCTTTTTATGTTTAGTTAATAACTTTAGCATTTCAGGACCATATTTATTGGACAAAAATTTGTCTGTGGCGAGTTTGTTTTTCTTCAAGGTGTTAAGTGTACAGCAGTCGCTCCAAGGTTTCTGTGGAAACCCATGAATTTTTTAACAAAAAGGCATAAAAGTGACTCCAAATATTATTTTCTCAAAAATACTATTTAGTGATAACAGAAAAACAGTCATTCCAGTCTTTCATACAATAAATATCAGTGACACATACATTATAGAGGTCATCATGAAAAAAAGTTTCCTACACAATTTTACTTACCAGTAGTTGTCAGCTTTGATGTTATTGTAGCTGTCACAGTTTCAGGGTAACTGCATCTATATTCCCCCCTCTATTGTCCACTCCAGAAATGATCAGTCAGGTCTGAGGTTTCCAGATGTCACCTGTTTTTGGGCAGGAATCCTTGTCCCCCCTCTTTTCTGACCAGGCCGTACAGCACCTGCCATCCACTGTGATATCCACAGTGAGACGGCCTCTCTCTCCATTGACAATGACAATGTTTTTACCAATGACCAGACAGCTCTACCAAACAAGCACATTTACTGATAGGGTAAAGTGCTACAGAGAGAAACAATAAAAGCAATAAACATATTTAAACCCATACTAAAAACACCAGAAACTGCCCATCTTCTACATGTAATGTCTAACAGGCTGACATTCAGCAAGAGTTGGAACCTCCCTTTTGGCAAACAGTCATGTCCCTTTACTGAGGCCAGGAGTGAGTTCAATCTCATTTTATTTCAAATCTCTTTATTTGTTTCCTATTCTCTGGAAGTCTCAACCTGATTCTGTGCCCAACTTGAAGTTTGGCTGTTAGCCAAAACGGTCAGAGATGCATCCTGTGCTTTGGATGTCCCCAAGCCTCTGACTGCCAGAAGCTAGGACCAGACAACAGGGGCTGAATCACTTGATAATTGCCCTATTCTGCTCATTCTCTCTGGACTATCTGGCACTGGCCGCTGTCAAGAGAGGATACTGGACTAGAGGCACCCAGTATGGCCCTTCTTTTATTTTTATTATGCAAACCACACAAGTGATTAGAACGTCTCAAGAGTTGTTTAGTTCCAGTGACTCACCTTAATCACTGCCCCACTGTTTATGAATTACTAGATCATGTTTTGTAACCCTTTGCCATGGATAGAACATCCTCATATGCAAATCATTCATAGGCGTAACAGATCGGTACCCAAAGACACTGTATGGGGTTGCTATATCTGCCTCTGTAGTACACTATCAAAGGCCACATTTTGAAATGTGGAACCCTGAATTCCTCCTCTTACACTGTGTAATGATGTTTAAAAGCCCCTCTTATTCTGATGAAGTACAAGAAGCAAATCCAAGCCCTTGGTAAGAGAACTCTGAACGCAAATACGGTATTGGTCATGGCAGTCAAAGCAATAACAAATTCAGCAACTGAAAAATCAGAATATCCTAAAAGCTCAATCTTTAGACAGATGAAGTTAAAGCACTAAATTGTGATGTCAGCCAAACATCCATGCAATGGAATGAGACCATCCTTACCTGCTTGTGAAGTTGGGCAGAATCTACCCTGTAGATCACAGGTCTAGGTGCAAAAGGATGAACAAATGCTGTGCACCCTTACTGGCTGTGGAGTGTTGTCAAAACTATGGCTTCAAGCCTTTTCTGTCAGCCAGCAGAGTAAGAGTGATGGGAGGAAGAGATGCTACAGCTTGTAAAGTGCTGGCTCCACATACTCGCACCTATGTAGAAAAAGCAAGCACTAGAAAAACTTGGCCACAAGGAGTACTCCGAGACATCTGTCTTCCTGGTGCTCTACCAGGAGCAGGGCAGCTACATGCCAGGCTCAGGACTGTAATTAAAGATACAATCTAGTGTTAAGGATTTGATCCTGAAGGACACACTACTCAGTCAGCATTCAAAAGGTATTTTGAAGTTGCCTTCAAATGGCAGGCGATTGAGAAGGTGGCATTTCAAATCAGTTACATGACCAGGAACAGAAGCTAGGAGCTTTAATTCTCAGTTCCCTGTTCTAATCACCAGAAAACACCCCAAGACAATATTTACATGCCAAATCTCAGTCTAGAGAAAATACTTAATTTTGAACATCTGAAAATAAAACCTGAAATGGACTGAAACTGTGTATTGACTGTAGCTGTGTGAACTACATCACTACTGTAACTTACATCCTGAGTCTTTAAATTGAGAGCCACATCATCTTCCCTTCATTGAAAAGATTTCACTTTCCTCCCCCTTAGTTAGAACTTGGCTGAATTTTTTTTTAATATATTCATGTTAAAAGATACCTCATCTCATGGATTTTACCTCAGTTCTGTCTATACACATTTTAAATAAATTAAGATAAAATAAATCCTTTTTACTGTATTACTTTGTGCCATGTCCATAAAATAATGCCCATGTCAGTATGTCATAAGGTATGTTGACATGGCAGAAATGTGCATGAAGTCTAATCTTTGAGGATTGCATTGATAGAAAAAAGTAAATCCAAGCCTTTGAGTCCCATAATGATTGGAACTTGACTGAAATGCCTCTGAAGCATATATCCCAATATAGCTATGCCATAAAGTTCATACAACTGATCACCAGTACAGCATTAACAAAAGTAGTGACTAGTAGCTTTTGCCCCAAAAACTGTGCTCATTTGTTACTAATATAAAACTTGCCCATTAAGTCAAAAAATTATGTGATCCTTTCCTTTTTGAAGAGAGAATTGGAAACTTACACTAGCAAAGGAAACACCATGTTAAAAAGGGATGCAAGCCTAAGGCAGCCTTGGAAACAAAACAAAACCAAAAAACAAACACCTCAGGACCAAATTACAAAATCCATAATTGAGCAAACTCCTTTTGAGAAGATTTCCTCAACTAAGGACAACAGGATTTAGCCCTATAAAGAACGCTATCATCTTTGTTCCACTGGCAGAGATATCCCATCTTTTGTAAGCCACTTCTTTTCTCACTGCAGTCAATAGCAAAACTTCCAGTGATTTCAAACAGGAATAGTAACCAGACATCCAGCAATTGTACTGTGACAAGGTCTAGCATCCAGGCCACCCGTAGTCCTAAGAAATTAGGGAAGAGAAGGAAGCAATATTTCAGTCAGGTTTCATGGGTCATCTTGCCATCCAACCCCAGCATACCAACACTGGGATTTGTAATCATGTAAATATATTAAAATACCTTGTTACGATATTAGGTCACTTGTTCTAATTCTACAGATATTATGCTAAGAAATCTCTACTGTGCTATGCATCTGTTAGATTTATCAATAGTATCATCACTCAGGTGTTTAAGAACTGTTAAAGAAGTCTATAGTGGTTGCCCGCAATAAGAAATGGTAGAGTTAAGGCACTATCTGCTTTTAGTTAACAACTCAGTCCAACATGACACATCCTATATGAGATAAACAGGACAACCACATAACAGAAGGCTGTGACACTTCTGTAAACAAAAAGTAAGCTGGGAAAGATAAGTGTTTCTGAACCCAAAAATTAGAGTGAAATCCGTCTCAGGTAATATGGTGTAAACTTATATCAATGAGAACATGCGTTGTAACAATGATCGATCAAAACAGATCACACACATATGGTCAGGTTAAGAAAGTTAAGTTTTCAATACCTAAAAGTTAAAAAGTTAGCTGACGCCACCTGCCAAATATTTTTCAGAACTTTCTGTTACAGCACAGCAGAGTTTTCTGCAGGATCACCGAAATTCTATTGCCATATCTGAGGTGAGGAGGATGAAGCACCTACCGGATATAGAAAATTATATTCCTAATGTTCTCACTTGACATGCTGTAGTGTGAACTTCTGGGAGATAATGATGAAGCTTGTAATACTAGACTTCGAACTGGTGGCACAATGATAGTTCCAGAAACCAGCAAAGCAAAGAGAGGTGAAAATAACACTTAGTGAAAGGGACAAGAGTAGCTTAAAGTGTTGATTTCCCAGTTGTCAAACCAGAAAACTCCCTTGGCTTGTTCTAGCAGTACTAGTACTGCTTCTGTCTTAGTTCTGCTTGTCTCTACATGAACAAAAATATCTTCTGTGTCTCCAGAATCAATGAGCTCTCCCTAAAGAACATCATTCATTGGAAAGGTAGGAACAGGTCATTTTTATGAGTTGTGACAATCAATGTCATTTAGATTTTGTTCAATTTAAGAACATAACTTGAAGAGTGGGTAAAATGGGCCTGACAGTTGTATTAATCACACAGTGACTTCGGAGGCGGTATCTACTACGCTTGTTTACCAGAGTGTAAGAGATCTTGTAATTTGGAAAAATTAAATTCAACATAGTTTCAGAACATCTATTTCTGTTACGTCACAGTACCTGAGCAAGAACATGGTTACAACAACCTTCACAGACAATGTGGGAGACTCTTACAATCAAGCACCCCATCAATACCTTGGCAACAGCCACAAGCACAGACAGTCAAGAAGCATGCTACAGAAAATAGCTGCCTCTTAAGCAAGCAACTCGTTTTCTGGACTATTCACAGAATGCGTTGAAAAACTTTCAAATTTTGATTTTCTATATAATAATTAATTGAAAAATCAAATTTTGAAAAAAAATTGTTGTAAAGTATGCCCTTTTAATCAGTTCTACAGTTGAACAGGTTTTTTAGTTTTCAAAATCCCTTCTTGAAATTTCAAAAAAAAAAAAAAAAAAACCTAAGTCAAACCATTTGAACCATTTTCACATTTTTTCCATCTACTCTCATTATTAGCCAGATGGTTCCTGCTGAAAAAGATTCAAAAGCAGGAGGAATATATGGCTAACAATACAGAGGAAACCTCATTTATCCAAAGTTCCCTGTCTGCCACAAAGTGTAAGGAATTTCATAGAAGGTAAAATTGACTTACACTAAAAACTTGGTTAGCTGAAGATCAGGAGTGTAGCCATTAGCACTGGTTAATCATCAAGGGGATGTCATCCAATGTTACCACTCTGGCACAGATCAGAATGAAGGGATCCATACCACATGAAATGCAGGCAGAACTGACCCAAAAAACAAAAGAAAACAAAAAAAAAATGACTTTTCTGATTCATTCTGATTATCCTTAAGACCATTTAAGTTTATTCAGCCACTAGAAACACAACTGCCTTGTGACATGCAATCAACCAGAGCTCAAAACTTCAGAGCTGCAGGGACTCCAGTGACACTATCCAAATCCCAGTTCATTTATTAAAAAAGTTGAGGGCAGGTGAGAGAGGAGACAAGAAAAGACAGATGAAAAACAGGCAAAACCCATATGTCCAAATGGAGTTCTTGTATTGTGGTGCTTACAGATTTCCCTCTTCTCCTCCAACAGTGAGCCTTCCTGCTGCAGATGTCCAGTAAATCTTATAATCTGGAAAGAGTACCCAACTTGTCTTTCTTTTAAAGGAACAGTACCCTATCATGTTTCCAGGCCTCAAAGAGTCATATGCTGACGGTCCCCCCCCCCATTGCACACAGAGTAAGAGGGAAGCGAAGTCCAGACAGTGATCAAGACATGAATACAAGCATTTTGTATATTTTTTATTCTGGTCAGTGCTGTTGGGTGAACAGGGTAGCAAGCACAGTTTGCATTTGTTTCTGGTGAAGGAGGTGGTTGTTTGAAATATCTCTGTAATAAATACATTCCTGGGAACACTGGGTGCTCTAGCTTAATATTTAATGTTGACTTTGACGCTCTACTTAAACTCTTTGGATAAAACCCAGATACCCAGTGAAGTTAAGGGGAATTCTGCCATTGACATCAATAGCTCCAGGACGACGTCTTGTGTGACCTCCAGACCAATTATGCGCAGCACCTAAAGCTATTTCCTGAGGCTGACAACAATACTATCATTACCAATATTTGCAATATCATTATAGGAAAAGGTTTCAGTCGTGCGGCCCTTGGGCTGACACACTAGTCCTCATGAGGCCCTTGTGTTGATTTGAGTTTGACACACCTGAATTACGGGAAGAACCATCATAAACCCACTGCCACATAGTGAATAATTTTCAAAAGACCTAAATAACTCAGGCTCACAAAAGTGATTTAGGCACTTATGACCCTAAGGATATGTCTGCACTTCAGTAAACACCTATGACTGGCCTATGGCGAACTGACTCAGATCTGCCCTCTCAGAAGCCTGATCATCTACACTGAAATGTTATAAGCCTGCAGCACAAGCCCTACAAAACCGGATTTTGACCTAGGTAAGTGACTGGTTATTTTGGACTAGGAATAATCTGAATACTTTATGATCTTTGGTGTAAGGTGACCATCTACCACAGACTTAAGCTTGCCATGGTGGCAGGACAGATGAGAAGGCCCAAAGGGATTTGTCTACAACTGCATGTGAAGGCTGTACAGCGGCTGGATGAGTTTACACTTGCTGTTTCACTTCTGAAGTCTAAGCAAAGAACTCACAACCACTTTGGGGGTTGTGTCCTGCTTCTTAACAGTCTTCCATAAGGTTGGTAATCTCACTCCTAAGCCACCCCAGACAGCATGACATCTACACCACCAGGCAAAGCTCTCCTGTCTGACAACTAGTGTCTTCGCTGAAGCGATACAGCAGGTCAGCGGTGGCACTGCAGCATCTTAGGTTTAGACAAGCTCTACATCTCATAGAAAGTCAGTAGAATTTAGACTCTTTAGCACCAAAGCCCCACTGAATGTCACAATCTAATAGCTTTGAAAGTCAATGACCTCTCACCAGATGTTTAAACTGTAGGAAGGATCCAAGTACTAGTGTTTTGCAAAAAAAACACAGCTACAAGGAGAGTAAGGTTGCTGTATAAATCATCATTTGCCTTGACATAATTTGAAATTAAGCATTTATTTAATTCAGCCCTTTCTTTCAGCACATCAATGTTATGCAGCAGAAAAACTCAGCCAAAATACAACAGGCATTGTTGTCGATGCAGTTATATTTACCACCTTGAGAGTTTACCCAGCCTAAACTCATTACTGTTTGCAAAGCACTCTAAAATCTTTGTTTGCAAGGTACTACAGATGTGCAAGGATCATTATGATTTTAGTATTACTTCCCGTTAATAAGTTGCATAGTTACTTATGACATAGTCAGTCATAAAATTGGAGAAGTTAGAGATGATAGACTTACCATCTACTCCATCTCGCTGATAACACAAAGTTTATCTATAATATAATCTCCATTATCCAGATGAAGGTGAGAAGTTTCCACCATTGCCTTTGGGAAAGAACATGGCCGGTCTGTGACAAGTAACTATCATGAAGCTTTCATGCCATATCGGGCTTAGTCCTACATCCATTTAAGTCACTGTCAACACCCACTGAGTTCCATGGGAGCAGGATTGAATCTATTCTTTTCATATTCACTTCCCTAGCTATCACCCATTACATCATGGGGAGCACCTTCTCTCACTCCTTGATGTTTGCACCCTTAAAAATCATAGGCAATTAACCCAGCCCTCCTACAGTCATCATTTAATTAACATAAAACTTCTTCAGTCAGCTAAATTACTCTTAACTCATTTAATGATATTAAATCTACCTCTAATAATATATGAGTAATATTGTACACCTAAGGCACAACCTCAACATTTAGGGCTGCTATGTGTAAGGCTGTATGTGTAATGGCTACATGCATAAGGCTGTAACAGTGATGTTAACAGAAGTAGTGCAAGTATTTAAGTGATGAAAAACAGAACCATTCACTGGGAAACAACTGCATTAAGTACAGTTTAAAGCAATACTTCAAAACTACATTTTGTCAGAAAAATTTAATGGTCTTTGTTTACTTGAGACAATTAGTTTCTTAAGAGAAAGGGGTTCTTTGATAAATAATGCATGATCAGACATATACTACTACAGTAGGCAGAGATAACACAATCATGTCTTGTCAAATGTGTGTGACTAACTCAGCAGAACAACTATTGATTTGACAAATCACCTTCCCTTTCTTTACCTGTGCCTAGCCTTTTATATGTAATGGACATTTTTATTATACAAATGATATTCCTTTGTTAAGACTCCATTTTGAAAGCACATCAACATATTTCTAACTAAGAATTCCTCTTTTCTCTATATTTGCATTACATTCTAAGTTTGTTCCTTCTCTTCTCTAGCCTATTAACATCAATTAGATTTGTAAGATGTGTGAGCCTGACAGGCAAACTTTGACAAAATGCTTGGGCTGATCTTCCAAACAAAGATATAATGCTATAGCATTTGTTTTTGATAAATGATTGAATTTAATAAACATTTGTTTGCATATTTTTTATCATGCTAATGAATACAATTACTTTTATTTATGTCATAAAACTACTATTACATTTTGATATATACATCACTTAAATATGTATCATTAGTATTTTGCATACACTGGCAAGTTGAAGAAGTAGTTGGACTTAGGGACAGTCTATTACCCTACAGTCTGCAGCTAATCAAGCAACATTCCACTGAGTAACATAACGGTACGTAGTGGTTAGTGCATTTGCTCCTGCATATACACTGAACAGTAACAAATGGTTTGGTAATTTTTTGCATAAAGTTGATGAACAGAAAAGGTATTTTCTTATCCTACTCCCACTGTTTTTTTTTAATTGAAGTAAAACAATGGGACAAATATCAATATCCTTCATACCGATAGCACATCACTCCCCGAATGATTCTACTGTCTTCTTCAGCTGGAGCAGCACTGAACCTATACAGTCCACTGGTTAATTTCTGATGAAACTCTGAATGAAGGCAATGTGAGTTCCATGGGTGAAGCTGCTTTTAACAGGACCCTTGGTGGGAACCTGACAGTGCTGTTATCTACACTGGGTGGTCACAACACAGGTCCCACTTTTGTACCAGTTGCTCAGGGGTGGTCTCTGCTCTCATTTAGTTTTTCTAGCTGAGGGACACAAAATGAAGTGACAAACCCCATGCTTCCAGGGCTACTCTCTCCCTGTGGTCCTGAATAGGTTGGAGAGGGAGAGAGAGGGGAGTGTTTCCAATGATCCAGCCCCAAAATAACAATATGGGGACATTACTCTGGCTAGGGTCTTGGAGGCAGGCTCAGCCTCTGTTTTCTTACCCAAGGTGTACATTGTGTTCTTTGCTGGGTCAAGGTACACATCCGTCTGCCTATGGGTTCTCTCCACAGCTTCAGGAGTCACTCCCGCATTCTGTTGCTTAAGGCAACCCAGCTCCTTTCCCACTTACTGACAGCAGTTTCCTTTGTTTAAAGGCTTCCTCCCATTCACGTATGATTAACAGGGCCAGAAGGGTGTGGCTAGCCCTGCCATTGGGGCCTCTTTGGTCCCTTCCTCGCACCTGTGAGTTCTATATACCCCACCATGCAGCTATAGTGGTAAGTAACTCACACGAGTTATAGAGGTAACTCATTCACACTGCTGCACAAACTTTGAGTAAGAAGTAATTGTTTATGTAGAAATTTTTTTAAAGTTACTTTAAAGAAAAAATCAATTATTGTCTTTTTTTTTTTTTTAATTTCCTGTACTGACACCCCAGCACTGTAATGTACTATGTGTTGGTCTAAGTACTCATGGTGAAGAAGACAAAAGCTGACACCTCCACACCCCCATCACCAACTTCAACCTTTGGTGATACAGTTTCAGATTTAAATACCAAATATAAAAGCTGGTAATACTACTTCTGGCAAGGTCTTATCCTGGTGCACTCACCAGACTCTGAAAAAAATTGCATCAGTGTAGTGTCATTTCATGATAAAACCAGACTGAAGACTATTCCCCTCTGTACAGCTGCAATTATTTTAAATAAATAAGAGATAAGATACTTTAAATATTCAGTGGACAGTTTTAACAATGTGCCAGTCACAATACAAGTATATTTCTTTCCCAATACCTTTATTTTATAGCACTGTGATTTCAGTCTCCAAGCTGAAATTTATCTTTTGATCAATTGCCTGTCAATGAAATTGAAAGATATAAGCAAAAGTAGAAAGAAAAGTGACAATGCCCTAGATGTCCAAATACAACAACTAATGTATTTTTCTAGTTCTCTGAAGCAGATAGGTTTGGCATGAAGGCAGACTCTTTCCTTGACATCACAACTCTCTTTGTAACCAATTGGGGGTTTAGGTGGGCAAGGAATGAAGGATTATAGATGAAAAGCCCAGCCATTCTTTTATGGCATTAGTAAACAAGGATTCCAAGCCTTGTTTGACCAGAGATACAATTTATTGCAAATTCTGCTGCTGAGTTACATTTGATGCTCACCACAACCTAGACTACAGCTTCTCTTTCAAATTTCACTCTTATTTACCAGGATCTTTACATGCAGCATAATGTTATGTCAATTTGTGCACTATCACTGTCGAATTTTCACATCTCCTTTCTTACAGCATGTGGTTATATAAAACAGCTATCCCAATGCTATTTTAAAATAATCAAAATGTGGCCTGAAATTCTAGAATTAAATGTAAAAGAGTCAGATGAAGAACTTGAGCATTCAGAGAGAGTGGAGTTTACCACTTTATTAAAATTGTGATTGTTCACATAAAGACTCAACCAGGTCACATATTAATAATTATTACTGACAATCTTTAACATCAGACTAAACCCACAAGTGAAGCAATATTACATCTCTCTCTCTCATTTATCTTTACTGCTTATGGCCCCTCTGTGGTCAGCATGCTGTGAGCTTCGTGGACATTTAATTATGAACACATCATAAATGTGGCTGACAAGGCAGAAGCTGGGTTCAGATGCTCCTGGGATGAAGGAAACATTGTTGAAACTACTTAGGCTTGCAGTACTTTCATTCAAACAGTGTTCCGAGTTACCATATACATCTCTGAATGTAGCACTTCCTTTCCTTCTCAGTTTTTTGTTTTATCACATATTATGGTCCATCTATGAGAAAAAAATTGGAACACACTGTCTGAGGCCCTCTACAAATAAAATATCTACCATGTGCTATTCAAATAAATAATGGTGTGATAACAGCGGTGTAAGGCCCAAAATCCAGATTTTGCTGCCATCGTCACTCACGCTGGGTGCTGAAGAACGGGGTGGAAATGCAACACCTAAGTGGTAATGTTCAGGCTTTCTTCCTGTGCAAAGAAAGATAATAGAGGTCTCAGGGAGTTCTGGGACTCAGGGGGCAACGTGCTTAGCAGCAGTTATAATCTAGACTAAAGTTCCACTGTGCGCTGCTCCCTCACTTGCTGTCGTCCGTAAGAAACCACAGGCAGCATAGACTGGCCATCCCCAACTTTGGGGAGCGGAGGTTGACAGCCCCATATTTAGCATGCAGCACTACCAAGAATCCATAAGCCTACATCTGGACTGCTTTTTGCATGGCTGCATTGAGTAACAGAAGAGGCTTCCTGCAAATATACATTTAAATCAGGAAAACTCTGCCATAGTAAATATTATCATGGACATAGGTTTTCTCCTGAAGACAGTAAAACTATCAAGATGGAAGATTGTGCTCTCGATCTAAGTAAACAAAGAAAATCATGAAAATCTATTAAAGCCACTCAGGTGCTACACTAGCATAAGACTAGTGCAAAATCAGAATCAGGTCCACGTCCCTTCAGAAAAAAAAAATCAAATGAGTTTGGGTAATATTTTAATAGAACTACTTTACTTCCCCACTGCACCCCCAACTAAAATTAGTGTGGGTTTTTTGCCACAAGAAAAAAACCACACCTGTTATTGTTTTATAATAGAAGAAGTTATCTGTTGGACAAAGGTTCCTGAATTTAAAACAACATTTACAACACTTTGGCTATTAAACCTTTCCTTCAAGAATAAAATGTTAAGAAAGGAGCCCATGTACTCCACACAAATATCAAAAATGACATACAAGGATGTGCTATATAAGGTGATTGTTGCTAGAGAATATTCAGAGTTACAAATTAATATTTTAACAGATAGTAAACAATGTAAGCTACACTACTGTTTCAACACTTAGGAAAGAATAAATGTGCATGCAAAGAACTAACCAGTGTCATGTTTCAAAGCTACTGTCCTCTGTAGTGCTGAGGTACATATTTCTATACCTCCCCAACAGACTAGAAATAGAAAAGACAAAGCATATAATAAAGCCAAGCACAATGAAAGAGCACTGAAGAAAGAGCTGAAAAGTAGCTATCATGTTGGCAGATAAATTCTACACACAATTATTCATTCCTAGCCTCTTGACATGTAGATTAATGAGTTTGATAACCCAGGCTTCTAAGAAGTAGATTCAACTCTGTTTCACTAGCTTTCTTTTCCTCTCTAACTACAACCACCACTTCAGTCTATTGAGGAAAAAAAAAAAAAAGCTATACATTTGCACTGGTCATCAACATTTTTGCAATTGAAGTCCTATGTCAAAAATATGGTACCTACTGCAGAACAGGCTTCTTTACTGGCCCTGTCAAGTATTCACAGGGGATCATGTGATCACTGGAAGGCGGAGTTTTGCTTCAAAAATCCTTGCTTCTGCAGCAAGCTCAAAGTCACATAGTAGCCAAGAGAAAAAACATCAACCATTTCACTCGTTATAATGACCCTGTACTTGCTGCAATGTGTTGTGTACATAAAATTTTCTATTTCTTCCCTGAGGCCAAATGACCTTTCCTCGACACTTTGGTTAATGCTCACTGATCAAAGTGTATTTTAAAGCAAGTGCTGTATCAGATTTCAGCCATGATGACTTTACAAGGGGTTGTGTCTGCCTCAAACAACTACACAGAGATGCACTCTCTTAGCAAGAAAGAAATAAAGACTAATGGTTTACAGATTTATTCTTTGTTAAGGCAAGCTTTGCACAGTAGAAATGTTTCATTCTTGACTGGTGAGCAGCTTTAAGTACTTATTTCATTCCAAATGTTATGAGTTCAAATTCTCCTGAGTAACAACAGCCATATGCAGCTGCTTAGAATTTATCAGTGCTTCCCTCACCCCAGATAACTGTAGTGGAACATGTAGCAACTGGCTGGTGAGAGAGGAAAAGAAGAGAAACAATTCTGGAGTCCTGTGGCACTTAAAGACTAACGAATTTATTTATTGCATTAGCTTTCATGGCAGAAAATCCTTTGCCTATGTAGAAATTACCAGTGACCATCTTAGAGAATGGAATTTTTAGTTTGTGAAATTTACTTCAGTGTATACACATTGTTGTATATTTTTTATTCACACTGAATACTGAAAAGGCTGGAAGACTATAGTGGGTAGTCACAGTAATGTGCTTTAAGTAAATCTTAGCAGAGGAAAAGTTTCATAAAAACTAACCATGTATAAGGAAATACAAACACATGCTATGTCGTTCATGTGTAGTACAGTCTCCCTTGTAAACAGCACTATTTTTCAGCCTGTAACACTGAAAATAATCTTACCAATTACTGTTTTAATTTTTCTATGCTGCAGCATGGCTCTTTACTAAACTTAGGGAATGGGTATTTTTGAATACGTTAGTCTGTAACAATCATTGTAAACACTTTTGATCCAGAGCTAAAAAGACCCATGTGAGTGCTGAATATTACTACTGAATCTTAGTTTTACTGGATCCCAGTTATCTTACAAAAAAGACATCTAATACTTTCAGCTTCTGAATCCTGGATTACTTCATGTTTTCTGTAAATATCAGCTATAAACTTGAGGTTTTTTGCATTTAAGAAAACACTTTTTTTTTTAAAAGAAGTGTATGAGATTGCTGTATTGTTGCAAGACCTGATACCCACATTTACAGTAGGTACACCTTTCAAACTGTATATCTTCTATCAGGAAGATTACCTGGAGATACAACTTGCTGTTGTGCACAATCCCCTTTGGAGGAAAGTTTTGTGGTCTTCATAATGCAGAATACAAATCAGGTGTAATTAATGTAACAGGATACTGAAGCTCAATGATCTTGAGTTAAATCCTGAGCTCCTAGTCAAGCAAATATCCACTCAAGGTAGTAGAAGTTTGCCAGGGTAAAAACTGAATATGAACCTCAAGACCTGGCTCAGGATCCTTCATATTAAAAATAAAATTTCCAGAGATTTGGGGGATTATGTGAAAGATAATTGTATATAGAATTTAACCCTGGGTGACTCATAATGATTCCTCCTGCAGCTCCAAGCCTGGGATGCATACAGCCTGCCAACAAGCATGCAGGTCACACCCTGAGTATAGACTGTCTTGGTTCAGCAGCTCTGACCCCAGCAGCCTCTGTGTGCTACTACTCTAGCTTCTACCAGCTTCAGTTATTACTTGTAGGATGACTGCCAGCATACTCCCAGTCCTGAATCTTCCCAAAATCACATATTTTGTAATGCTCAGCTCTCTCCTGGACAATTCATGGAAATAATATGGTCTGTTTATTTCTCTAAAGACACAAAAGCATGTCATAGATTATTAACTCAACTGGAGTGAATACTCCCTTCCAATTAAATACACCACTCAGTTGGTTTACAGTAAAAATAAAATAAAATTAGTAACAATAGGATATAGGTGTGATGGCATGCCACAGAAAAGGAATACAGTCAAAGGGTTACAAGCAAATAAAAGTGAAAATATGCCTCTAAAAGTCTTAAACTTAAACTGCCAAAATACAGTCTTTGTTCAAGATGGTTTCTCACCTATATTGGTCTCAGAGACTTTAGCCTCCCCCTTAGCTGGAGGGCCAATCTTTCTCAGCTCGAAAGAGCTGTGTTCCCTTGAGTTTCCCTAGTGGTAGCTGCCAAAGGAGGCTTCTGTCCTTGTTGGTATCTTCATGAGGCAGGATGACCTTATGCTCTTTTTCCCTTCCTATGGACTTTCCATCCCCTTGTATGACAATGGGACTTGCATTGTTTTGATTCTACCATTGCTTAATTTACATAAGTGACAAGTAACTAGCTGCCTTGTCTGCTGTCTGAGAGGAACCTGTATTTCCCTGTTTGGCCCCAAACTGTGAATTATTATTAATTATTCATACAATTTCATCACATAGTGTTAATACATACATTTCACAATTAAAATAGTGTTCAGTCCCCCATCTTTACAGACCAGTAAAATTTTGAAATTAAGGGAGTTACCCCTTAAACTACATTCCAAAGGGGCAGCTGTGTTAGCCTAATTCAGCAAAACTAACGAGGAGTCTGGTGACACTTAAAAGACTAAGAAATTTGTTTATAACATGAGTTTTCATGGGAAAAAAATCCCACTTCATCAGATGCTTGAAGATGGAAAATTTACAGAAGGATGATCATGCCCCTAAACTAAAGTTTATTCAAGCTGCAAGGAATACAACATGTAATCTGGTAGCAAAGAAAGCTCCAGGCTTGCTTCCTTCCCCCTCCCACCCCCCTTTCCCCACAACCTCTGACACTGGTGTCAGCTTAAATGCAAATTACTCTGTTTCCTGCCATCTCTTCCCCCAGCTGTCTTGGTGGTCTGGTTCACTACTCATAAATGGGTGGAAATTTTTATAGTGTGTGTGCTGAGAGCCTTTGAACCAAACTGTAAATCCTGTACATAATGGAATCCACTTCAAGCCAAGGGTGCCTGAGTACCCGCAGGCAGGGCCAGCTCTAGCCATAGCCCAATAAGACCCTAGTTTAGGTGCCCCAGCTTATGAGTACTGTGGCGCCTTGTGATGGGTGGGGCAGTCCGGCACATGGGGCGGACTCCACTCTCTTGCCTCACCTCTGGGCTAGCCCTCCCCGGCCCTAGGGTGGAACAGCCAACCCAGGGATGAGCGGGATAGTAGAGTCTGCCCCATGGGCTGGCCCCCTAGGTCAGCTGTTCCCTGCCCTCTTCACCCCCCACCCCGAAGCAGCACAAAAGCAAAAGCTGCCAGAGCCCCTTGAGCTGGCCTTGCCCCCAGCACCTATAGTTCCAACTCCTATGTGCTCATATGCAAATATGGTCATTCATTGTCTTTGCCTAAAGATCAGACCATCAGAGTATCAAATACACATGCCTTTGTCTAAAGCAGACCCGTTTACCATCTTTCCCTGCCTGGTTTAAACATATTTTAATCATAATTCTAGCACAGGGGTTAGCAACCTTTAAGAAGGAACATGACCAATCTCATTCCAGTCATATTTGTGGTAGGGGAGGTCTGCAGCCCCCCTTCTAACAGCAGCGGCGGGAGTACTGGCAGCAGGACAGGTAGCTGTGTGCCACTCAAAATCAGCACATGCACCCATTTCCGCATGCGTGCCACAGGTTGCCAACTCCTGCTCTAGAATATA
The DNA here is from genome assembly GCA_007922195.1 of Podocnemis expansa. Lineage (NCBI taxonomy): Eukaryota > Metazoa > Chordata > Testudines > Podocnemididae > Podocnemis > Podocnemis expansa. The sequence goes on from ML682028.1 coordinate 4,605,563, forward strand.
TCCATAACTCTTAATACCCATGGTATATATACATCACACAAGAATATTAATGATAATTGTGTTATTAGTTATCAAATAATGCCACACAAGGTGTATTTTATACAAAGATGATTGTAATAGCATCAAGGTGTTAATCAGGAACCCAGCTCCCTGACCCCACTCCACCCATGGCCCAGATCGGGCTCCCACTGCCACCAGCACCATGTTATCTTGCTCCCACTGGCTGGTAGCCCAAGGCCTGATTCTGCTGCCCACCAGTCAGCAGCTCAGCCCAGGCTGGGGGGACAGATCAGGCTCCTGTCTTGTCACCACTGACTCCGAGTGCCAGCCCCAGGTCCCAGCCACCTTGAAAAATCATCAGTTTATATGAAAATGCTAAATACAGGCACATTTCACACTGTTCCCACTGTACCAGACTTGTGTCATTTGTGACTAGACATGATTAGAGAAAGATCACTAATGATTGTAGATACCAATGTGTCTTCTCAACTCCCTGGATTCAAGTTCAGGTTTTAGCTCAAATACCACTAATACTTCTGTAGTTTACTGCTCAGAGTGTCATACACTCCCCCCGTGCCAACCTACACAGACTGTAACTTTGTTACACCAGCTAGACAACAACTAGGTTTGTTATAGCACCAGCTAGAAAACCACCACCCCCTTTTTTTTTAATTCATGCTGTATGTAAAGACTCATGTTTTCAGTTCTACAAGGGACAGATCCCTCTTTATCAAATGCTCATTTTAAGTATTTTTATAAACAGAGAAACTATATTTATCTGCAACATGTGACTATTCAAATCTCTTCAGCCTTCCAGAGAAGATAGACAACTGAGCTAATTGTATTTGTCATCTTTAAAAAGTCAGTATTTTCTAGAAGATACAGATGGGTTTTCCTTTGCTTGTTATAGGGAAAACTGCAATTTCTCAGATAGCTATGTGTCATATCAACTAATATTTGATAATTTTTAATGGTAAACTCTGCATAAGATCTGAGACAGCAAAATTCCCTGAAACCACACACTGAAATCCCTGAAAAGTCAAAGTCAGCCCACTGAGGTAGGTAAAGCAAGCTGTATGCAGTATCTTGAGATGAAATGGTTCTGGAGAGATGTTAGGAAAAATCCTATAGTAGTTTATAAGAACAAGGATTTGCTCTGAATGGCTCGCCAAAATTTCTCCTTTTCCCCACTGTTTAGTGTGCTGTGTACCAGATGGCTGCTATCTCTCAACTTCCAAGAGACATTTCTGCGATGTACATACACTATTTAGCTCAGAGAAAGGTGATTTCCTCAAGGTCATACAATAGACCAAGAGAAGAAGCAGGAACAGAATCCAGTTCTCCTAACTTCCCATTGGATGATCTGTCCACTGAACCATTCTGCCTCTATGCGTGTATCCTGTGATACTTTAGGGACAAAAGATGCTACATAAATGTAACAATTGCTGTTATCGCCCTGATTACAAAAATATCTTATCCTGAAATGAGGAGTCACTCTGTGACCAAGTGATGGAAAGCCTTCTAAACAGCCTTAGCTCAAAGTGAGAAGGGTCATTGACTGATCCTTGGGAAAAAGTGTTCTCATGACCCGACTTGCACAATGACGTAAGAAAGAAACAAGGTGTTCAGATAAATTAAAGTACAAATCAAGAAGTTGCATGCTTTAAATGCAAGATATTTATGTGCACTTACACCTCCCAATCCTCTTGCAATCTATCCAGTTTCAGAACAGTGTTTTAATTACCAATTTGATAAAACATAGCAATAGTGGAGAAATAACATTTTTTATTCCAAGTATGAATCCTGATGATTCAAAAGTGAGAAATATTTTCCCCTTTCACTCCCTCCCCCCATAGATTCACAGGATTAATATGAGACTGGCTTGAGGGTTTTACCAGTAACTGCTGCAAAACAAGTTCTGATTGGTTGATTCAGAAATTGGGATTCTGGGCAGTGTTTTATAAAAGGATAATGTATCTTTAAGCCTAGGTGCCCTTCAGGGAAATGTATTGGATAAATGTCTTCTGAAAAGCCTGTAAATATTCCATCGCCTCACTGTCATTACTACCATGAAATGATAATGAAGCATGAAAGAAATATAATTCCATATTCAGATGACAGCATTAGCCTTCATAAGCAAACTGAAATATTTATTAGTAAAATGTTCGGTATCTACGCCTGTAATCTAAAAAAAGGACAAAAATGTTTTATAATAAAAAAGAGATTGAATGCAGAGGTAAAATCTGGTTGGCTGATTTTATTGCTTATTATTAAATCCTGGCAAAACAATTATTTTTTTCTTTTCATTAGTAAGGCACCCAAATTAAAACTATGCCCTCAGGCTGTGAGGTTTACAGTAGTGATTAAAAACAAGAAATTGTGATGCATGGGGTTTCTGACAACGGCATAATCAAATTCATTCATATTGTTCAATCTTTCACTGACAAATATTTTTACAGTGAAATATACCAAACAAAGAACACATACAACTGCTATCAATACATAGAAATTAGGGAGACTTGTTATTATTTAAATAGGAAACTGATACAATTTTTCTATAATCTTGAATACAAACATTAGAGTGTAGTTAATTAGGGTAATTATTGTCTAAATTGTGCTTAATTGTTTTGTACTGAATAAGAGTCGTGAATGAACCCTCTTGGATTTCGACAATGCACGGAAGTGAATACTGTGTAGTTTAAGCATTTAGATATAATTTAATAAGTTTTGATCGTATTTCCTATAAGTCACAAGATATATCCTGAAGCACGCTGAGACAGAGATAAACACAAGCCATGTGCCTTGACCTCTGTTTCACCTTATTGAAAAAGAGGCGTAAAACAGTCATTTAGTACATTAGCATCAGAGAGCATTCACATACACTAAGCACATTCTAAAAAAAGGTCTTTGAAGTGAATGAAAAATTAGAAATTCAAGTGACCACGATCAATTCTGAAACACTGCACAAAATTAATTACAGTTTTGCATCAGAAGCAAGAATGTAGATTTCAGACAGTCTATGTCATTTATCTCAAGCCATACAATATACAAGGCGATTAAAAAGCCAAATCTGTTCCCACCCCCCAACTCTAAGGCCTATCAGAGGCTGTGAAGTACAAATGATTAACTCCTAATTATTCAAGGGATTGTACAGATGCTTCAACTTGAATGAAATTTGCAGCAAGTCACAGGAGCTACAGAGGGACAGATTTGCTGCTCTTTATCAAAATCTAGTCTGACTATCACTGACAGAATCCAGATAAATTGCACTGTAATCTGGCAATGGTTGTGAAAAGCTTGCTCTGCAAAATCCAAATCTCTAATTTCTATCTGTTTTTAATTGCTTGCCTTAAATTTGCATTTTTATACAATTGGCTTAGAGGATTTATTCAGTTCTTTAGGCTATTCCAATAAAGCTGAGTCCCATTTTACATGGTAGCTCAGGAACCTACTTATGTTAAATAAGCATGCTGTGTTACAAAAATATTTACTGCAACAAAAAAGAATTCCTTGTTATGTGGCATTCAGAATTAACTGAAGAATCCACGGACCAAGGAATCCTTTCTTGATTTTTCTTGTGGGAGGCTGGGGGTGGGAAAAGTTATCTGACACCATAACAGTTGTATGTAACAGAGGGTGCAACTTAAACAAACAATATTGAACACAAGATAACCAGTGAAGGAAAATGTGTATTCACTGCACTTAAGTGCAGGAACAGTCAATTCAATTGCCTGACCAGAAGCCAAGACACTGATACAAAAAACTTGCGCTGACCCAAAGGTCAAGGAAAGTAGCCAGTCCCAAGTGGAACCGTCCAGCCCATCCAAAATAGGACGCTGGGCAGGACCACAAGATAAATCCTCTATGTTCATAAGAAAGGCTAGAACAGCAACTCCTTACAGCCACTAACAATGGACAGAACTGCCTGTGGCATTGGCCGACCCTATGACGACGTGATTTTCTCACTCCCATTGAGTCAGAACCATCTCTAGGGGGGTGCAGGGCACTGGGCGAATCACCCTTGGTGGGGCCCACTCATCCCCCTGGCACGGGGGGGGGGCCTCAGCAGCCCAGGAGAGGGGAGGCCCCTGCTCTGGCCATCCCATGCCAGAAAGAGGGTGAGCTGGCCAAAAGCAGCCACCCGGCTCAGTGCTGCTGGTCTGCCCCCTTCCCACGCACGCTGCTTTCGGCTCTGTACCAGAGCAGCGGCGGCAGGAGGCAGTGCAGCCGGGGCAGTCAGCGATATGGGCCCCACGCTGCCTCCCGCCTCCTCTCTGCTGCTTCGATACAGAGCCGAAAGCATTTGGGGGGTGGGGGTAGGGGGAACTGGCAGTGCTGAACCAGACTGCTGCTTTTGGCCGGCTCACCCAGTCCCAGCAGGGGGGGGCAGTGGTACGGCCCCCACAGGACCCCCCCCCAAAGCGTTGGGCCGTGGGCGGCTACCCCGCTTGCCCTATCCTAGGGACGGCCCTGCATTGAATTAATGACTTCTCTATTTTTTGGGGTGATGGGAGTTTAGAGAATGCTATTGCATCGTTAGTAATTGCTCAGCAGGCATCCTGTCAACAAGCTTGTTGTTATGCAGTCTCCAGTTTGGAGGTTTTCATAAGCAGGTTAGACAAACGCTTGTCAAGGATAGTCTAGTCCAGGGCTCTGCAACCTGTAGATCCAGAGCCACATGCAACTCTTTGGCTACCCACTTGCAGCTCTGGTCCCTCCCTAACCACCACCCCCCATCTCCAGACACTGTGGGCAGCTCACTCCTGGTACCAGGATCCCCACAACCATTCAGGGACCCTCATGGGGCACACTTCTGGTTCCAGGACCTCCCCCCCACCAGCGGATCCTGCAGCTGGCACCCTGACCCAGGCCCCACCCCCACCAGAAGACTACACCCATTGAGGCTCTCAAAATATTTGGTTATGGAAGGAATTTTTTAAAACGGCTCTTATCTTTTGGGTTGCTGACCCCTGGTCTAGTAGTTAATGCGTGGTCCTGCCGTAAGTGCAGAGGATTAGACTACACCATGTGAGGTCCCTTCCAATCCTTCAATTCTCTGAGCCTATGAAACTATTCACATCACTACTCATCCTAGAATTAGATGCCAAGAAAAAAGTCACAAACAGTTTCTGATTGCACTTTTAGGGGGGACAGAACAACCCTGGACAATCAGACAAAATTCTTGAATGCTCCAAAACATCACATCCATAACCAAGAGAACACTATTACATTTTTCAGTTTATACCTATCCTGGCCCAGCCTTCCATGAGGGGCAAGATAGATCCCCCTTCCTACATCAAACATTTTACCTTTGCCCTGGCAAAACATTTCTTTTATTTAGATTTACAAAAATGCTAAATAAGGGCATCTGTCCATATGCAACAGGTACCTATGACATCTCTTAAAAATACATCAAAAACAATATATTAATTGAAGTGCAGCAGTAAAATTTAACATAACCTATTACAGCAAGGTGGGCAGTTTAAAACTGAAATTATCCACCTCTTCCAGTAATTCTTCATCCTTAGAAAAACCATCTCTTACATTTCCAAATAAGATCTCCAATTAGTCAGTCACATGTGATTTTATTCACCAGGCCTTAATGTACACACATCCTAGACCTTTGAGATCATTACCCGCCAAATCAACAAGGACCACATGAAATTTCAGCAGGCCCTCTTCATAAGCAAAGTGACAAGCATGAGTTAGTCTCACCAAACTCCCCAAAATTTGGTGTAACCTTTCCCAATGCCACAAGCTAGTGGTGTTTCTACAGGATGGCTGGAAGCACTGTTCCTTGCTCAGTAGATAATGTCCATCCCACTATCCACATCTGCATGGGAGAATCCAAACCATAACACAAACTGTGAAGTGAAAGAAACTAGATGTTAGAGAACATGCTGAGTTTAGCTAATTCTCCGTATAACTCATAAAGGAGCCTGATATCAATGGCTTTGACTTCTCCATTCTGCCCATCTGTGGCAGACAAAGCCAGGTCTGTTCAAAAGAAAACAAAGAAAAGCAGTATGTTACAAAAAGCTTTAAGAGGGAGAGAAATAAATACAAAATCCCTAAGCCTACAGTCAAGAACTAAAATCATGCCAAAAGGGCAAACATTCTATCAGGATTGCTGAAATAACTTCTACAGTGGGGGTGCGAGAGCTATTGAACCGAACTGTAAACCCTGTAGGTAATGGAAACCACTTCAAACCAGCACCTGCACCCATGCAAAACAAAACAACAGCTGGGCTCCTGATTTCAAATAGGGCAAGTAATTCAGGGTAGCGGCTACTGGACATGCATTCTTCCACAAACATCTCCTGCTCAGGGCAATCAAGACGTGAAAGCACAAAACTCACCTGTTTGCTTCATAAATGAATTCCCTCAACGTGTCCCTGAATATTTCCCAGTACTCCAGTGAATGTCCGCAGAAGGCAGGGAGGAGTGTCACAACTAATGTTCTATACTTAGGCTCTTGCTCCTCCATGTGAGAAGGTAGTTGGGGGTAATCTTACTGCTGCAGCTCTAACTGGTATGGGGACAGTTTTCACAGTACTATGGATGGTCCCGCATTACAGGAGTTAGAGGGGATCATGCTTTGCTCTCCGCACATGACACAATTTTAAAACACTGCACAAGGGAAGGGAACGTGAACTTAAATGTTTCTACCTAGAAACATTTGCTGTATCTGCAAGGAAAGATAAAGTCCCAGAAAATTAGAAGGCCCAATGAGAGAAAGTTGGCGCATGAATGTCCACAGCGAAGCAGGAGTCACTGGTTAGGTCCCCTGCCCAAATAGCAACTGCTCTGCATGGCAAATTTGGCAGACGAGGGCAAGGCCAAACAAGCAGGCAAACACCCTGATTTTATAGGGACAGTTCTGATATATGGGGCGTTTCCTGATTTTTCATGCTTGCTATCTGGTCACCCAAAGTCAATGTAACAAGCAAGGAGTCCTGTGGCACTTAAAACTAACAAATATATTTATTTTATAATCAATAAATATATTTTGTTAGTCTTTAAGTGCCACAGGACTCGTTTGTTTTACTGAACTAAACTAACATGGCTACCCCTTCAGAACTAGGTTAGTGTGGCATTCAGATTGCACGGCCTCTTTTGTGGCTGGCAAAACATAAAACAAATGCCTATATATTGTTCCACCACAAATAAGCACACTTTGCCTTTATCTCCACAGAAGAAAAAGAAATCTCCATACTCATTAAGCTCATTATTCTCAAATATGTGGAATCTTCATTTTCTCAGAAATACATCTTATTTTGTAACACACAAGAAGGCGGCTCACAGACTTTCTGTCATTCTGAGCTTTACATATGGTGCGTGCATCACACCATAAAAATAGTAAGCTTCATCGAATCCTGGATTTTATTAGCGCCATAAATAGTTTGGAAGCAAAGTATAATTTACAATTTGTAAATTTATCCTTATCTAAAATTGTAAAGTGTATTGATCAATGGTAAGTCTGAATTTTGGAAAATACATGTCCAGTATTCAAAACCCAAGAGCATCTTGCATGCTATCTAGGCTTCCTCGAGCCTTCTGGCAATTTTTGGCACTATTTTCCTCCTTTACCATATTTTAATAAAGAAATTAAATACATCTTTTGTAAGATTAGAGGTAAAAATTCTATTTAACTGTTTTTTGCATCTTATAGGAATTCCACAATGATACACAATTTTTTTTAGCAACAAATTTCATATTCACCTCCGGATGTTAGGATAAATTAAGACATCCACAATTCCTAGTGAATGCTCTCCATAAAGACATACTTTTATTTTTGCCCCATGGGATGATGACAATATGGTGGCATAAACAATAATAGAAGGTATCTTTTCTAATAGGCTGGTATTTATTGCCTTTTATTAATATTAGTTTTTTCATATTTTATGTTACCCTAAGAATTAATATCCAATTCCACTTTGAGCTAAAAAGATAAAATGTTTCATCCTAGCTCATCTAGCGTGTTTCTCCATTTCATGCTTCTCATCTTTGATTCCTTTGAATTGCTATGATGTCAACTATTAGAAGTAAGAAGATATGTCGTGCTCAAGCAGGATTTCCTAAAGCTGATTCCTGTCACTGTCAGTCACTGTCCACTGTATTCTGTATGTTGATGCCAACACAACAATGCTGCTGTAATCTGTGCCAGCTTTACAAAATTTCTTTCAAATACAGCAAAAGCTTCAAACCGTTCATTGGTGATAACATTCTATTAAAAAAATCTCTATTTTCCTTCTCCCCACTTTCCCTATCCCAGAAATGAACTAGACCAGTGGGCTTCCAAATTAGACTGTATCAAGGGACCAATTGGTCCTTCAATATGATACATCTTCTGGATTGGTTTTGCAAACTTCACCCCATAGTGGGTCCAACCTTGCAAGGTGCCATATCTTTCTGAGTCACATCTTTTATCACCATTTCCTCCCTTGCCTCACCCAAGCACAAACAATTCAGACCAAAGCGCGCACATCAGAACAGATACAAAACATCAGGACTAAATCTTACTTATCACACTCATGAAAATACTCTCATTGAAATAAATGAGACTTCCATGAGTAAAAAATGTATCTATTATTTCCAAAAAAACAACAAAGATTTTTCTCTTTTGGCAGTTTGGAAGTGACCTGAAGAGGAAGAAAAATGCAGCTGTTGCCTTTTTTGTTTTCTTTAGCTTCTCTATACAGTATAAAGAACACCTGAAAGGTTATCTTTATTAAAAAAAAACAACAAAAAACAAAAACAAAAAAAAAAACCAACCATGCACTTGGTTTTTACTTTTGCCAGATGTCTCCCCTGGAAAATCCAGATATAAAAGCTGTGACTTTCCATTTTTAACTGAAGAAACAGAGTTGAATCTCTAACAATACAGCTTTCTTCTAAATGTTTGCTAGATATTAAGTTAATGTCTGTTGATAAAAAGAAAAAGGTTTAAAGGGCGTGAATAAAATTCACTCCCCCCTAATTATTCAGGTTTCATTTTTCTGGTGTTAGTAATATTATAAACCTACTTTTTCTCCAGTCATTCATGGATATTTTCAGCAAAAATACACAAGAATTGAAAATCTAAATTAAAAAAAAAAAAAAAAAAAAAAAACAGAAAAGTTTGTGTGGTTTAAAAAAAAATCCATTAGGCCTTCTTGCCATCTTTTTCTCCTTCTTTTGCAGATCACCTACACATATAAAGTGCCATTCGTTCAAGGTGCTGTAATAACCCTTGGGGAGGAAGGGGTTAACACTCTGGTCAGTGAGTCCCAGGACAGCCAATAGGAACGAAGCACAGGTTTTTGAATGGTAACAGCAGCCGGCCTGGGCCTGGGTTTGGATGCAGCAGAGCTCCTGGAAGGATCAGGAGGAGGCCAGAGGGGCCTGAGGAAGAATCCAGCAACATCCTTACCAGAGATAAGTTAAATTTGTTACTGACCAGGCGTGGGTAGAACAGGGAATGTTTACTTAGACGCGGTCAGGGTATTTTCTTTGTTTTTGGCTTGTTTTTTGGATTTCTCTGTGCTGAGCACATGTAACCCAACCCCCCACCCCACTACCCTGTAACTACCTAAGTTAGTTCCCAGAGAAGCAACTCTCTGTGTTTATCATCTGTTCTTTTTGATTAAAGAGTTTACCTTTTAACTAAGTTCTGGTTCTGTGTCCTGAGAGGCAAGAGGTTTGTGTGCCCGTGCCTTAGACTGCACAGGCAGCTACTAGAGGGAACCCTGTTCCAGTTCCAGCTCATATTGCAGCTAGAGTTCAGTCACTTTCCTGAGAGAGGAATAAACAGGATTGCAAGTACCTCACAGGGAGGAATTCCCAAGTGCGCCTTCCTGGGTCTCAAGAGGTTTTTTATGCATTTGGGTGGTGGCAGCGATACCACTCCAAGGCCAGGAATTGGAGGCCTTGGAGACTTTTAAGAGCAGGCTTTAAGGCCAGTGGCTTTTCTGGCCTGTTGCGGGCCCCCACCTTCTGCACTCAGAGCGCCAGAGTGGGGAAAAAGCCTTGACAGGTGCGATACTGTCTGGGTTTAGGGGATTGTTTATGATTATCTTTCATATTAATATTTCTTATCTGCAATAATCTATACGTGATATGCCATGTTTGGTACCAATAGAATGGTTGTAATCTGCTAGGAATGATTATATGGCAATATCTATATTAGAAGTTCAGAATACATTTGTTCTATTTGTGTTCCAAGTTATTGGATACCAGGGCACTCCCAGGCTGGATGGCTACAAAACCATTGTCTCTTTAATGGTCCATTAAGGAAGCTCCCAGGGACAGTGAGGTCAAGGAGAAACCCGTCAAGCCACTAGGACTTGCCCATGTGACTCGATTCCATTCTGGACTGCAAAAAACTACACATAGCATGGGGAAGGCCAGAGATGATAAAAGGCAGTGTCCCTATCTCCATTTTGTCTTCAGTCTACCAGAGGAATTGAACTAACTTGCAGACTCCAAATCCTACAAGGACTTGCTTTCTATGGACTCTAAATCATCTGTATGTATGTGATTCACTTTGATCCTTTAATATCTCTCATTTTGTTTCTTTTCTTTTTATATTAAACCTTTAGTTGCAATTACTAAAGGACTGACTGGCAGTGTGATATTTTGGGTAAGATCCAAGCCTATATTGTTCTGGGAAATGTGGCTGACCCTTTGGGGTCCGGAGAACCTATTTCTTTAAGAGACCCAGTGGCTAGGTGGGGACTTGCAGAGCTGATGTGCAATAAGGGGAGCTATTTCTATTTTGTTACGTTTCATGATGACCGGGTTGGGGAATCAGAAGAATGTTTTGCTCATGACTGGGAGACTGGTTTAAATACCACCTGTCAGTGGTTTGGCCATCAGTTTTGCAGCTTGCCCTCATTTTTGCACATTCAGGATGTTATCCAAGGCAGCCCAGGTCACATAAAACTTGTCTTATTTTATTATAGAATATTTTAATCAACATGTCGAAGTACTTTTACAAATGTATTTCTTTAAAAATCCTGAACTGTAACAATTTAAAATTTACTAATTAAAATAGCCACTTGAGATCTAAGATCTGAAATCACTAAGAAATACTAGAGGGAGAGAATCCCCGCCCTCGGTGCTGATATCACTAAAGAGGAGCAGCAATAGAGTAACCAGTGGGTGGAGACAGCAGATGGTGAGAGCAGCCAGCTGGGCGGTGCAAGTGACAGGTAGGTGGAGCTGGTGGACAGCAGGCGGAGCCAAGGAACAGTACTAGAGAATGAAGTGAGTGACCAGCGGTTGGCACCGGCAGACAGATGTTATGAAAGACACTCCCTACGTACCCTAGGGTGGGTCGGGAGCCTATTTAGCAGTGATTCTCCAGATCAGTGCTTATTTTGCTAATGGGTTTACATTTGCTGTTATGATATGTGGGATCATGTTGGAAGGTTTTGCATCAAGTCTTGTATGTTCTGTTATGTGGTATGGGTTATTGGGAACTTCGCTCTGTGCTGATTTTCTAGATTAGTGCTGACTTCTGTCATTTGGCCTTTTGCATTCTGTTTTACTACTATTAAAAGTTCTGTTTACTACACTCAGACTCATGCTTGTGAGTGGGGATGCCTTACCCCTTTGGGGTGCCCAGGGAACAGTGCAGGATTCTCCAGAAATCTGGGTGGGGGCTCGAGCCAGCTAGTGGTGTTACTCTATTTGGAAACCCCTAGATATAGAACCCAGCCCCTGTTCCACCAGCCTGCCCCGGCAGAAGGGTTACATTGGCAAGTCAATTTGATTGTGCTTCTTGAGTTTTTAAGTATTCTTGTGTTCAGTGATGTTTGAGTCACATCAGCATGCAGGAAACCCAGACTTATCCCAGACTCGCTGCTCCAAAGTATACAAAAAATCATTGTCTCTAGAAGCTTCATGTCTGCACCTAAACTGAGATACAACTAACCCATATTCTTCTCTTTGAAACAGCGGAAGGGTAGGGAGAGAAGCCTAGAGGAGAAAGGTGACCACAGATGGAAGAATGAAGATCTGAAAGATAAGGCAGAGAAAGTGGTCAGAAAACAGAGGAGGAAATTTGCACTAAACAACTGCACAGTCTTCTCTTTTCCCACCACTCTCAGAAACTCACCATCCTTCTGCAGCCCCCTATAGACAATTGATATAATGCCTTCTTCTAAGTAAGTGAAGTTACTTTCCTTGCACTCACATGAGAGTTGTTTCTAACCTCAACCACACCTCCCAACTGCTGAAACATCCCCGCATTTCCTATGAAAAAGTCCCCAGTTCAACCACAGAAGCAAACTATAAAGCTCCTACCACGTTTCTACAGAGGTTATAGAAGTCTTGTGAAAGGGCTGTACTGGATTGTCTTGTCATATACAGGATTTCACAAAATGTATCCATCACTTACAAATGCCTTTAACAGTTTGTAAGAGTGAATGTAAAATCATCAGGTGAAGAGAGAACCTAACTCCACTTAGCTTGACCTCACAAAAAACTGGAACTGTAATGTAAGTAAATGTTTTAAAAGAGAAACAGAGACCATGGAAAGGAAAGGAAAGTGCATTTAAAACATGTCATGATGAAGAATGGACAACATCATTTAATATTTTACCACTCTTTTCTCATGAAACTACCACTTTAATATTTATAAACAAATATAATGTTGATGTTTTGCAAGCTTTGTATGCATTCGTGCTGTGTACTTTCAATGATGTCTTATAATGTAGGATTATAGTGTATTCAGTAACATCTCCACTTAGATCAGGAATTACACATGTATTGGAAGAACTGATCCCTTTGGATTCAGGCATGAAAAGGTCACTGTATTGAATTTATCCCTGGTGCAACTACATTTACATTGGTGCAAATTTTTCTAACCACTGCAAAAATAAAGTGAACTTTATGGTTAAACATTTAACCATTTGGGCATCTAATACCCTGTCTTCAGACTGTGACTGCAAAATGTAGGACTGTGTTTTTTCACTACATAAGGTGCAAGTCCTCAGTCTAGGAAGAGACTAGCAGAATAAATCATTTTTTTTAATTTGATTCTGTTTAAAGTAAATCCAAAAACATAAATTCTCTTCCCCTGATATTCAGTAGATGGATTAAAAACTTGATGGGCCTAGCCCTGCATGGACACCATGCATGCGAAGACCATGTAAGAAACTTCCCCGCTACACTGCTAAGAAGGGGTTTATCATAACCTATCTGGGAATAGAAGGCAATGCTTCAGACAAATGCAACCCCATAACTATATTCCCCAGAGAATGTGGGGATTGGGAATGGCAGCAAAGATGGTCTAACCACACACAGGGCAGCCAGTGGAACTGGCCTGACCATAGGAGACTGGGATGGCATGCCTATGGATGGATTTCTAGCCACACAGAGAGAGCATTCAGTAGAACTTACAGCTAGTTCATACTTTTTTTTTTTTTTTTTTTTTTTTTTTTTTTTTTAAGGAAGCTGACCTAGCATGCTGGGGAACATTTATCCCAAACAGCCAAGAGTAATTCCTGGCCTTCCATCCTACAGCAGCCACTCAGTACCCACCTTCTTACTCCTGGGGCTTGGACGCAGGACATTGCTTTTAAAATATAAGGTTCACCTCATCTATACAATGTGAGCAATTGTTTAAAGTCACCTTCTGCTCCTGTAAGTTTAAGCAATAACAATGGAAGGAAAGGTAAAGTACTTTCTGGAGAATAACCACCTAATGGGATTGAACTATCATAAATTAAGTGAATTTGGGGCATCTAAATCAGCCTGTAAACTGTTCTGGGCAGAAACTACATTTGTTATATTCATGTACAGCCCCAACTACATTCTCAGTGCCCCATGGAAAAATATTTTGGTATTTTGCTTTTCAGGAACAGAAACAATTGCCACATCCTAAATATCCTTAATCAATTTCACTCATTCCCTCACTGATTTCTAATGTTTTCCCTGAATCTTTATTCACTAAAATGTGTGTTAGGACTTCAGGAACTGGTCCATACAAAGATATGAAATAACTGAATGATGCATTAGATATGTGACAAGCATACCATCGCCATGGAGATGTACAGTAATGTTTGTTAGTATTATTCCCTCCTTTTAAATATCTTGCAACAAAAATAGCAACGTCAGTCAAACCTAAATTAACTAATACAAACACTTTAATCCTTACCCAAACACATCAACACTTCCCCTGCTCTGAAAAAGCACTTATACTCCATCCTTGTTAGGTGATTAGGCCTCCTGAAGACCAATACACGGAGACCTGAATAGGTCAACGCAGAAGCAGTTCCATGGTTGGAGACTGTCATGTGAGAACATCCAGCCCCCAAGAGCCAGGGCCTCTAAGCTTGAGTATCCCTGCTGATCTTTAGCTAATGAAAAAAGTCATAAGGAGAAAGGCAATCTCCAAGTTAACCAAGTCAAACTATAACATAAATCAATACCAAAATTTTTTAACTGCTCCAAGAAAAAAAATTGTGAGCTACTGCAGTCTCTGGAACATCAGGGGAATGAATGTGCTCCATGAGAAAAGCACCACTAATAAATGTCCCACTGCATTCTGAACCAACTGCAATTTCTCATGGTCTTTTAAGTGTTATCCCAGGTAAGCTGTGCCACACCAATCCATCCTGGAAACTAACAAACAACTTGATGAGATCCAATAGTCACAAACATCTCAAATTAAAAAGAAAAAACCCACAATGCTGTTAGCTGTGCTGAGTACTCAGAAGAACGCACAGTCCCAAGAAGACCTCCAAGTTGCAAGACTACTACTTGAGTAACACACTATGTGATTCCCTCAGGTAACAAGGCAAATATCCCTCAACCATGTCATTCTATTGTTTCCCCCAGCCCAGTCATACATGGGCTGAGCCTCAGTCATCAAACCTCCAATATTACTTCCATCTTATCCTGTCTGATCTTAACCCTGCTAGTTCTCATTGGAAGCTACATCAATATGCCAATGCATTTCAAATAAGATTTAAATAGCCTAGAAAGTGAAAAGAAAATACCCACCTTGTCTCCCCACAAAATAAAATAAAATAAAATAAAATAAAATAAAATAAAAACCTTGTCTTGAATCACATTCTTGAGCCTGTGTGTTTAATCAGGCTGTACTGGGAAATAAGCAAGTGTAACAAGAGGTCCTAGGACAGTCCATATGGAGCAATCATCTTTAAACTGCACTGACATATTTAAAAGTGCTGTGTTTTATTGATGCAAAGGTGTCATACAGTAGGTCTGAGTCCCTTATTATGCACTGCTGAAAAATAATACCAAGCTGCTTAGCAATCAAATTTAGAACTTGGCTCACCAGTTTTTGTAGATGAAACTAATCAAAAGGTTTGAGGAATCTGTCTTCATTGCATTAAAAAGCAATTGAAACTCCTTATTCTGCAATTGCAAACTTCCTATAAGTTAAAGATATGTTATTCTAGAACATTGGTGGCAAAATTACATAAACTGCAACTGTTGCCTTAATTGGCAAGCAGGAAAATCTACCTAGGAACTCAAGATTAAAAGCATATGTCTTACAGAGTATCTGACACTTTCAGAAATTACTTATGCAGTGCACATTTCTGAATTCCATTTTTGTGTATCTCAAATATATGCTCTCTGGTATAATACCAAGTATAGGGAAATGCTTTATAAAAATGAAAATGCAATTGTCTGACCAATAAAAGGCATTCCTCTATGTAATCCCAGTAATAGATTTTTAAACCCTCACCACTGGTGCAATATTACATATTCATGATTGTTATCTTGTCCACTTCCAAATCCTAGAAGGTTAGATTGTTTAAAGATTTGTTACCTGTGAACTACTTAAAAAAAGCAACATATTAAACTCAAACTAATTGAAAAATAGCATTTTATCAGATTCTTCTTTGATACTGTATTATAATGATTGTACTTATGGTACACACAAAACTTCAGTAAAGAGTGAAATTAAAAATGTAACATCTTCAGGGCTTTGCAGAGAATGTGGCTGTTAACAATTGATACTGCTTTTTTTTAACCATTATTTTCTTATATTTCCCACAATGCTTCACATCAGAAGCAAACAGAAACTGAATGATTACCCCAAAGTGTGCTAGATGAACTGGAAAAAGTCTATTCAAACAAAGCTCATTAGTTTTGATACCTCCAGGGCTATGACAAATTAAGCGGCTGGTGAATATGCTCGCAGACAAAAGAATGATGCAAAAACTAGGGCCTGTGCTAGGCATTGTGTCAATAAATTCTACTGAAAAAGGTAAAAATTACAATTGAAGCTAAAATGGAATCCCTTTAAGGAACATGTACAAAATAGATCATCTCTTCTTCTTAAATACATTTATGAATGATTGTGCTATAAATAATAAAGTGATTGCTTATTGGCTACTTTGAATGTGTATTGTAACTGGTCACGCTTGGCCTTCGCAAAATTTTACATTAGAAGTGGTAGAACGTGTACAGAGCATTTAAATGGAATAGTCTGGATTGTCTTCCTGCCATCAAAGTTTCACCTTGCAGCATGAAACAGCAACATCACCCTAAATTCATTCCATCTATTGCAACATCCTGTGCTGAACCAGGAGCCAGAGTCATCAAGCTTATGAATATCATTGATAAAAATTAAATGGCACAAGGTGAAAGTATGAATGAACAGTGGAGATTAACATTCTAATGTAATATAGCCAGACCTATTCAAGATAAGTACAGCATGTTTTAGAGACTGGCTAGCTAAAGAGGATAGGTAATGGCGTGCAGCGTTTTTCAGCTCTGCTGCAAGTCATGGGTTGCAATTTGATCCAAGTTGGTAGTGACTGAAAGTCGTTACCATCTAACTGCTGTTGCTGAGCTAATCTAAGTTAAATTAGTTGGTAGTTTTAATCCAATCACTAAAGGACAGGTGTCCACATCACAGAAACCGTCACAACTGATGCCTTTTTTCTTCTTTTTTGAGACTGCCAGAAAAGGTAAGAACCAAGTAGGCAGGAAGACATACCCTCTCAATCCTAGAGGGGGTCCCTCTGGGTCAGTGCTGAACCATATTGGATGTCTAATGTGGATGCCTCCATTTACTGCTGTGCATGCTATATTCTGTGGCTAACTAAAGAGCTTCAGTTTCTAGTGCTGTCATTCAGCATATCTGACAGGCACTACGGACAATCTTGCTCCCTCTCAAGCCTGTGGCAAAGGAGGATGGACTGAGTCATTGCTAACTTATGACTCATTCTCTTTTTAATCACCGAAACCCACACTGTATTCTACAGAATGCTATATATGAACTACCATTATAGCTACTCATCTCCTTAGTAATATTAAGTCACATGGCACATACTACTGCACTGGATATGTGCTGGGCAGTTCAAAGTTTTGCATGCTCCTCATGTAGGGTGATAAAAGCCACATCAACTATACAACAGTTGACATCAGCAGAACATTTCCTCCCTTACGCCTAACAATCCCTATATTAGAACTTCAGCAAACTGGAATCAGGACACCAAATTCTGATCTCACCAATGTAAAACCAAAACAACTCTGCTGTCTCTGATATAATGTAATGACTCTATGACTATGTATAGATTGCCCTGAAATTTCAAAAAAACTTTTTTGGGGATAAGTATTTCAAAATAATTCTCTCGAAAAAACTTTTTTTTTTTTCATAAAATGCTATTTCGGGACAACATTCCAGGGACCGCTCATTGTCCTGAAATACCGTGGCTTTTTTCTTTTTCAAAAAAGAAAATCAACACTGGACTTTCTTTAAAAAAAAAAAAAAAAAAAAGCAAGACAATGGAAGAGATAGTGAGGCTTTTTTGAAAAAAAGCCTTTGCTGTGTCTGAGGATGGCTTTTTTCAAAAAAGCTACCTCGAAAAAGGCTTTTTTCGGAATATAACGAGGTTTAGCAATCCCAAAAAAGCGCTCCAGTATTTCGAGATACCGGAGTGCTTTTTCAAGAAAGCTAAACCTGCCAGCTTTTTCAAAATAAAAAGTCTTTTTCAAGTTAGCTTTTTTGAAAAAAAGCCATCCCTGGACATGGCAAAGGCTTTTTTTTTTTTTTTAAAAAGCCTCCCTATCTCTTCCATTGCCTTGCTTTTTTTCAAAAAGAAAGTGCAGTATAGACCTTCTTTTTGAAATAAAAAAGCTGCGGTATTTTGGGACAATGGACTGTTGTTCTGAAATAGCATTTTTGAAAAAAAGTTTTTTCAAGATAATTATTTCGAAATACTTATCCCAAAAAAAGTTTTTTTTGAAAATGCTGGGCAATGTAGACATGCCCCTACAGGTATGCCAGTATAACTGAGATACAAATTTGGCCTAGAATGATATTAACTGTGGAATTTACATTCCTCTTCTGACATAGCCTGACTTGCTGACCTACAGAGAACAATAAAAAAGCTGCCTTTAAAAAAAAAAAAGGCAGCAAAATAAATTCTGTGCAGGGTCGAGAATGTACGTGTTATGTCTTGGTGCCAGAGAAAAACTAAATTGACTGGGCTCATGACAGAAAGTGAGTATAATCTTAACCATAGCTTGAATAACCATGAATAGGAACCCTATGTGGTGCATTTTAGGAAGATCTTTACGCAATTTGAAAACTGAAGATACAAAGTGGCAGAGAAATTTATAGCAACAGAAATGTATGGGTTTTTTCGGATACTTTAATCAAGTGTCACTCTAATTTATCATTCCTTTTGAATATTCCATAAATCCACCCAAGTATTCCAACAGCTGTTTACAGAGGTTAATTTTGAAATACTACAGTTTCATGCACAAACAGCCTCTGGCAATCAAAGTGGGACCTCCTGGCTCATGCATCTGGCTAGAGATGTAAAGGAGTAAACTCTGGGACTGAGAACATTCTTGTGACTGCACTACAAATTTCATAGAATTAATTTACTTTCCGTATATTACTGTGAGAAGGCTTATGCACACACACAAAAAATCATCTCACTTTATTAACAAAAACATTAACAATAAAGTTCAGATCAAAGCTTCTTATTAGGGCTCAGTTCCTCAGGCAATCTATATCATGTTTTTGCTTTCTCTGCATAGCCATTTTTATTTCCTTTATATCTGAGAAGGATGATGAATCACCAGTCTGTCTCAACCAGCAGAACTCACCTAACTTATCCCTTAGCCAAGAGGATCAATAGGGTGGGTGTCCTGAACGCAAATGTCATCAGGCTGCTTTAACAACATAATATAAGAAGTGAAGCTAGTGACCAATGCTGCACTTCATTTCCTTTATTCAAACCAGTGCTACTTATTCTTTAATTATTTATTTATGCTGTCATTATCAGGGCAATATGCATGGGTCTGAAATATAATATAAATAACTCAGCATGGGTCTGAAATATAATATAAATAACTTAGCAAATAAATAAGTCTGGTTTACCTCAGAAACAGACCAAAAATTTAAATGTGGATGCCTAAAAGTTAGGCATCCAAATAAAAATGGTTTGATTTTTATAGGCACTGAGCTCCCTCAGATCCCCTATGAAGAGATCTGGGTGCTTAGCATCTATGAAAAATCAGAGCACTTTTAATTAGATACCTAACTGTAGAACAGATGCCTAACGTGAAAAAAACATCTTATTTGTATCTAGTTTCAAAAAGCTAGCCATGTTAGTCTAGTTCAGTAAAATAAACAAGCAGTCCTGTGGCATTTACAAACAAATTTATTTTATCGCATGAGCTTTTGTGGGAGAAAATTCCATTTTGTCAGATGCTTTGAAGATGGGAAACTATGTGGTAAATAAGTTTGTTAGTTTTTAAAAGGTGCCCCAGGACTCCTTGCTTATTTTTATCTGTTGTCCTAAAGTACCACATGCAAACCTCTGACAAAACTTTGCTTTATCCAATTGTAACAATTGTAACAAGGAGGTTCTTCAGAAGATTTTTTAATAATAGCTTAAGTTACCGTAAAATTATTCTGTAAGACACACATGAAATTCTGCATTTATGATTTCTGATATATTGAAATCTATGAGATGTACTCAGTTTGAACATAAAAAAATTTTTTCTTCCCTAGTTGTAAACTGTAAACTCAGTCTGGAATCTGAAAGTCATGGTGGGTTCTGCAGCAGAGAAAAGGTGGATCCAAGCAAGATCTCACAGATTCATATTTATTTTAGACAGGCCCGCTGCTACTCTGAGGTTTGCCCCTGCATCCATCTATCAGAGTTGTTGCTGCAGTTAATGAGTCAATACCAAAGAATAGATGGAATGAATCAGAAAGGATTTATTAAGAGGACAAGTTAAACAGGTAAGAAGGGGCAGGAATAACCTTACAAACCACCCATATGAGAAAAAAGTGCCACCCACAGCATAAAGTGTCCAGTGAAGCTATGGATAAGCCTTGTAACAATGCTGTCAGTGGTGTAATAAGACCATCACTTATGGTTTTTCTTCTCTAGCAAGGTGAAGTCCTCTCCCATCCAGGTGATGACAGGCCAAGGCAGACGATTTGACAGGAACTCTGCACCAGTGCAACAGGTTACCACAGCTCAGCACCTCAACAGGACTGGACTAGTTGACACATGGTCCCAGGTAAGCATTGAGATGTTCTGTTCTTCCTTAGTCCCACATAGTCTAAAGGTTGAACAAACAGTACTGCTGTCTCTCTGACAGACAACACCTGCTCTAGGGCACTGTGGCAGTTTATAACTATAACATGGGGGCTCCACACCTGGCACTAAAGCTTTCCACACCACTCACAAGAGTATGCATACGACACTCTAGCTCTGGCATGGCACACTGATTTTATGTGCATGGTATGAGAATGCAATACACACCACCCTCTTTCAAGCCAAAGAGCAGGAAAATTACAAACTACCCATTTAACCTTTAAACTCTTTAACCGCCATAGCAATTTTAACAAGCACTTTTCCTCCAACAGTTCTTTCCTTCATACAGACCAGTATCAGAGGTATTTCTGCCTGAATTCAGCATCCAGTTCACCTGTGCAACAGCAACGTCTTCAGACTATGACCTCTTTGACATCTCCACAATATCACTTTCATCACTGAATCTGTACAGGTCTAAATTATTGGAATTAGGTAAATCATTCTTTTGGTAATCCCTATTAGCTGTGCTGCCTCAGAAGGACAAATAATTGGCATAAGAAGCATTCAAAACATTTCCTGGTTGTAAAATGTTACCATGACAGTTAGTAGAGGATAAAATACCTTTGACTGATACATGGAAAAAAATGTTTTCTTTTTCAGTCATTCTTCAGAGTAGAAATGTAATTTAATGTTGCACCTACCCACTATATTAGTTTATATCTGTTCAGGAAACAGATTCCTTCTGCCCTGATTTCAAATATAACTTTATTTTGAATATTCATTCTCTTAACTATATTATAAACAGCTCACAGGGGCCAAAGTACAACCCAAAATGCTTCTTATTTAAGCTGAGCTCAAAACACAACTTCTGTTAGCTAAGAGAACACAAAAAGTCTTAGAATTGTAGAAACTGGAAGGAAACATAAGATGTCATCGAGTCCAGTCCCTTGCACACCATAGCAGGGTCTTAGGTCAACCTTGGCAGGTGTTTGTCTAATCTGCTCTTAAAAACTTCCAACGATGGAGATTCTACAACCTGCCTAAGCAACTTATTCCAATGATTAATCACCCTGATAGTCAGCAATTTTTTCATAATGTCCAACCTAAACCTCCCTTGCCATAGAATCATAGAATCATAGGGTTGGAAGGGACCCCACGAGGTCATCTAGTCCAACCCCCAATTTAAGCCCATTGTTCCTTGTCCTATCACCATCAGTTAAAAAGAATAATTTTTCTCCCAACTTCCTGTAACAATCTTTTAGGTACCTGAAAACTTAGCTTGTCCCCTCCCAGTCTCCTCTTTTCCAGAATAAATCAACAGGGCTTTTTCAATCTTTCCTAAGTCAAGTGTCCCAGACCTTTAATCATTCTTGTTGTCCTTCTCTAGACTTCAATTTAACCAAATTTTTCCTGCAATGAGGTGCACAGAACTGGACACAACACTCCAGTTGAGGCCTAATCAGCACAGAGTAGAGCAGAGGCATTACTTCTTGTGCTGTACTTACAATACTCCTGCTAATACATCCCAGAATAGTGTTTGCTTTTTTATTTTGCAACAGTGTTACACTGTTGTCTCACGCTGAGTTTGTGGTTCACTATGACACCCAGATCCCTTTGCAGAGTATTCTCTCTTAGGCAGTCATTGCCCATTTTTTATAAGTGCAATGGATTGTTCTTTCCTAAGTAGAGTACTGCACATTTTTCTTTACTGAATTTCATTGTATTTACATCAGACCATTTCATCAGTTTGTCCAAATTATTTTGAATTGCAATCCTATCCTCTGAAAACTTTGCAACCCCTCCCAGCTTGCTGTCATACAAAACGTGTACTCTCTATGCCACCATCTAAATCACTGATGAAAATATAGAACAGAACTGGATGCAGAACCAACCCCTACAGTCACCTGCTCATTATGCCCCTTCCAGCATGACTGTGAACCACTGATAACTACTCTATGGGAGTAGTGATCCAACCAGCTTTCCACTCATCTTATAGTAACCCCATCTAGGTTGGACTTACCTAGTTTGTTAACAAGAAGGTGATGCAAGACTATATCAAAAGCCTTATTGAAGTCTAGATGTACCTACCATATCTATCACTTCCCCTCTATCCACAAGGCTTGTCACCCCATCACAGAAATCTATTAGGTTGGTTTGACACTATTTGTTCTTGACAAATCCATGCCGACTATCACTTAACACCTTACTCTCTTCTAGATGTTTGCTAACTGATTCTTCAATTAAATGCTCTATTATTTTTCCTGGTTAACAAAGGTTAAACTGACTGGTTTATAATTCCCTGAGCTGTTCTCATTTCCCTTTTTATTGATGGGCACAATATTTGCTCTTTCCCAGTCCTATGGGACCTCTCCAGCCTACCATAATTTTTCAAAGATAATAGCAGTGGCTCAGATATCTCCTGAGTCAGTTCCTTGAGTATTCTAGGGTACACATAATCAGGCCCTGGTGACCTGAAGACATCTAAGTAAGTTCTAACTTTTTCTTTCCCTATTTTAGCTTCTGATCCTATTCCATTTTTAATACTCTCCCCTACATCAGGCATCCAATCACCACCAGCCTTCTTGGTGAAGACTGAAACAAAGAAACCATTTAGTTCCTCTGCCATTTCCACATTTCTGCTATTGGTTTTCTCTCTTTATTAATTAATGGTCCTATGCTGTTGCTGGTCTTCCTTCTTGGTCTCAGCCATAGAAGACCACTTGACATCTTTCAATTAGATACTCCTTTCAACCACACACACATCCAATTGTTCCTGTGGCAACTTTAGGATGTCATCAGTTAGGGGGCCCTATGGCTACAATTCTTAATTTCTTAATGCATTTCCCTAGTAAACTGCATGACAACCACTTTTGTCTACTTCTGAAAAGTGAAGGAATGAACTGACCTTGCATGATCATAGTTCCAAGGAGTCAAGGAGCTCCAATATACAGAACAGAATTCTTGTCTCAGCACCATAAAGAAGGATATCCCAGTAACTCTATATGCTGATAGACATATGTCTCAAGAATCCGTTCTTTTCATCTTTCACACACTAGTGAGTTAAGCTGTCATTTTTGTACCTATAATGAAAGTCCTTTTTTCACTATTTCATTTCTCAGAACTCCATTGTCAGCCACTTCATTATCTTCATTATAATCACTGCCAAGAACAAAACGCACCAATGGCTTCAATTAACATCTTCCTAAACTCACTAGTGATCTCATACTATAGCAAGGCTCAAGGACAAATATCAAGAGTGTAATTCTTGCAACTTTTTGGATATTATTAAATGTTACTTCGAATAATATCCAGACTACTATGATGTTGCTCTTGTCTTATGGTATGGCAATCAACAAGCATTTATACCCATATATATAGCTTTTATGAACAGAAGATGAAACACAAAGGCTATGTCTACACACAGTTTTGTTATTTCGAAACAAGTTATTTCGAAATAACTTATTTCGAAAGAACCTGTTATTTCGAAATAACTTGTTTCGAAATAACAACACTGTGTCCGCGAAATAAGCCAAAAACGGGAATCGAAATAGCGTTTCCACAGTGTGGACTTGCTATTTCGACCCAGGCGCAGTGCAGCATGGGAGGTGTGGCAACATGGCCGCCTCCCTGGGCCACATTGGTGGCCATGTTGGTAGCCAATCACATAAAAGCTGGCCCTGACCTCACTTCACTGTCCACCAACGCTAGCAGCATGCTGCAAGCCATGGACAGTGCTCGGCTGCCTAGACAGCGCCATCCAGCACCCGACCCCTCGGCGCGCATCGAGGGGCTCCAGCACCTGTGGGAGACGCTGTTCGTAGCCCCCGAGGAGGACTGGCCTCTACCTGAGGACTACATCCACCTCATCCTCAGGCCTCAGCTACTGCCTCTGCCCCTCCCTGTGCCCCACCGCATGTGGGCGCGTGAGACCAGGGTCGACTGGTGGGACAGGGTCGTCCTGCGCACCTGGGGCGACGACCTCTGGCGCCAGAACTTCCGAATGAGCAGGGCCAGCTTCACCCGCCTGGTGACCGAACTCGCCCCACACCTGCGCCACAGGGACACCCCCATGAGGCCTGCCGTCCCGGTGGACAAACGAGTGGCCATCGCCCTGTGGAAGCTGGCCACCCCGGAGTCCCACAGGGCAGTGGCGCACCTGTTCGGCGTCGGGAGGTCCACCACCGGCGCCATCGTCCTTGAGGTCACCAGGGCCATCAATCGGGTCCTCCTACAGCGCCTGGTGAGGCGCGGGGACCTGCAGGGCACCATGCCTGGGATGGCCACCCTTGGCTTTCCGAACTGTGCCGGCATCTTGGATACCACCCATATTCCTGTGCGTGCCCCGGAGCACAGGGCTGCGGTGTACCGCAACCGAAAGGGGTACCATTCAGTCATTATGCAGGCCCTTGTGGACCACCAGGGCCGGTTCCAGGACTGCTATGTGGGATGGCCAGGCAGGGCCCATGATGCCAGGGTCCTCCGCAACTCTGCCCTGTATCGGGGCATGGAGGCGGGCACCCACTTCCCCCCTCACACCATCCACCTTGGGGGCGTAGAGGTGCCCGTTCTTATAGTGGCCGACGCGGCCTACCCCCTGCGGCCCTGGCTAATGAGACCCTACGCCGGGCCACTCGACCCCAGTCGGCAGCTGTTCAATCGCCGCCTCGCCCACTGTCGACAGGTGGTCGAGCGGGCCTTCGGACGCCTCAAGGCCCGGTGGAGGTGCCTGCTCACCTGCCTCCACCTCGCTGAACGCAGCCTGCCACAAGCCATCGCGGCATGTGCAGTGCTGCAGAACTTTTGTGAACAGCAAGGGGAACCCATCCCACTCGCATGGGAGGCTGAGGTCCAGGCCTTTGCCAGGGAGTATGAACAGCCAAGGTCCCGGCCAACTCAGGAGCAGCCATCGGCACGAGCCCTTGCCATCCGCGATGCCCTCCGGCGCAGCTTCGCCGCGGAGGAAGACTGAGGACCAGCCCTGCCCTGCACCAAACCACCATCTCCCCCCGTCCACCCACAGCCAGCCTGCACCCATCCACCCACACTGTCAACCCTCCCCCCCAATAAAAACACAGACAACCATGAATAACTGTCCAGGGGTTTATTTACATTCACAATCAGGGAAGGGATGGGGGTGATATGGGACAGGGCAATCTGGGGGGGTCCGGGGGAGGGAACATGAACTTGGAAGGGGACTTGGGGAGGGGACTTGGGGAGGGAACATGAACTTGGAAGGGGACTTGGGAGGGGAACTTGGGGAGGGAACATGAACTTGGAAGGGGACTTGGGAGGGGACTTGGGGAGGGAACATGAACTTGGAAGGGGGAGTGGGGTGAAGAGGTCCTGGGGCGGGGGGGGGTTAGGCAGCGCCTGTGGGAGGGTCCGGGGGGGTGGCATGCCCCGCCTGCGGCCACGGCTGCCCTCTGCCCGCTGTCCCTGCTGGGGCGGGGAGGTGTCCCAGCGCCGTCGGGGAGCCAGACTCTCCGCCAGCTGGCGGATGGCTGCAGCCTGTTCCCAGATGGCAGCTGGGAGCTCCACGGCCAGGCCCTCCAATGCCCTCGCTGCCCTGTCCTCCGTGCCTGCGAGGCGCTCGAGGGCACGGAGCCCAGCTGCCTGCCGCTGAGCCTGCTCACGCCGCCAGGCCTGGGTGGCGGCATGCATGTCCCGCCCGAGCTCCTCCAGGCTCTCCAGGAGCTCACTGCGGGTCCTGGGGGCCCTCCGCTGTCGCCGCGGTGTCCTGGGGCTTCGGCGGTGGGGTCCGGGCGTGGGTGCCGGCCCTCGGGGAGGGGCTCTGCGACGTGCTGCAGGGACACAAAAAACACAGTTAGCCCCTGCTGCCTGCTGGTCCCATCTGTGTGCACCTGTCTGCAGCACACACCTCTGCCCTGACTGTCAGGGTCCCAAGATCCCGTGGGACATTGCCCTGGGGTAGGACTCCTGGCCCCCAAAGCCTCGGACGGAGGCCGGGATGGTACCCGACAGAGGACATTGGAGGACCCTGGGCAAGACGGTTGTCTGGCCGAGGTAGTCCATCAGGGTTTACGGCGCCCTGGGACAGTTACCCAAATAAATCGGTATACTCTGGCAGTCCAGGATCCGTCAGCCCCTCTGGGAAAAAGCCTGACAAACCCCCCTATTGTGACCTGCCTGCCAGACAGAGAATGGGAGGATAACAAGAAGAACAGAGCACAGGAAAGGAGACCATGGTCTCCTATTGCCAGACATCTGGGACCCGTACCCTGGAGGCACACATGCTTGTGGTGCCCACAAGGGTGAACTGGACCCAGCCACGCCTTGCACTTGAGGTCTCCCGAGGCCACTTGCCAGTGGTGTGCCCTGCCTGCTGTCCACCCCACGGAAGATGCTGCTGCATCTTTCCCAGCCAGTCCCTGGTCACCA
This sequence comes from Podocnemis expansa, assembly GCA_007922195.1. Classification (NCBI taxonomy): domain Eukaryota; kingdom Metazoa; phylum Chordata; order Testudines; family Podocnemididae; genus Podocnemis; species Podocnemis expansa. The sequence continues at coordinate 4,632,493 of ML682028.1, forward strand.
CCCTCTGGCACACAAGGGCCTTTTTCCCCAGTGACACCTGTGTCTGCGGGCCCCGTGGCCAGGGGGCCCCTCTGTGCCCACGAACCCTGGGCCCTATCCGCCCCGGTGCCTGGCCCTAGCCTCCACCCGTCCCGGGACCTGCTGGACAGGCCCAGCCCTGTGTGCCCCCGTGTGGGGGGGTATACTTACCCACGGGGGCTCCAGAGGTCCGCCGAGCTGTCCCGGGGTCTGACTCGGAGCCTGGGGCGGTGGTGGGCCCCTGCTCCTCAGTGCTGCTGTCTGCCTCCATGGGTCTGAACAGCTCCGGGGTCGTGGGGCTCGCCTCCGCCGCTGTTGGTGGTGCGGCTGGTGGTCCCCCGACGGAGACGTCCGAGGAGGCTGCCTCCAGGCCTGATGGTGGGCTCTGATGCCCCCCAGAGGTGTCGATGGATGCAGTGGGGGCACCGCTGGGCTGTGTGCCCAGGAATTCATCCAGGGCCTCAAAATATGGGCAGGTGGCCTGGCTGCCAGGCCCCTCCAGTGCCCGGGCATCCCGGGTGCGGGCATACTCCTGGCGGAGTGATTTTATTTTGCTCCGCACCTGTTCTGTAGTCCTGGGGTGCCCGGCCTGGGACATCGCAGACGCGATGTCCTCATAAATGTCACGGTTCCGGTGGCTGGCCCGGAACCGCTCCACTATGTCTGGCTGCTGCCAGATGCCCAGGAGGCAGGACACGTCCTCCCGGGTCCACACGGGCGCCCTCCGGCGGCCTGCGGCTGAGGGAGCTGCCTGCTGGGCCATGGCTGCCTGCTAGCTGCCTCCCTGCCACGCAGCCTAACAGGCACGCCCTAGCAGGAAGTTCCCCCAGGGTGCTGTGCACCCTGGGAGGAAGGTCAGCCGGTTATTTCGAAACAACGGTTGTTTCGAAATAACACGGCCACTACAACGGTTGTTTCGAAACAACTCGTTTCGAAACAACCGTTGTTTCGAAACGGCATGTCCCATTGGCGTTGTTTCGAAACAACCGTTTCGAAACAACGCCGTTTCGAAAGGTAACTAGGTTTAAGTTATTTTGAAAAGCGCACGGCTATTTCGAAAGAAGCGGTTTGCTTCTTTCGAAATGGCCGTGCGTCGTGTGGCCATGCCATTCCTTATTTCGAAACAACCTCTGTTGTTTCGAAATAAAGACTGTGTGTGGACATACCCAAATACAGCTACACAGTATTTTTTAAAAAGGATCTGATTCACACAGCCATTTAGTCCATAAAATATTTTTTCCACCTCACCCTGCCAACTCCATCTAATCGAACAAAAAATCCAGTTCATGAAGTGACTTCATCAATTTTCCCCAGACCTAGATTAATCAAAACTTCATTAAATTAGGTTTCTTTTTTAATCATAAATTGATTGATAGTAATACTGTATGTTACTAATCAAAAAGCACTCAAGCTTTTGGGAAGCCAAGGCCTTTTAGCTGAAAAGGTAACAGCACTGTCAGAAACAAAGTTATGTAAGTGGATAGCTAAAGACAGCAGAGTGAGAACTGGGTCCTCATGTGACTTGTTCTCCAATCTTTTCAGCTCATTTTAGGTGAAGGGAAAATGTCTACTCTGCAATGAGTCAGTACCTCATTACAAATGGGTTCCTGTAGAAGGAGTTAATCATGAGACCCAAAAAAGGATGGAAGATGAAGACAGGGAGTTGGGGAATCACAGACCAAAGGAAAGAATGTCCATAGATCTTAATCACTCTTCAGCCTGCCCTCATGCACAAAGGAAACAGTCACAGTTTAAACTGCTTCCAAAGTGCCAAGCTACTTTCCTGATAACAGTATAAAGTGTTTCTTCCAAACACTTCTGTCCCAACCTGCAATACTAAACTGACAGGAGGCAAATACTGCAGTACTATAATGACAGTGGCAAATTTGCCACCATCCGTTTGATCTTTCTGGATCAATTGAGCAGCCAGTGAGGACTTGAAAAGAGTAGCGTTGAGTCAACAGGAGGGCATTTCCCATTGACTCAGTGTACTGAAGACACTGCTGTGAATAGGCATTAGGAATTGAAGGGAGAAACGCAAGTTATTTTACTAAGCTTGAGTACCTCCCTTCAACTGCTGCTGAAATCCACAGACAGGACACACCTGGCCTAAATTAGAAGCTGCTCGCTAGCTCAGGTTATTTCCTTATTTTAAAAGGTTTGTGTTGAAAGTGATTGTTAGGACACAAATTGATGCTGAAAGGACACCTGGGTTTCTTGGGGACAGGAAGGAGGAGTTAAGCAGTCCAAATCATCTAAGGATGCTCAGAAAATAACGAAGGGGGTTAAAAATGTATATTCTAAAGAGCTTGGCTCTTAACATTTTAATAAGGACTACTTCCTGTAGAGGAAGGATATGTTACATAAATGCCAGAAAACTGAATTTTAAAGGATGATACTTTAAAATGAAAAATAGTTAATGAGACATCTTCTAAAAGCAATAAATTACTCCAACAAGTGCCTTTAGCAAGCACAAGGCCTAACACAACCAAGACACTGCAGCAATATCCTAATGCCAATTATGTCAAGAATTATTCTCAGCTTGTTGAAAAAGGCCCAATCCTAATACCTTTAAACTCAGTGGCAAAAATCTCCACTGGGCACAGGTGAATGCCAAATCTGATGGTAAAGAGAATAGTAAGAAAGAGAGGTATGAGATATGCATGTTTATAATGTTATGCACATCTGCCTTTGGACACTTGTTGCCATGATCTAGTTTGCTGAACAAAGATAAGATGGTTTGAAAACTCCTCCTACAGACATTGCAACTGAAGTTCACCTTCATGCTGACAACAGATTTTGTCTATTTTTTTCTTTTACCATATAAAGATAATGTCGCCTATTCTGATAGTCCCAAATCAACACCAGCCTTTCTTGAGAACGGCTGAGAACAGACCTGCCAGATAACACTGATACTAGTGATTTTTCCCACAGAAAATCTTAACATGAATAAAAGATTAAACAAAAATAGAGACAGACTACTGGGAACTCACTGAGAAGGAGGAATTACCTCAGATGTCTGACCCTTTGAAGGCAACATTCTGGCAGGATTCTTCCTCCTGGGTTTTTATGCTCTCTTGCAATGGAAACCATCAAAAATCCCCTAAACTACACGACATTTCAGTCCCTGTGGAAAGCTGCAATAGATTAAGGAGCAGGCCATCACACTTACCATTGCTTCATGAAAGTGGGTCAACAAACATACAAATTCACCCAGACTCTGAGAATGTTTGCAACATGAACAAGAAATTAGTGTCTACTCTTTCCTGCCTCCTCCCTTTTAGACACCATATAATCTTTTCTTTCTAAAATGAACTCCCCTCTACACTGCATCCCCCATTTACATCCTCTCTCCCCTCCACCCCTTTCCAAGTCTTTTGAACTATTCACTTTAATGGATTCAAAAGTAAGTGGTCAGATAACTTTATGGCCAATAGCTAGACATGAGTTCTGCTTTTTCCCATGTAAGAAGAGACCCCCCAGATACCAGGACCAAGAAACCACCCTTCCATCTCACCACTTTAACAATGGGTGAATGATTATATATATTTCCTTTCATTAAAAAGAAAAACTGTCATATGGAATAAGGTTTAAAAATAGCACAGTATGATAAAAAAAAAAGAGAGAGGGCAATATGCCAGGGTCCACATGAAACTGATCTTTTACGTTTTTCCTACACAATTCAGGAGCTTTAACTAGAGGAAGCAGCGGATAGAAATATACAGTAGAACTGTATTGACATTCTTGGATAAGTCCTCCAAGCTGTGTTCAGCAGTTTGGACATAAAAGTGCTCTTCACTTCCTGCAAAGCATTGGGCTGAAAAATATAGTTTCATATTATGAGATTTTACAGCAACAGGGTCGGCCCAACCACACAGATGGTTGCCTAGGCGCCAAGCTTTGAGGGGCACCAAATTAGAATCGAATTTTTTATTTGAAAAAATATATTAATATATTATTGCTTATAAAATGTGGAAGAGGTGCCAAAAACTCTTGAGCCAGCCTTATATAGCAGCAATTAACTCGTTGAAGAATCTTAGAAGCAGTGAAGATATAAATCATTTGACAACTGACCCAAGCATTTCTAGATGCTCTCAAAACCCTTCTAAAAATATTTATCAAGTAAATCCACTAGAAGTTACTCAAGCTGCAACACAAACATATTTTGCTAAAAGGTCATCTACATTACAGAGCTTTGTTGACAAAAGTCAGCTTTTCTCGACAGACGAGTAGAAGTGTACACCCTGAAATGGTCCTCCCACCTGTGTAACTCCCCTGCTATGAAATCATAATAAAACTACCTCAGTGAGAGGTGTAGGGCTTATGCCAGTGTAGTTCAGGCAAGGCAGTTTCAGTGTAGATACTGTGTTCCTTATATCGGCTGCTGGCTGTCATTCTTTTCGATTTTGGTGCCATGAAACTGACAAGAAAGCTGGGCTGGAGCCTAGCTGTCCCTGCTCCCTCGGCTGAGTGGCCAGACCTCGACTCCTGGCAGAGTTGGACATGGAGAAGCCTGAGCAGCTGAACTATGGCTCCCAATCAGGAACAGGAGTGTGGGAGGAGGGGATCGGGCTGGCTGGGGGGGAGTGATTATCAGGAAAGCAGGGGGGCCGGCAGGATTGGGCCCATGCAGCGGGGGGTCCACCACACAGCAAGCATCGTGAGTTGCTCAGCTGCCTCGGGCTCTTAGGGGGAACATTGGCTGTAAGTCAATTTAACATAGGTCAGCTTATCTTAATAGTGTGGACAAGGTCTAAGTAAAGTTACTTCACATAATTTGATCTATGGAAGAAAAAATTAAAATGTCAGACTATTTGACAGTTCCATGGATTAGGTCCTTGTAGAATGCACCTGGGCTAGGACAACAAGCTGCATAGTTCATTCTTCTCTGGCTCTCTTAAGTGATGGAGGTACTGTTCAGCCCCTGGTTTGAAGTGGTTTCCATCATATATAGGGTTTACTGTTTGGTTCAGTGGTTCTCAGCACCACCCCCCCCCCACTATACAAATTGTTCCAGCCATTTGGACTATAGTCCCTTCCTTTGCCAAACTTCCCTTTCTAATCTAGTGATCTTTCTATTCAAAAACCCTTCTATCTCTCAAGCCTTCTGCTATCAACCCCATGATTTAACACCAGGGCTGTTCACCTACACTAATCTCTGAGCTATAAGTGTCCCATCACTCTGATGTCCACTGCTCTTCAGCTGAATCTGAATACCCTCTCTGTTTCTTCATTATTTCCTTAGTTGTAACATCCTTATAATTATTCATTACTACTTTCTAAATGGACTACATTCTGGGCATCTGTCAAAGGAGGGAAGTGAATTTCATACAATCTATAATTTTCCAACAGAATAGAATGCAAGCAACAAAATTTCTATTAAAACACCCATTGAAAACTTCCAAAATGTCACAAAGGTAAGCCATTGCTAAAAATTAATGAAGATATAAGGAAGGATCCATCTCTCTCTCTATGTGTGTGTGTGTGTGTGTGTGTGTGTGTGTGTGTGTGTGTGTATATATATATATATATATATATATATATATATATATATATATATGTCAGATTTAAAAACAATATTTTACTGCTCTGTGGTTATTCACTAAACATGCATGCCACTATCAATGTGGCCCTACAATTGGCATCTGTTCAAAAATTATATTTCCCAACAGGTTTTTATTAACTAGAAACTTGTATAATTTCATCATACTATAGAGTTTCTATTTACAGTAACCTTTTCAAGCTTTTTTAATTTGGCAAGCATAATAAAGATACTGGTTATACCAGATCATGTCCTAAATGGATAACAAATAAGGATGAGTTTAGTAACACCCCTCTAGACTCTGACATTTGTCCTCATCACAAAACCATCAATCCTTTTGACGTGATTGGCTCTTTTGCTCCAGCAATCTGCTCACACAAACTACTCAAGCGTTTCCACCACAGTTGTGATTTTTATATAATGCCTTTAAAAGGGTTACAAGAGAACTGCCTCAGTATTTGAAATGAGCTCAAGTAGCAAAACTTATTGCACCCTCACTTCTAGTGCATGTTCAGATCAATTCAGCTCATTATAACGGACAGTGGCATCTGTAAAATTCAGATCAAGAGCCTGAGTGCAACTTCCTACTGCAGAATACATACAAACATGGATAAAGGTAGTATACTGGTGAGCAGACAAACTACAGAAGAGAAGATGGCAAGGAAATTACCATTTTTGTGGATTCTTTAATGAAGCCAGCATTTATACGGCATCTGGGCAAAAAGGTAAACTATGTGGCCATACGCAGTACTCATAGGATCCCAATGTTAATGCAGTGACTACAATTTATGTGTTTTTTTAATAAGGGCTTTGTAAAGCTACAGTTGCAGAAATTCACTGATTAAATATCACAGATCTTAGAGAATGACAAAATCCTGTTAGGTCATGAAGCCCTACTACCTATACTTTTAATGATTTTATCCATATAAGTCACCAGCACTAGGGCAGCTAGTGTCCTAAAATGAAGTAAGTTTGGCTGGAGGGGCACAAAAATCTACATCAGGCAATTTAGACAATATATAGGTGAAAATACAGGCTATATATGAAATGATGGAATAAACACAAAAGAAACAAACACCTAGTGGTGAAAGTAAGCACCACCACAAACAGCAAGGTGTCAAACTAGTAACACAATTTTCATAGCTGAGAATAATACAGGCAAAGCTTTTTATGTGAATGTCATTTTCAAGGATAGGAATCCTAACACTGCAAATTCTAGTCCCTGGGGGTGGGAAAAGGACAATTCATATTCCACTGAGGCAATCTACGGCTCTTTTCTTATCTCACTTGTGCTCCATGTAACTCAGACTTAGCTGTAATTTAAATGAAAGAATGTCATAATTTGTCTTCCATTTAAATTGTGTGATATCTTTAGTCTTTCCCACCTAGTATCAGAAGCTCTTCTCAGTAAACCTGCTGGATAGGCTAGGGGATCCAGATGGCTAAAGGGGATAAAACGGGAGATGCTACATGAATTAATTTTTTTTAAATGCATACGATATTGGAACCTATAGATAGAAAAGATGCAGCAAGGCCATCTGGTCCATGCCATGCTAACAGAGGACTGTGGCTACTGTATATTTCTCATGGAGAGTCTAGTCTACATACAAATGCCTCAAGTGATGAATCTTCTGCCACCAGTTAAACATATTTCTCTCCACAATTTTTCTTAACATCGTGGTAATGGTGTGTACATTAGTTAGTGGCCCAAGGCATCTTTGAATTGTGCAAACAGAACTTTGGCAGCAGATTTTGTAACTATCAGTGACAATAAGAATATTACAGGGTGATTTTGTATCATGTATCATACACAAACAGGGTTTTCAACACTAGGCATGCTGGTGTTAGCTTTCCATCTTTTTCTTCAGTACGTACTGTGGAAAGTGTTACTTATCGTCTTTGAACACTGCAGCAGCCTTTGCCCCATTATGATGTCCTCCGGCACTAATGCTGTACACCATGCACTTTTCCCACACGTAGAATTATTTAGAAAAGAAAAATTCCCTGGGTGCATATCTGAAAACCACATTGAGGTATGCCATGAGTATATCAGCTGAACAGCTAGTTACATTTTGGTCATTCTTTCAAAAAGAATTCTTAGGAATCAGGGCTCCATTCTTGCTGTGAGAAAGATCCATATAACAACAACTAAAGGCATAAGACTTTAAAACCTCAGATTAGGTGCACAGCATTTAATGGACTCTCAGCTCACTCCAATTAAACCAAAGTCTCAGAGTATGAATTCAGTGCCACAAAAAGGTTACTTTTATCTGTTTCAGGGCAGCACATAAATTACAAATGTCCAGGTTTCATATATCTTGTTAATGTATATTTTTTAAACCGGAAATCATTTTGTGTGCAAATATTGTAGAAGCTAGCATTCTTTGGTTCGGTGATTCTGATGTTTATTCTATCGGTTAAGTACCCATAACTTAAATTATACTTATTCTTTCCTTTTTTCATATGTTTTGCATACAGAAGAACAAATGAGGTACAATGTGATATACCAAAATAATTCCTACTGGCAAATATAGCCACACTAGATAGATTTGGCTTAATTCTCTTGCTCAATGCAGCTTTGTAGAGATGCATGCAGAATGATTTAATCAAATTTACAGTTGTCAGATAATTCATTAAAAGAAAATAATTTTTATTTTACTTTAGGACTAAGACAGCACCCAAGTATAGGCAAAAATCTCTAAGTGAGCGAGCATGAAACATAAATCAAAAAAGGGGAATACCATCTTAGTGTAGCAATTACACTGATACAATTTTCTCAGATCTCTATGTACACATTAGAGAAGGCACAAATCGCAACAATGAAGCTTCTAGCTTGGAATGGTAGAAAGGTCAGATCCAGATCAGGAATACAATACAAACTTTGGATTCAGTTCAGCATAATTAAAGCTTCCAGGACAGGTCTACACTAGAAACTTTTGCCAGTGTAGCAACATCTGTAAAGGTTGGTTTGGGGATTTTGGGAGTTTTGTTTGGATTTTTGGTGGCATGAGGGGAGTAATGGATGGAGAGGGGTGAGGGGGGATGTGATATTGCTGTACAAACAAAACAGCATTTAAGTAGTTATTTTGGCATAAAAATGTTGTGATAATTGCTTACTTCAGTTGGTGAAATATTGTAAGGTATATTATCACAAGAACTCCCTACCCCACACACACAAAACTGCATCTACAAAAGCATGGTTTGACATTTAGCTATACTGGCAACTCTCTTCTAATGTAGATATCGTCTTAGTAATTTGGGTCCCTTAAATAGTGGGATGCTCTGGGATTCCACAAGGTGCACCCACAAATTATTATGAACTTCATTTTCCAGAAAGGAATTTTACAACTTAATCTTTCTTTAGTGTCTGCCAGTAGCCTTTTATCTACTGTATGCCTGTTTTCCATTTCTTCTGTTTTTCAATATTCCAAATCATCATCTCTCTCCACTTTAATACATTTTAAATGGGTGGTAGATTTAGCGCTTAGAATGTCTGTTTTGGGGGGTTTTTTGTGGAGAGAATTCTAAAATCCTCTCCAAGGGCTGTGCTAATTTCATAACATTGTAATATGTCTGTTTTGCCAAACTAGAATTAAGTTAATAAATATTGATCTCAGACCTCAGCACAGATAAGTAGGTGTCTCTCTTAACCATGAAACAGTTCTTAAGTATTTACAGGCATAAGCATAACTGCACCACAATTCATTATAATGATTTAAGTTGCAGATACCTGTATACTTCCTGGAGTACGGAAACTAAGAAAAAGAATTTTTAAGCACAAGGATGATTGCCCCAGTTCAAACAAGCAAGTAAACAGGTGCTTAACTTTAAGCATGCAAGCAGTCCTATAGAAATAACTGTGCTGAAAATTATGCATGTGTTTAAGTATTTGACTGAATCAAGTCTATATGATTATTTGCAAGAGGAGCTCCAAAAAGATTTGGGAACTTTTATATACACTCTACAGTCAGTATTTTCAAACATGAGACCTAAAAGTAAGGCCCTAAATTCACAATTAGACACCTAAATAAAAGCAGCCTGATTTAGAACTGTAAACCTCAACTCAAACTCTGAACTGCTCATCTCCTAAGTGGATTAGATTGGCAACAGCATATCATGCCTGTTTTGTTTACATTCCAATATAAAAATCACTATTAATTTATTCATGTTACACTTTTTTGCAGTAAAACTTGTAGTAATAATTTTAGTTAATATTATTGTAACTGAACAAGTAGTTTATTTTAAATTTTCATTCATTAAAATAGTTTCTATGGCTATGTCTACACTAGCCAGTTAGTTCAAATTAAGGAGCCTTAATTCAAACTGTTTTCAACCAGACTTCACCAGGCTTTGCCTAGTTTGAACTAAAAAATTAGCAAAGCTTAGTTCAAACTAGTTAGTTTGCCTGGTTAGTTCAAACTAACTGCTTAGTTCAAACTTATTTGCATATTTGGTTTGAACTAGCCCAATGATGATGTGCTAGCTCGAATGAAATAAGTTCAAACTCGTGGTTAGTTTGAATTAGTTGTACTTTTTTAGTTCGAACTCAGAAGTTAGTTCAAACTAAAAGACATGGTTAGTTTGAACCAAGAAGTTAGTTCAAACTAAAAAATGAGGTTAGTTCGAACTATCTTCCAACTACTTAGTTCAGACTAAGCAAGTCTGACCTAAGCTTTCAGGTGTAGACATAGCCTATGAATGCTGATACTGGCCCAGACTGATCGTGCACTCAGGTACACTAACAAATTCACATTACTCCAAATTAATATCCATGTAACAGAGTTCTGAATCTGGTCCAATACACCCATAGAACACTATTCCATGACACCCCGAGGGACCACTCAGGTGTTTATTACTTTATTGTTCCACAGTTTAAAAAGCCTGTAAGTGTTTGCCTTCTTTACCATGTTTTACTCAATGACTCATTACATGCAGTTATTAGATGAAACGCCATGAAAATGCTAATGTCTAGCCTACAGTACAAGTGGGGATGAAAACAAGCTAAAAAAAAGGAAAAAATATTCCAGGTTGTGAGATGCAACAAAAAAAAAAAAAAAAAAAAAAAAAAGGTGCATGACAAGTTTCTTCAAAAAATAGCAGAGTGAGACATTAAAATGGGTTCATTGTCTCCCTAATGAGGCAACACATGTTAAGTCTAAAATACTTTATAATCAAAACTTCCAGGTAGTGTAAGCTTAAAAAAAAAATTAGAAGCAAATCTATAGCTGATAAGTAACAACCTCCCTTATTGATCACTAGATTGGGAACAGAAAGCTTTCCTTACCATAGTTTTGCTCCTTATTATATGATGTTGCCACCAGCACCAAGTCTGAACCCAATCTCAGAGTACAATAACTCTAATTTTCTGTGAAAACTCTAGTGAGATATAGTTGAGGACAAACACTATTTGCACACTGGAGTGACTAAAATATTACCTCTGTTTATTTAGTTATGAGGAATCAAAACATTTTTTGTAACTGCAGTGAATCATTTGCTTTCTAGGTTAGCCACAATGTCATGCAGAAATTGTTTTATCTGATTTACGTCCTTTCACCCAGTCTAAAAATAACAAGTCCCTGTATGAACCTGGATCTAAGATAAGTATTGCCTGTAGGTCTGGGGAAGCCAAATATTTGCAGTTATAAAAAGTGTTTTTATATAGCCTGCTGAGTTATGCAAGTGTCTTCAGTAAATGGCATTCTGTTTTCACGTCCCCCAAAATATCAGACGAAGGCTGATGATCTCCTTTTTCTGATTACAGAAGTGAACATCAAAGTACAAAAGCTCATGGCAATTAAAGAGAAAAGAAGTTTGCAACAGATTGACACAATGCTGTCACTGATACAGGAAGTACCTAATATGATCAACATTATGACAGCTGAAGAAAACATTTTGCAAAAATATTGTGAAACAAAAGCTATCTCCATTGAAGGATTATGAACTGGAATGCCTCTACAGCTTACAGAAAAGTTACTCTTCAACAAGAGTTTCTTAAAATACATTGCAATTCATTGCATTTACAGGTCAAGGAGGCACAAGCTACAAGTGCATATGAGTTGAACTTTTACTAAAATAATCAACACATGGTTCATAGGAACTGGGATAGGTGTCAGCAGACTTAACCTCAGTCATAGGCATTTAAGCCATGTCTACATGTACAGAGACACAGCTGCATGGTTTCTCTGCTGCAGGGTGTCTGGTGACAACATTTTTATACCAACACCGGAGAGTCACTGATCAATATAATAAAACTTCATCCGTGGGGAACAGAATCTATTTCAGCAGGAGAAGCTCTTGGTTTGATCTGCATGTGTAAACCAAACTCTAAAGTTTCTAGAATATTGTTTGTCAGGGGTTCTTAAAAAAAAGCTATAATACGTCGAGGGCTTCCCCCTTCCCATAAGTAACTGATAGATAATTGAGCGGTTAGAGCTGGTAAAATAATATTTGAATAAGTTAGTTCAATGTATTTCCCCCAAAAAATTCAACTAAATTATTGATTATTATGTTCCATTATACACCTGGTCACATAATTTGTGGATATTCTCAAATACTCTGCTGCACAAATATATTTCTATAATAGTACATGTTTTTCTTCTTTCTCTTTATTATTCACCTAGCCCTGTTTGCTACCTGCACTTCTGATTAGGCCTTTTTTTTTTTTTTTTTTTTTTTTGCGTGCTATGGTTGTCTACACTAGGAGAAAGGAGAGCATGACCAATCAACACTTTCTGAAGATAATTTACAAAGCTCTCTCCAGAGACATAGCCTATTGTCATGTCGTCATATCCCTTGATGTGCACATTACTTCAGAAGCAATGAGGAAAAGAAAAGATGCCTGAACAATACTGAAACCAAAAAGTATGTATCACTAACAATTATATTAATAAATCCCAGTGTGAGAATATCAAAAATAATCCCAAAGAATCCCAGAGGCAAAATAGTAATGATTTCATTTGATCTACAAAATTTTTCAAAAACTTGTAAACTACAAATCAACCTTCAAGGAATATAGCAAAAGCTTTCAACATCTGAAATAAAAGTACCAGCTGTTAAGTAAATGCCCTCTTTCTTATGTTAAAATAAAAATTCTCGAATTACATGTAGCCTATATTTGCCATTTATGGCAGATTTCTACTAATTTCAGAAGAATACAATATTTCTCTCTCTCTGCAATGGTATTTCTAGCTAATCCATAGTAAGAGCTGAAATTCTGAGCAGTAGTGCCTCCAAGGGTTTCCATTACTTTACCAACACACAGAAAGTGGAAAGGAGAAAATAAATGATAGCAAAAATAAAATTTGGCTCTAAATGATGTTAAAAAATCCTACTAATTTTCATCAGTTTTCGCCTTCATAATGCTGTCACTATCAAGTGGCAATCACAGGAAATTTAGTCTTCCAAGAACTAGCTCTTACCCAGTCAGTGCTGAAGACCCAAGAATGCTTCCCCAGCCTCCCCCCCCCCCCCATGGCCTAATGATAATGGCTTTTCACAGATCAGCTGCAAAAGTTGCTTGTTTTGTTCTCACTTCAGTGAAGTAAAATGCCAGAACCACCACAGTCAATTTAATCCCAATGAAAACAGACACGATGCACATGGAATCAAAAGGACTTCTCTGAACAGTGAGTTTTGTAACATACTATGAGACTATCGACCTCATCCTGAGGGGCACTGAGTACCCACAACTCCTATTGAAGTCAGCATCACATAGGACCAGGCCAAATGCAAGTAATGACTGATAACAGCAGACAGGAACAGCAGAAACTGATGAGCAACATTCATAAACTTTTGTTTACTGCAATCTAATGTGACCTGGGCCTCCAGCTTCACACCTAATTATAGGGCCAAGTCCTCTTCCAAATGTCAGCTCTGCTCACTGCGGGAAAGCAGTGTGGAGGGGGCATATTGGAGTCATTTACGGGTCACTGATTCCAAGGGTCAGTCTGTGATGGTCTTCACGTAAGGGAGCAGCCCTGGGGATCCTCTAATTCACAGTACTGGTATATAGTAGCTATGCAGCTATATGTAAGTGGAAGAGTTCCATTCTAGAGACTGTCCCAGTCTATGTTTCTTTTCCTTGGCACAGCTTCCAAAAATGGGACAAGGTGGGGGGTGAGAAGACAAGCAGGTACAAGAGCTGGGTCTGTGCATGACCTTGCATCAACTACGAACTTCTGATCTCTGGGGAATTCACAGCTGGCCAGTTACATCCAGAATATGGCCCTTTCACATACCCTGAGCAGCCAAAAGAGACAGATACCATTTCAGAATCTAATGCATACATTTCTAGAGTTTATCAATAAACCATAATGACAGATCTATATTTCATCAAAATTAGTAAACCAAGTGCAATATTTTAGGACTCCAACATAACTTGCATTTCTATATATATATATATAGCATTTAAGATAATTGCAAGGGGTATTATCTGCCTTAACAAACATTTATAGAGTCACATCTGCAAATACTAGAACTGAGTGGAGAAGACCCACAGATCCTGACTTCAACAGGAGCAAGAACAGACTCCAGTACAAGTTGGTTTTAAAAAGTCTCAGTGAATAATACCATAACTGAAATGCTATATTTTGAAAACTGACAACTTTTTAATCAAGAGTATCATCTATAGGCATAATTATTTAGGGTATTAGTATTTTAACATGTAAAAACTACCTAAAAATCAAAGCCCTTTCCTAGACATAAAGAAAAGGATGTGTTGTTCTGCTCCAGACTTGTGGAGGGGAGGGAGTTGCTTGTTCACACATTGTTTCCATGTAAAGCTTTTACAGGTCTTCATAAGGGAAGAGCCTTTTTTCTATATGAGTCTCTTTCCACCACTATACTTATCACAAGCACTGAAATAATTACAATTTACCTGATTTTAAATACATTTGTAGCTCAGTGTTTTCAGAAGACCTTGTGTAGCGTCTGACCACTGTAAAATTGTCTGAGCTCAGCACAGTGTGCTTGAAAAATAATAAAAGGTGAGAATAACTACTTATATCTATAAAAATGAAAACCAGACTACCTGCCATTTTTAGAAGTTTCTTCTTTCCCCTGCAGTACTTTTTAACACTCTTTTAACTATTTAAAGTATCCAATTAGTCAATTACAAGCTCTGCTTAATCTTTTCAGAAATATATACTGTACGGTTTCCAAAGAGAATTATCTCCTGCCCCCCCCCCCTTCTCACTAAGTGTAAAATAACCCTAAAACTTCAACAAGTGAAACAGAGATTAAAATGGAATTAACAAAGCTGTTTGTTTGGCTCATCCACACAAGGTATACAGCAGGGTGATTGTGTCAGGATGAAATTAGTGATGGAAAAAAAATCATACCACTCGTTTTTTTAAATCTCAGAATTAAAATAATGAGAAGGCTCTAAGTGCTTAACACTAAGCCTGATTGCATAGAGGAAATTATCAAAACTAAGTTCATACTTGACCTGAAAGAAACATCCCTCAAAATATTTAGTTTTGTGAATTTTTAGAATAAAAAGAAAACAGGTTTTAAATGCTCTTTGAGGTATCTCAGTATTTTCTACCATGAAACACAGAGTACGGTATTATACCAGATCCTCATCACTAACCGATCTGAAGGAGTGCAGATGTTTCTATTAGCAAAATAAAAATTAAAACCAAAAAAACCCCAAAACAAATAATTAGATACTGATTTAAAAACAAAACAAAACAAAACAAAAAAATAAACAGCAAACCCACTTATGTGTGTACTGGCAGCAAACAGACCCCCCCCCAAATATTTAGACGTTATAGAACATTTTCTCTGTCAAATTATGCTATCTGATTGGAATAATTGTACTTTTCCACAGACAAAGCAGAGGTTTCTTTTTGTTAAACCCAATTTCTTACTTGCAGTGCACCCAAGTCATCTGGTTTTGCTCTCTTTCTTCTCACAAATGTTACTTTAACTTCTCATCATAAAAAGAAATAATTCCAATGTTTATACTATGAGCTACATTTATCTTCAAGAGCAAGATGTTGAGTTTAGTTCTAATGATGAAAAGAAGCCTTTAAAAAGGATAACTCATCACAACTCATTATGTACTATAAAGGCCACAATTTAAAGATTCTGTAATTCCAATGATGATCATTTTAAAGTAGATTTATAGCAGAAAATAGTTAGATCCTTTGACTTCAGTTGTAATTTTCCATTTTGTAATTTAATACTCCTTTAGTTTATATTTGCACATTAAAAATATAGCATCTAAAAGTCTATCATTAAATACTTTTAATAAGTGCAATATATAAGTTTTACAGTGTGCATAAATCTAAAAACAAAACACAGCATAAATTGTTAATCTTACACTTTTTCTCATTAATTGCAATACATAAACATATGTTTTATACAAAGATATTTGCTACAAAATAAGTATAATAAATACAGTTTACCACATGTATTAATCTTAATTGTTACAAGCTGTTAATCTTATATATTAGGTAATAATTTGCAATAAATAATTATTTATTATCTTGATGTTTGCTTGTCTTGGGTTTTAGCAATATGCAATAAAGAAATGCAATTTTGAATAATTTGATTGTAAGACTGCTGGGAAAATAGCATAAGTTATAATTAGCTGAGGGAGGGTTTTGTTCACTAGACGAACTATAGAGATATAGTTCAATAACAAAAACATGCATTATTGCTACCATAAATAATTTAAAAAGTTAACTTCCGTTTCAAGTAATAAAAGATCTTTAAAAGTTAAATGCAAATAAAATTAGTGAAATATTTCAGATTCTTTAGTTCCTTTATCATTCTACATTCAGAGAACACAGGGAGGAAAAAAGAAACATTCCAGCATCTTCCTATAAACGTACGTGTGTGTGTGTGTGTGTGTGTGTGTGTGTGTGTGTGTGTGTGTGTGT